>JAITYT010000668.1:470051-480516 GCA_025433975.1 Liostenogaster flavolineata | reverse complement strand
ATTAACGCACTTTAATGACTGGAAAGAATCACCAAGCGATGGTCATTCTTACAAGTCGGGTCCGTGTTCGAAAACGTTCTTGAGCCTTTCTTTCGAAAGGCTCTTTCCCGAGTCCATTTTTTTGCAACTGGACACCAGATGTACCGAAGGACACGTCGCATCCGAGCAACGGTCACTCTTACGAACCCCGAGACAATGCCGAGCCCATCGTACGATTTTTTGGAGAGTTCACCCTCGAGAGACTTGGTTGCGCGACTCACTAGGCGAACGACACGTAAATTCTGTACTCTATAAACTAGCCCACTAGATTGTGATCTTGTAATCACCAAGAATATATAATTATTTTCCTTCCTATTTATTTATCGTTGTGTTTTACGTGACACTGTCATCGTCGTCCTGCTCGCGTCACGATAGCGTCGGAAATCAAGAAGTAACGACATGGAGGATTCGAAACCGCGAAGGCGATAGGCGCTCGTGTTTTCCAAAGAGCCTCGTGGGCGGATAGAAATGTCACCCGGCCGCAGACACCTTATAATTCGTCCTGCCGCTCGGCGTTTCACAATCGCGGTTAAGACCCTGCGACGTACAGCCGACGCCAGCCGCCTTTTAACGATTTACGTGGGTTACGTGAAACTATGTATCCCTCTATGCCTGTGTGTGGGTGTGCACACGCGTACCCGTACGTCCGTCGACGTATAGCGACCGATCGGATCTACGGACGCGCCTGTGTGCGTAGTATCGATGCTGATCGCGATCACAGAGTTCGCTCGTCTCACCGTCGAAGTTGCGGAGTGAAAGGAATACCATAAATCAGGCGACGACGCCGACGGCGGCGAGAAACTGACGGACAAGGGGAGAAGAAGGTACCCCAAACCGGCAGAAATAAGAAAAAAACGCGAGATCCTGATCGACTTGGCTGACCAATCTCCATTCAAAGTTCCTTGTTAATCTTCTCAACTTCGTTGAGCTAAGGATGTCGATGATTCCGGATACCAAACGACAAAATACCTATACGGGACCTGAATCCAAAAAAGCAATCGTTGTCAAGGCGGTTATCGAGCCAATTGGCCTGGTTTTACAAGGAAATTCACTCATCTTCGCGATTAATATCGACCACGATGCGAATTCAAATCGTACACGGATCGTTTAATAAGTTGGTTTTCCCGGGGATCCTCCGTTAATCCATGAGAAACGGACAACGTCACCTTCGCGATAAAAGTTTCACGAGCGCTCGTGCGACCTCGAGATTGCGTAGGATATGAAAATGTTACGCGAGCGGTTAGTTGGAGTCGCTAATAAATAAATCGCTAACGATTGATAATTCCGCGAAGACCGTGAACGATTTCGTCCATTTTTTTTTCAACCTACGAAGAGACACCTAGCGATGAACGATCTCTTCTTTCGTGCGCGTGCAATCGGCATAGAATCGAACGAATTTTTTGCAATTATTTACGTCGCTCTCCTTAACACTTTAATGGCCGCTCACACAATGTGTGTCATAGCCGGAACAACTGTTACTATGCGATCACTTAATTTTGTTGTATTGAATGTGTCGTTTTAGTTTATTTTAGGCGTATGTTCGTACACGTTGAATTATTTCGTGAATTTACATAAGAATTTTTAAATTAATTCCTCAAAAATATTGCCGGCCATTATACATATATATATAGACGTGCGGCCAATTAAGCGTTAAGGACTACGTCTCCGAGTCTAATGGAAAACTCTAGATTGGATCGGAGGATCGAGAAACGATCGCATCTTCCGATAAAATCGCGTGGGTAGAAACGCAGTCGCAGGCTCCTGCCGTAAAAATAGTGAAATTTATATGAATCCACGGAGTCGTGGAACAGCGTTACGCAACGACAATACGACAATCGTAATGACGGTCGTAATTGCGAACGATCGCGGAGCCGATTTCATTTTCCTCGAGGGCGTCTCGACGATTTCAAGTTTACTTACGAATTTACTCTCGATGATAATTTGTTTTCCTTAATTTATTTCAACGTGCCGCTTCTCTCCGCCTACTCTTTTTTTTTTTTTCTTCCTCGTTTACTTCCCGTTCGTCGAGATAATGACGATTTTAACGCGGGACGATGAGCCGTCTCGTCGTTGACCGCATGCGATTTACGCGTACCGGAAATCACCGCGATAGACGAAACCGCGACTTAAGAAACACGAAACTGACGAATGGCGGAAGTTGGAACACTGTATGTGTCCTCGTATCGAAAGAATATTTAACGCGTGTGCGCACGAGAAGATCGCTGCCTCGATCCCACGCGTCATTCTGATCGGGGGTTTTTTTAAATCGATGGGGAAAAAATTGCGAGATCGTCTTCAGCGCGGCGACTCGATGAAAAATGCCGGGATTAAATTGCTAACGACGAAGATCAAATGAAATCGACGGTGTAAACTGTTACGTATATTGACGCACGAAGCGAAAAAAACCGATATCGACATAATTTCGTACGACTCGTCGCGTTAAATAACGCTGGACGATTTATTTGCAATTCAATAGACGCGAAGGAAGCGAAGAAAAATTCTCGATGGTATTAACGAAGTCTGATTCAATCTTTTCATTTTAACACGAATTTTCGATTTCATTTCGCGCTCTTACGATGACATGACACGACGTTTTGGATATCGGCGAACTATGTTTCTTCTTATCTACTCCGTTTGTTTCGCTTTCGTGTTGGCATTCGAATGGTAAAAGTGAACGTCGAAGAGAAAGACACGAGCGGTATCGACAAAACCGTCCTAGAAAAATAACGAAAATACGATCGACGTAATCGATGTAAAAAACCTCGACTTTCTATCACACGTACGAACGAGCACACGTAAAGAAGATATGGAATGCCATAACGTATCCCTTCTCCGTTTTACGTCGAGTCGCGGTAATATTCTTATCACTGGAAAAACGATCGATAAATCACCTCGTTCGCTTCGTTCGAATATTCCTATTCGTATACGTACGCACACATATTTTTAGAACGCGTATAATTTTATTGGTATTACGTCAATGGCTCGAAGTTCGGAAAAAATCGTTCGGTTCGTGTTCACCGATAGTTAGAATTATGCGAACAAAAAGATAAGAGGTTGAGTAATTAACCAAACAAGCATGCCAGAATAAATACCGACTAGCTGACTCGTAATTTTCCTTGGCGAGAAATTTCGCAAAAAATTTCTCCCGGAGGCACATCGATTATCTTTGCCTTTCGATCATCGGTAAGCGCGTTTAACTATCGACCGATGCTTTCCAACGCGATTTCCACGATCGAACGATTCTGCGTCTTTGCGAAATCACCGTTGCAGCGAGCGAAGTTGCAACAATTTAACGAATAGAAACATCATCGCCGATGACTGTCGTCGATTCGCGTGACTTTACGAAGACTCGTCAAAAGCAAGACGATCCAATCACCGTAAGATCGCCGCAACGCCAATTTTTCTTTCGTTAAAATTTATTAATTTTTTCGTATAAATTTATAATTCGACGTTCCCTTAGAATTGCTCGAATTCAAACTCCCACTAGAATCCATTACGGAGAGAATTTTAAGAATGCAGAAAATGGACGAAACAATTCGTGATACCATTGTAACGCGGGAATTTTAAAAGTGTGCAAAATCGCGAGACAAAAATTTTTCACTTTTTGCTATACATTTAATACTATATTAACATCAGTGTTCAAACGACCAAAGACAGCGTCGTAATTACGTCAAACGAGAATAGAGAATTTCACGAAAGACGCGAATTGCTTGAAAACGATCTAAATGCCGCGTGATTTTTTTAGCGTAAAATTTTCCGCGCTCTCTCGTAAGCTGGCACTGACGGGGACCGGAAGCAGGAGGGCCGACTTCGCGACGAGCATCGGCGTCGCGACGCGTCGTCGCCGATATCGTTATCGCGAGGGAACGCTCGGAGATCCGTGGCTCGTAAAGGCGTCCGTGCGATCGTACTTCGCGATTTACGTCATCGCCGTGTTCGCGACGTCGTCCTCCTCCTCCTCCTCCTTCTCCTCCTGCGCCACTGGGAGAGAAAGGAAGAAATCCCCGCGATAAATAAAATAACTTCGATCTCAAGCTCTTGCGAGAGACTTTTACGAGCGTCTGAGCTCAACTTTTCGTGAAAGTTTGTCGTATTACCATGTTTAAATATATGTAAATATTTGTAATGACACGGAATGCACGTCGAAAATTACAAAAGATAGAAGGAGAAACGAAATTGTTCGAAGAGCAATCGACAAAATGGCGACGGTGATTGCCATTTCGGCCGGAAATCGCACGACAGGTGACTTCAAAATGGCGGCTCGTGTCACGAGCACGAATTCGAGGAGACGAGTTTTCGGGCAAGTAAACGTGTCGGACGGCGAGCTTATATGGAGCAACGTACAATAATACGCGCGGTGATCTCCCCACCACGATCGGGAATACCCGTGGCTCGTTATGGCGAAGTAACGGGGAAATCCCGTGGAATCGTGTTCCATCTGTTTATAAACGAGTTCTCGTCTTCGTTCTTCGTCTTTTCCCTTCCTTCCTTCCATTTTCTTACGCTTCGCCGCGTAACATCGTTGTCAACGACGCGACCAACCAAAAAATCGAAGGTTCCAAGCAGCAATAGCGTAGAGAGCGATTATTTTAAAACGAATTTTTTTTTCCCTAATTCTTCGAACGATCCAAAATTTCAAATCAAGCGAAGCGACTCGATCCTTCGTTTCTTACTCTTCATTCTCGATCTGGAGAGGAAATTATCAGAGGCTAATAGCTATTTAATGGACGACGCATTAACGTGTGGATCGTCCTTAGGCCAAATCTATGGAATCAAGAAAGGGACCCTATATATCGATCTGAACCCTATATACCGGCTGAAACTCGTTTTCTAATTTCTCAAAGATGCATTCGACGGTGGTTTTCTTCTTGACCAAGTGCAACGACCTTCGTGTAACAGACTCCGGTGAACTCCTCGAGTGTCCTTAGAGAGAAAGGACGTACGCGGTTCGAAGAAGGCCTTCCTCGTATGAATAAGTAGATAGAGAAAGCTTTCACCTGGCGGCGAATACCTGTGCGGAGTGCGCGCGCTTGCTTAAAAAGAGAGAGGAAGAGAAGGGGGACAATTTAAAAAAAAAAAATTACAGACACGATGAAATCGGTAACGACTCGCTTTCACGATTCTTTTTCCAATAAGATCGATCCCGTCTAAGCCTAACCTAAAATCAAGACGATCGAAATCGCTTGAATTAAATTAAATTTTGAATTCCGCCATTGCGTCCTCGCTAAGTATCGAAGTTCGTCGTAAAGCTTCGTACAAAAGTAAAAATGATGTTTATTCGCCATAAAGATGCTATCGCAACGCAAAGTTTCCACAATCGTTGAATCTTAATTTAACGAAGTTACACGGCAAAAATCTCTGAACAAAAGGTACTCCGTTCGTGCAACGAAACGATGCTTCGTCGTGGGAATTCATCTAAAATTAAGATTAGTTCACGTCGAGCGTAACAGAAAATTTTGTGACTCGACGTTATCGAGTCTGACATTTTCTGCAGAACGTGTCAAAACGGTACCTGATTGAATAGATAGAACGCGATGGAACCGAAACAGCCACTCGCTTGTAAACTTTGCTACGCATCGAAAGGCGTTAAATGCAGCCGCCATTAATTAAATCAAAATATAAAAAGGAAATAAAAGGTAAAACATGACGTCCAAACGTTCGATATTTAGAGACGAAGGATATATTTTCTAAACGCACAGCACCCCGCCATCAACCGCACACGCGCGTATACACTCAAGCCGATGGAGTTTGAATTACGTTAGAGTCTCATTAAATCGTAGCAGATGGTATCGAACGGAGGAATGAAAAGAGAGAGAGAGAGAGAGAGAGAGAAGGGAACGAAAGAGAATAAAAGAGATTGAAAGAGAAGAAAGAAAATGAGCACTTCGAGAAAAGCGAACCAAGCGACGAAGAAGAAGTCGAAGAGGAGGAAGAGGCTGAAGAAGGAAGAGAAGGGAACGAAAGGGATGGGCGGAGGGGTTGGAAAGAGTCGGCGGTGTAAAGAAGTCGATACAGCGGCAAATTGCGCAATCTCAGATTTCTCTCGGTTCTCCTTCTCCCTCCCACATTCCTATCTCTCTCTTTCTCTCTTCTGGTAAATCCAACGCCTCTATCTCCTCCATGTTCCACTCAGTTACCTACCGACGTTGACCCAAGAGAGAAAAAGAGGGGAACAGCCACGAGATCGAACTAATGGAACATTAATGGTCAAATTCGAATTGTTTTTGAGATCGCGTGACGAAATATTTATGCGCGCACGCACGCATGCACGCAATCCTCCACTAGTCGATCCTCAAGCCAGTTTTCAACAGCGCAAATGATCTTCCTACCTCCGCCGATCACGATCTCGTTGAAAAGCAAATTACATCGCGCAAAAAGAGACGAGAAACCAACCCAAAATCGCTGGTTAAATACGAGCGAACAGGAACGTGTACGCGTGTGTACGTAATAGATGCGTGCACGAACACGTCGCGGATGGTCTTCGTGCCTGAATTGTTTATTTGCATAACTCGACAGTGTAAATACGTCACGTTCCTCCTTCGTCGCTGTGGAAATATCGTCCTCTCTTTCTTTCTCTCTCTCTCTCTGTCTGTCGCCGATTCTCCACCCGCCCCTTGCCACGAGCAATGCTTTTACCCGATTCCCAGCTCTTTAGGAGCATCTTCCACAACGCGACAGCTTTATCGATCCCACGTCGAGCGAGTAGTACACGAGGTGGATTGGTTACGTAGCGGAGTACGCGACTGCCACGCGCGAACGTACGTACAGTGAGTAACGAAAGTAATCGAACGGCAATAGGGCAATAAACGAACCCGTGGACACGGTTGCTTTTACCGTAAGACCGTGATGTAACGCGTTAATAAAGTTTGACGATCGTGACATCGCGTCTTTCTGCTATTTTTTCTTTCTTCAGTGGCTTTATTACCTTCTCAATTTTGTATACAGGATGTTCACGCGTAGTAGCTAAAGAGGGAACGAATGTCTCGTAGAGGAGAGGTTAAAAAGAGCGATTCGACAGGATCGAAATGAAAAAGAGAAAGCAACGATTGGTTCTGATAGCAGGAGGGGAGGGGAGAGGGGTCGAATGTCGCGTTCAACGGAAATATTTCGTACGAATATTAATCTCATGGGCGACGAGCAAAGCGTTACGACACGCGGCATCCTGGCTGAGTACGCGCAAAAATCACGTCGACATAGTCGTTTATTTCGATCGGGTCCCGTCCTTGAACTCAAATCGATGGAAAAAAAAAAGAAGACTGAGTTATTTCGAGTTGCGAAATATAGCAAAATATAATATAGGACACCTGCACGTTAACGAGGAACACGTTGAAGCGCGAACTCGCAAAGGGGCGCTTTCTTTCCTCTTTAGCAGGAATTACGAGAGTCGAGGCGAAACAGTTGAAAGTTTAGACGCGATGCAGGAACTTGGTTTATTTGATTTCATTGTGTGAACATTTATGCAGAATATTGGATTAGAACGCGAATAAGGAATCGTACCAAATCGTTCCTCGAAGTCGAACTCGTGCCACGCGAAATCGATGAATGCATCGCGATATGCTTCGAGTCAGACCTCCATCCGCGAATGGAGTGATTGATTTGTTTGATCGATACCTTCCTTTGCTGTTCATCGATCGCTATTTCAACAACGTTGTCTACGAACGATCAGCATCTGGCTGTTTTTGGCACAGCGCGTTAATACGGATCTAAAGATCTTGTTTTGCAAATGATCCGTCTGACCGAACTCGATCAAACAAATCAAAGCAAAATCTGACTGAACGCGAGCATTCGAATAAATCATTGCCTTCGAATTCGCGCAGAAGCCTAGAGACGACGGAAGAGAGATAGAAATCGTATCGCATTTATCGGCAAGATTATCATCTATGATAAGTTCATTTCCTCTGACGAATCATCGACTTTAAATCTGAACGCTTGTAACTCGTCTCGACGTCTTATCGAGCATCCAAGCGAACGGAACCTCCATCGCGTTCTAACACGTTGGAAGTCATGGGAGTCACCGGTAGCCGCGAATTGTTTTGTTTATGGCACACGATGGGACTGGAGTGCCCCAAGTGTCGACGATTGTACAAATCGAACGAACGTAGTGACGCAACGAATTTTTATATATTATCGCAGGTCGAAGAACACCCATTAGCACTATAAACGCTCTACGGATAAGCATGTAATCTTATATAATTTTTAGAATAATAAAAACACTTTCTTAACACTCTGAGTAAAACATGTGAATTTGACGTGGCGGTCAACGTGTTAAACTAGACTTCTTCTGCGTTTACCTCTTATCCAGGTGTGCCTATTTGTTTTCCTACTTTCCCAATCTCTTCGAAGAGTTGCATCGACAACTAAATCGTTAAATTACGAGGTATCGCATTATCGTAAAGCAATTATTCCGTTATGTGAAACGATTATTGATCGCGTAACGAAGTCGACGATTCGTTCGACACCTGGGAGGCCAACGCGTTAAAACGACGAAGAAATGGAGAGGCGGAAGAAGAAAGGAACGACAAGTTAGCAGTTCCTCGCGATTCGATCGGTTTCTACTCGGGCTTCAGTTCAAACGAAACCGCGATCGGAAAACGGCTGCGAAATGAGTATGATACGAAACCCGAACTATCGATCCGTGCGAACAACCACAACGAAGGAAAAGCAAAAGGCAAAAGGCGACGACTCGACTCGTCAAGAGTCCAACGATAATTTCGAAGTGAAAAATAGCCGAAGCGATGCCTAGGAATTCGCTCTTGCGTAAATTTCTTCGCTTTTTCCAGTCTGTTCTCTTATTATCTTTTCCACTTTTTTACCTTTCTCTTTTTTTTCCCGACCACAAACGTCTCGACCACGAAACAATGTAGCGAGATTGACCCTTGATCGTCGACGAATTCTCGTAGCGTGAAGCAATTTCGGACGAAAGACGAAGAGGACGAGGTAGCTCTCCCGTTACGCGATGCGAAAGGATAAAGAAAAAAAAAGGCACAGACGCCGAACGGCTCGGAGAAAAAAAACCGACAAAAATATGTCGTCGTTAGCAAAATGGATCACGATACGACATAATTCTTACGGACACTAGGAAATTTTTCGAATTCCTTTGCAAAATCGGAGAACGATTTTACGTAGTCGAGATTACGCGCGTCCAATTCTCTCTTTTTTTTCAAATTATTCGAAGGCGACTCGAAGGCGCGTGCTGCTCTTGAACGTGATTCGTCCTCGCACGAATTTCGCTCTCGCGATGGCGAAATCAACGATTTCACCATTCTCACCGAAATCCATAGCCGGTGAAAACGATACTGGGTGTTGTACCAATCGCCCCAGTCAAGGCGACGTCTCGAATCGACTTTCGGTTTGAAAAGTGAGAAACGTTACGAGAACGAAAATATCTCGACTTGCGTTCGTGGTACTCTTTAGAGACTGTTCCCGATGTAAAAGACGATAAGTTTCGTTGGACCTCGATCGGAGGCGATTCTATCAACGTTCTCCACGTCCCTGGATGCATTCGTAGGGTTTCGTTCATCGAGAAATCGTCGATCAATTCGTGGAGAACACCCTCCTCCGTAAGACGACCATCGTTAGAGCAGCATTAGGCGCTTGGTAAACGTTCCTATTCCTGATCGTGTCCCAATTGCCAACCGCTTTCTACAGAAACGCCTGTAAACGCGCGTAGAAATGCTTTTCTTCTTCCGCTAATGACTTTGTTCCCATGGCAACAGCGCGGCTCGCGAGTATCTCTCTAACCGCACGTACGTATACTTATCGTGATTCGAGGCTGAAGTTACGACTGGACTGGTATCGGATGCCGATCAAGATACGCCAGTGCGGCCGGAGCTTAGATCGAGTCTTGCTCGAAGGAACCGTTCGATTTGGCGTGACATAAGTGCGACACATCGAACCGCTGCTGGCGTCAAGCGGTGCTGTAACTAGTCTGAAAGCTTCGTCTCCCTGTTTGATTAGCCTCGCTGCGGCGTTCTTACCGAGTCGAGACGTCCGCTCGACACCCAACCCCTTTTAGTCGTTTCTTACGACGAGCAGGGGCAGCCGTGGGCTCGTTGTATGCCTCGAACCCACAGTGGTGTGTCCGTACACGCGACAACACACGTAGAGGTGCAACCCCAATGCGCGGTACGAGCTAATGTTTCAAGGAATTCGTTCGAGAGCCTTGGACTCGAAGAGGACGCGTTACTTTTCGAAACGTTACCCTTTTTTCTCCTTGTACCGCGTCTCTATCTTCAATCCATCTTGGTATTCGCTTTCACTTCGCATAATTTATTTCGTCTACGTATGAATCGGAGAAATATCCATGCACGTACACGGATAGACGCGTATGCGTATCGAGATGCACGTAAGTCGCCAATTAAACGAAAAACGCGAGGAAAGATTGGCAAGGTGACTGACTTCGTCTCGTGATTTTAATGAAACCCCT
>JAITYT010000668.1:434957-467941 GCA_025433975.1 Liostenogaster flavolineata | reverse complement strand
GTGTGTGTGTGTGTGTGTGTGTGTGCGTACACGGTGTTTCGTAATTACGTATCGTTCGTTCTGCGAAATCAAAAGAAGAAGCGAGTGGTGGAATTCGAACGACAGACGGTGGAGATCGTCCAATCGGCAGGCGGCTTGCGAGCGCACTCGTAGGCCGTAACGCGCGCTCCGCATGATGAAACAACGATCTCCGTTTACTGTACGCGATGTTAGAAAGCATCGTTCCGAATTATTATACGTTCCAGAGTAGACCGCACGAAACTACATTCCAAAGGATGTCAAAATGACTCCATCGAAAGTCAGCCACGATTCAAATCGCCCTCGGATCCATATAGTTGCTCTCCGATGACACGATCCTGATTTCTTCCTAACGACGATCTATCCTGTGTACTTTTTCTACGGTAGAAACGCAAAATGTACGAAATTGCTTTCGCCACTGACAAGCAATTAGAAGAAAATGAAAGATCGTCCGGAATAAAACGTCGGTTATAAGACAAGGCGTTTTAATTTCACGCTAGGTGAGAAGCAACAAACGAGATTCCTCGCCTTCCTTCTCTCTTAGCTAAATGAAATTTTCTCCTTCGTTCGATCTGCGTTATTAACGTTCATCATTGGACGAATAGCAAAGATCTTTATCTACGAGAAAGACGCGTAACTCAAGCAAGAATTCCTTCCGCAACATCGACGAGTGAAATCAGCGGTCAGAGCTGTAACGAGCGCGCCACACGGCCTTAATTTCTCAAGGTTTTTACGCGAGTATACCGCAAACGAGTTGGACTTGGGAACGAAAGTTTTGACTCTATCTCTCGAGATTAACCAATGAAGGAACGGAGACAGGTACAGGCTGGAGCCGAGAACACGAGAAGACGCGAAACAGCCAGCCACGCGACGACCATTCCGAGTCGGAGAAAGATATTTGAACAGTGGCGAGATCGATCTTTAAAGAACAGGCTGTGCCATGATAATGAATCATCGAGTTTGCACAGGCCGACCCAACGATCCTACGCGTTAATATCGATTTGGCATCGATCCAGGATCGCCCGGTGTAGGATGTTGCTGCGCGATGTGGGGGTTTTGGTTCCTCGAAAGACACAGAGCGACTTCCCGAGATGCGTGAAGCGCGAAGTGGCCTTTACATCGCAGCGACTCTCAATCGAAGCGCTTCGATCGACTTCGATCTGCCAAGAAATTTTAATCTACCTAAAAGTCCTAATTTGTCAAAATTGACGACTCTCTTCTACCCGACATCGAAATTCCGTGAACGCCATGATAAAATCCATTGGCATGTATAACCTAGATGACTATCGTTTATCGTGACATTCTTTTTTTTTATCATTTTCGGTACGCGCTTCAAACTTGAACTGCCATCGTATCGTTTAACGGCATTTAAGTGTCGTTAAAAAAAAAAAGAGAAAGAACGACAATTCGAACTCGTTTCGTTGCAACCTTGGCGAAAGCCGTTCGCTGGACGCGGCCGTTTTCGGCTTCGATTTCCCGAAGCTTCGAACCGGAGCAGCCGATGCTGTGTAATGGATAAGAGGTAATTCATTGGCGATTGTGTCCAATTAACGCGTCTACGAGCAAAGATAAATTGTAAGTGTATTAAAGATCGAATACGAATATTTAAGAAATCATCGAAGGAACGCGTTATTTTCTTCGGAAGCTTTCACGAAAGAAAGGGGGAAAAACGCGAATAGACTTCGGTTCACGAGAACGCGTATTCTTCGTTTTTTTTTGTTTTCGGTTTTTTTCGATTGACCACCGCTAGCCATCCCCCTCCCCTCTCCATTCCCAATCTGCTGGGAAAGATTTTACGAGCGGCCAGCGCTGCAAATACGTACGCGACTCGGATTAAGAGTTCTCGAATTAGCTTTTGTCGTGTCTGTCTCCCTCCCTCTCTTCTATTTGGTCCCCACTCTTTCTTTCTCTTTCTCTCTCTCTCTCTTCTCCTCTCTTTGCGCAATCGGAACGATAAGACGAAAGGCATTTGCCAACGAGACGAATCATTACCGACCATCGTCAATGAATGCAAAAGTTACAGAGTGGAGACGATGATGCTCTCGACGCCAGGTCGAAAGCGAGGAGCCGCTTATCGACGAAGCATGCCAATTCGTCGCCCGAGACGAAGAAGGGAAAAGGAAAGCCAACGCGAAGACGCCAAAAATTTGTCGAAAGCAAAGATATTCGTTCCGATAAGAGTTTTGATATCGATATGTAGTATTCTTATTTCCATTCGTTCATTTCGACGAACCGTTTATCGAAGTCGGCCAATCTCTCAACGATAGGTTAAGGAAAAAAACAAAATGGAGGCACCAATTTCGCGAAGAATCGAAAAAGTACGCCTTAATAAGAAGAGAAGAAAATATTCTTTCGAGATTTGGGCAAAGTACAACTCCCCTCCCCACCCCCTGATCCTTTTTCGTTCTCATAACCGCTTCGCCTTCTGCAAATTTCTCTCTCTTTCTCTCCCTCTGGAGTACCCTCGTCTCTTTCTCTCCAATCTTCTACGTACCGACGACGACGAGGCACACGATCCTGTTCTTGTGGATCGTTATTCGAATTCCGATGAACAGCTGCGTTTCTCGAAGGGGGTCCCATGCCTCTTTTCTTACATCGGGGCATCCTGGGCGCGGCAGCATGGTGCTGCTACGAATCGGAAGCCCAACGAAATCACCGTCGCCATCGCGTTTTAACCAACAACCGGAGAAGGACATCGATTTTCGATTCTTACCTCGTGTCGGCGCTTTGTTTAAACTATCTCGTACCCAGTTAACGCTCTTACACACGCGTAATACGATGCATAATTCATCGAATGCATTATACATGTGCACGTACATTAATTCTATCCGTATTCCTTATAGCGGATTTAATTTATGAAAGAATCGAATCGTAGCAGACATCGAGATGCATCGATTTTGTTGAAAGTTAAACTGTCACGAGGGAAATCGACGGAAATATCCGTACGTACTACGTATCTTCTTACAACGAAGAGCGAAAAGCTTTGCTCTGCGCTTCTTTCGTCGAGTGAACGTCAAAACTACGAGGATGACAACGACTTTACGTCCTTCGTAAACTTGAAAACGCTACGGATTTACGATACGGTCGATAAAAATTCCACCTCGACGTCGAAGGATATTTCTTCGATTTTGTGGTCATGGCACGTTGGACGGACAGACGGACGGATGGCTGGACTGGCAGGCAGGCAGGCAGGCAAACAAGCAAGCAAGTAAGCAAGCAGACAGATAGACAGGCAAGTAGTCGACGACTCCGTTAAAATATTTTACAACGTCGACGACTTTCGCGTCGAGCTCGTTGCACGGATAATTCGTTGCATTTACGATCTTAGAAGCGAGACAGGCATGCATCCAGGTGACGCCGAGGAGCTACCAAAGAGGAAATCGTTTGCGTATTGGCTGAACCGTGGATGAACCGTTCGACGATCTATCGATCTACCGATCTATCTATCTATCTATCCATCCATCCATCTATCTATCCGCACGTAGACGATTTCACCATTTCAAATTTATACCATTTATGTAAGTGAAGGCACACGGCGTTTCTAGCTGCTCACAAAACCGACTTTCTTACGCGGTTACGTAAGTATCACCGTCACTGCTTTCATTATAATCGAACATTACCGCTCCCTTTTCGTTATTAGCATTATTCTTATTACCAGACTCATAGTTATTCTTGCTGTTGTTGGTTGTTATCTTTCGTTCATTGTCGCGGCTCAATCGTTCCAGGGTATTTTATCGGTCACTCGATCCAACGATCGCATCGTGCGTTTTTGTAACGCGCGTTACGGACCCTCCACATGCCTAACGATGGCCTTTGACACTTTCGACACGACGCTCTCCCGGTTAAAAAACAATCGTAACCGACTCGTAAAATCTTGGAGAATCGGAATTCCATTGACTCGTTAACCCAACGGGCTCTAATAAGGGTCGAAACGTTTAATGATCTTCGACGAGAGGCTAGATTACGTTGTTTGTAAAAAAAGATCGTAGAAATTACTCGTTTACCGAATATCCTTGAATTTATGGATCTCCAGGTCAAACCGTAGTAGAATCGTTTCTTTTATTCTTCCAATTTTGTGAAACGTATCTAAACAGGAGAAACCGAGTCGACAATTCAACTGCGTGTCGTTAACATTTCCAAGAAAATCCCTCGTACCCAGTGGCGCTGATGCGGCATTTTATGGTATCGGGCAGTAAGGGACCCAAATTTTAATATCCGTGGAACAGACGACCATATTCGTCGGTTCAGCGACGACATTGATATTAAGGAACTCATTCTAATGATTTTGAAAAGAACTCGGCTCTAAATAGGTAGCAATCCGGTAGAAATCAACTCGCCATCGATCAAGCAAGAAGAAAAGACTATCGCAGTCAATGTGGTTTAACAGTTGGAGACGAGATAATCGTTTTATCTCGTTTCGAGCCAAGAACCGTGCTTAGCAACCGTTATCAACGAGATTCGCGCGTTTTCGATGGTGATCGAATTAATGCTGGACGTAAGAACGCGCTTTGAATTCATCGTCGCCATGCTTCACCAGTGGAGCGAGATAAAGTCGAAGTACGATTGATCGGTGAATTTGGCACGTATAATTCTTCTCTTCTCGGAGATACCTATCTTAACACGATTCCCATCGCGTGACGTTCAAAACGCGTGCATCTCTACGGACGATCGTGAAAAGTCGGTGGAATTTTTCCATTGGGAATAGGCCACCAATCTTATTAATTATCTTATTAAACTTTCCTTAATTTTGACTGTCGCTGTCTGCGACTTATCGAATAGAATTAAATAAAAGGAAGGATCTAACGAAGTTGCTCTCTGCTATCTGCTTTCTCGCTCTCCTCGATAAACCGTTGCGTTACGTACTTCGCGTAATAGCGGGGACAAAATGTTGGTTGATCGTTGTTAAAGAGTTAAACGACGAAAAATGTAATATCGAAGAATTGCGTAAAAACCTCGTTAGACCGTCGAACAATAACGATATCGACGCCTCTCGTCGATGAAGGGGAATCCTTACTCGCGGCAACCTCGTAAACGCCCGTATGGAAGATAACGCGACGACCCAAGGTCGACATTTTACATACACGGTATGCGCGGACTAATTGAAATCAAACTCCTTGAAATCTTTATCCTCTCTGCTTTTTTTCTTTTATGGTTGCGCCAAACAAAAAAAAAGAACTCAGACGAGACGGAAAAACGGAAGCACGCAACAACTTTGCACTAAAAGAACTTTCTTTCGTACGTTAATCTAACTTAATTTAACCTCGAACAGCCTCGACAAAAGAAGCTCGTTGAACGAACAAAGTCGTTCGTAATTTTCAAAAACGCGCCACGACGCTTCTGCATTTTTCTCTTTATCGTCTCTTATTATCTCCGTCTAGCAGGTGTAACGCGAGATTTCCCTTATCGTGGCAAGTAGAGCGAGAAATACGCGGACTTGGGGAAATACGTAACGGAAGGAGAAACGCAGCGACGACAGAAAATCCATCGTAACGTCGTTATAATTGTTTTTCGCCTTGCATCGAGTAAATACTTTGTCGCGACGAATGAAGCATGCTCGCGCGCACATGCAACGATCCAGATACAACGAATCAAGGATACGCGCGATCGTTTATTTGTGTCGAGTTGTTTATGCTGGTAACGCTGTTTTAATGTTGCACAATGATTGAGAGTGCGAGGGGAGAAAACGGTCGTTATTCGTGCGATTCTCAATAAAAGGAGGAGCATTGGGAATTTTTAGGCTTTATGGAGGCACGTGAAAGCAAACGAAAAAGAAAGAGAGAGAGTGAGAGAGACAGAGAGAAACAAATAAAACCGACGCTTCTGCTAAGACCAAAGAGTGATGAAAAACGATGCAATCGCGAAAGCATCGAGAGAATCATCGAGCCAAATTCTTCCGATCGTTCGAATCGCGATCGAATGACTGACGATTCTTCGAACTTTCTTCCAAGATGAACGAAAGAATTCTGTCATATTTTTCTAAGCTTTTGGATAAAATTCAAGATAGCGACGCAAATGGAAAATTTAGATTGAATCGTGACAGGATCGACTAACGTAACCGTACGATTTCGAAATAGAAAAATGAGGAATTACATTCACGGAAAATACCACGCGTACGATCGATACCGTAAAACGCGATCGTTTCTTTCTGGCATTGACTGTATATCGATTTTATCGCGTTGTAAAGAACGTTCGTAATCAAGTTCACTTTACGAACCCATTCGAACGTTATTTCACGTTGCATTCGTGACTAATTTCTTTATATCGATAAGAATACACTATCGGAATCGAGAGTACTTGCTTCTTCCGTAAGATATTAGGAGCGTAATTTTCTTTTTACTGTCATCGAAAATGTGACGACCAAGTTGTTTACGAACACCGATATTTATCATTTACTCGAAACCGTTGATAACGACAGTTCTTATCGCAGAACATATTTGCATAACATATCCAAATCATAATGAAAAACGGTATGGAACAATTGTGAGATTAGGAAACCCGAAAATACACTTAATGCGTGTTCTAAGAAGAAGAAAAAGGCCAATTGACGCACGATGACGCGACGATCACCACAATTGCAACGTCATCGTAGTAAAAAGAATAAACAACGATGGTCGATAAACAAACAGATACCGATAGAATTTAAATGTTGCTTTATTCGTGGCAACCTTCGAAGTCCTCTGTTTATATAGCCTCCACCCTCGCGGGAAGATGCTGGCATCAGCTGATCGACGACCACGAGCAAAGGAATTTACACGCGTAAACGGCGTTACTTTCGTCGTTTCGACGAAATCGCAGCCAACGACCAAAAGCAAGAACATAACCTCCTCGAAGAAAAGCGTCGTAATACTGCTTGGCGGCAACGGCGGTCACCGGTGACCGAATTTCACTCGACGTTCCAGCTGACGAGCCGTTAAACCCTCCGACGCGTTTCTATGTACGACGAGGTAGCTGCCTTCCATAGCTTCTAAATCCGATGAATTCCAGGACGTAAGCGCGTGCAAAAATACGAAAAGACGCGTGACTTCGCGTTCGGGAACGCAAGACAACGGCAACAACGTATATCACCCAAGAAAGAATCGTTTTTCCTTTTCCTTTTTGCAAAATCTCGTAAATCTAACGAGACACGTCCTTGGAGGTTAGAGGCGTCATTTAAAATTTCGTTCCACTTTCGAAAGTATTTTTCAATAAAATTCGAGACACGGCGACGTTGCGAGGTAACTTTTAGTGACGCCCGGAGCGCGACATTTTCGGACGAGTTGTTGTTGGCGCGGCTTGATTTCGTTGGAAAGAATAACGAAATGTTTTTCGCACGGAGATATCCACGTCATCGACGTCATCTCGCGACGATCAAGGCCAATGGCGAACAAAACCGGAAATCGTTGCGTCGCGATGATTTCTTCCGACGTGTAACGACATTGAGTTTACGAATATTTTTACGTCCACGAATAACGAAATTCTTTTCGCGTCGATCCGTTTTAAAAGAAAGATTTTTGAAGATTGCGTCAGATCGCTGGGTTACAGCGAAATTCCCGGTACCACGGTGAAGAAATTTTAGGTTAGGAAAGAGAGAAAACTACCAAAGACGTCGATCACGGTGGATCCTTATTAAAAAAAAAACCCCAAACTGACGAAATACCTAATACAATACGACGAATAAAGATAAATCCGCGAGCTGTTATTAGTTTTAGAACGAACCACTCCCGTTACTTTTCACGTACGTTACGTAACATCATTGTCAAACTCGTACATATGGTACGGTTCGACGACGCATCGAACGACGAAGCCGGGCGCATTTTCAACGACGTGTCCGCCTCCTAGACGATCTGTCTTTTCGCTTCTCGATCATCGGGTGAAATCGTGTCGAAACACACGTAGATACCTACGTATGGTACCACGGGTACCTGGCAGACGCGGAGATAAAAGTCGTGAAGAGACAACCAGCTGCTCGCTAGCAATCGAGTAGCTGGCTAGGCTAGGCTAGGCTAGGCTAGGCTAGGCCAGATCAGATCAAGCTAAGCTCGGTCGGTCAACGTGGTGTCTGACTCGTGGCGAAGCAAAGATCCTTCCTGGCTCGTTTCCCACCTACCCACCCACCCTTCTTTCGTGATTCCCAGAAGCCAAGCATCGTTAATAAAATTGTCACATTCTAGAAATTTGAGGTTATAAATCGAGCGGAACGTGATCGTTGTGTGTCATCGTACATCTTAAATTTCGTAGGAAATATGACGTAGAGAGAAAACGAGAGACGATCGTTCGGGTGTTTCCTCGTCTTACTTTGGGCATCGATGTTCCAAGCGATACGCGGCGCATGTACGTGCGTGCGTACGTGTACATGTACGCACACATCAGCGACGCAGCTCTCGATACAGGCCAACCGATACCTACGCAACGACGAACCTAATCGTTCGCGCACTCGTACGAGTCCTCGCGATTCTTGGGGACCTTTAAGAGCGAAAAGATGGCTAGAAGAGAGACACGAGGCCGTTACCCAACGTGAAACCTCACGGACCAACCAAAACCACGGACTTTCCGCAATCTTATTGGCTAAAAATAAATTTCTGAATAAACTTACTCGATTCCTAACGAAGTCCTCGATTGCTCGTTGAGCCGAATCCGTAAGCTTCACGAAGATGAGGGACTTGTTCTCGTGAAAATTACTATGCGAGGATAAACCATACTGGACACCTGCCACCAGCGCCGCCATTTCTCTATCGCTCGGCTGCGGGCTTCTCCTCTCTCGCTCACTACCGAGTTCACTCGATCTCCTTCTCCGTCAACGTCTCTCCGTCTCCTTCTTTCCTCTCTGTCTATCTCGCGCGTTCGTTCCTTCCTCCCCTCTTCGGAAAGGCGCCCGCACCAGCTGACGTCCTCCTTCCTCGTCGGGTCAAAGCGCAGCACTTTCCTACTTCTCTCTCCTTCTAACTCACGATCTTCGTTCCTCTCTCCCAGGCCGTGAAACGCGCGTCTTATCAGAGCCAACGTCTCGAGATTCTTCGCGAAAAGGGGTGATTTCCCCCACCTCACCGACGCGAAAGATACGCTCGACGATTCCTCGCGGAAGAACGTTAACGAAAAACTTGAAGAAAAAACTCGAAAAAAAGAAAAGAAAAAAGAAGAAAATAAAGGACAAGGCGATGATAACGTCGCACGAGATACACGAAAAATCTGAGGAAAACGTCGTTTCTCCTTTCGCACTTCTTGTCTGCCTTTCTTGGTATCGTTCACACCACTAAAAACAAAATGAAACGGCGACAACGACGACGACGACGGTTTTTCTCACCGTCGTCGAGCAGCACCGTGACACACGCGCGTCTCCACCGTTCTTCGCGACGTGCGTTTTTTCCTCTTCTCTACACTCCTCTTCACGGCGCACCTCCTCTCGCCACTTCGCGCTGCTCTCTTGCTCCCAATCTCTTCTATCTCTCGCTCTCTCTCTCTCTCTCTCTCTTTCTCGATTGGTCGCTCTCACCCTCGCGCGCGCGCGCGCTCTCTCGCGATCTTCACCTCCACACCTCGTCTCCTCCACTGCTTCCACTACTGCTACTGGCGCTGCCGCTGCCACCTCCGCCTCCGCCACCTCCTCCGCCCCCACCACCTCCCTCCCCCGACGCCACCGTCACCTCCGCCGCCACTGTCGTGTCGTCACCACTACCAGCAGCACCGCCGACGAATCGTCGCGCGTATCGCTTCTCTCCCTCGTCCACGGCGCCTCTGATAAAGCCGAAAAAAAGGTGCGCACCACCGACGATCGAGCACGACACCGCCAAGATACCCTCCAACTTTCGATGTCTCTCTCGATCTCCGCTCCGCTTCCTAGTCACTGTCCTTCTCGCCTTTCGAATGTCCGTCTCACGATCGTTCCGTTGCCGTATGGTCGTCACATATTAACGCGCCGCGACACGTCTCGTTTCTGGATTTATTTGCGATTCAATGCGGCCCCGTCACGGCCACTGCAGAACGATACGATAGCACCCGTCTCTTACCCGTGAGGAACTACATCCAGTTACGCTTCCGAACGGACTGCCACCTGGTAGGCGGGGCCTGTGCACGGCTCTCGACCAATCGCGAGCGCCGCACCACCACCACCTTCCGTAGCGTCCTCGTGCGAGAACGGACACCTTCGACTGCCACGACGCTCCGTCGGTTCTGTCTCGCCGAGCGACCGCACTCGTGGCGCCATCTCGTAGAGTCATGCCGAACTAAAACTTCGGACGACCGTCCTTGTTTCTCTCAAGCTCGAACGTGCCGATCGTCGAAGACGTTCGAGCGTGTCGTTGAGGCGTATCGATTTTCTCGCGATCTTTTCGTTGACCATTGGTTCCTTTAAGGCTGATAGGAGTTGGTCGATCTAAGGTATCGCTTTTCAGGATTGAAAAGCGACTCATGAATCCCTGGTGAGTTTAAAGGCGCACGATTGGTCGAGAGTGTGCTCGATTCGGTAACGATATTTGACGAGGAAATGAAAATGCCGCGTGTCGCGACGATCCGAGCGATTGTCGCACCGTGTGGATGCGCCTGCATGCGTATGCACGACGTATGGGTGACACCGGTTTGCGGATATGCGAAGCGATTCGTCTGCTCCGTGTTATTCGAAGTTATCGATAAATAAATTAACGCGGTGGATCTGAAAGACAATGATACAGTGAATTATTTACGTTCTTTCAAATCATCTCGACGAAACAACTCCGACCGAAACATGACAAGCCCACGAGAAGGCGAGGTACGTTTCGTAGAACGTCATTTTTCTAACCTGCTAATTGATCCTGTGCGCTTTCCGTATTTCGTAATTGGTTTAAATCGAACGACACGCTTTTAAGGTCACTGAAACGATCGCGCGTTCGTTTCGTGACTCGTTAGACGAGTCAGGCAACTTCGAGGAATAATTTATTTACGCTTTATCGCGGTACTTTCCGTGTTTCTAGGTGCAGAGTCTGAAAGAGCAAGGAAATGCCTGCGTCAAGGAACAAAAGTACGAAGAGGCTATGTTCCATTATACGCACGCGATTCAACTCGATTCGCAAAATTTTTCCCTCTACAGCAATCGATCTTTCGTCTTTCTAAAGATGCATCAATATTATTTTGCCATGCAGGATGCTCTGATGACCATCCAATTGAAGCCAGATTGGTTCAAAGTATGTCCACATCGCGACTTGGTTCCTCTCGAGCAACGATGCGATCACGTTGCTAGTCTTACGCCTTGATGAGCCTTAAGTGTGTTTCGTTTTAGGGTTATTTCAGAAAGGCCGAGATAGAATGTCAAACTTTTCGATTTAGCGAAGCGCTTCAATCTTACAACAAAGCATTGTCGTTGCAACCTAACGAACCTGGAATATTAAACGCGATAAATAAAACCTCCACTTTGTACATAAAGGATAAGAGAGGTAATACTCACGATGTATGGCACGATTCGTCAAGTATTTCGAAGCGTATCGATATATTCTTATTTTTTATGCTTTCTAGCCGATCAACAAATACCTTGGTTAGGAGCGGGAGTGGGAATTATCCTTGGTGTGATAGTAGTGATAGCGGATTACGTATTTACGAATAAGCCTACGTTGACGGTACGTCTCGAATTTAACGATTACGCTGGAAAATGCAAAAACAGACGAAGAAGGTCTCGATACGTTTGCTCTAAATATTTCTTTGTGAATGTAGCATCCCCTGTTGATGGCCTTACTTACGATATCGATCGCGATGTTGGGATTCGGCATTGCAAAAGGATTCCGTTATTTCGAGAAATGTCAAAGGAAAGCATTGTTGGAACCGCCCGAAGATCTTTTCTCGGAAACCAAAGAAGAAGTTGACGATACCGAAGCAGAGAAAAACAATGAAAAGGACAGACATCCCAAGTATAGCAAAGCCCAAGCTAGGCAAAGATTCAAGAAGGGAAAGTCGTAGTGTACTCCTGCCATACGCTACGATGTATGTATGTCTCACGCATTTAGACTTTCTACGATCTATTTGTGTGTGAATACGTATATTATCTACTTAAATATAATTTTACGAATGGAACCAATGAGTTTGCATACTTGCGTACGTTTTTAATTCGTTTTACTGCTTCTCGAAGTAAAACGATTATTAATTATTATCGTGAAAACTTATAGTCGTTCACTTCGGATAAAGTGAATATTGCACGGATTATATTGTCACAGACTATAATATCTACAAGACAAGGCAATAGCGAATTATGCAATATAAATATTAACTTATTTAAAGTAACGTTTCCATATGAAATACGGTTAAGAAAGTATTTCTTATTCAGACTTTTACATATATTTATATATATATTAGAAGAACAAATTACGTATTAAGCCCATTCCAACAACGTTCTTGTACAAAGAATTACATCGAATCTTGAAGGTAATTACATTTTGCATCTATTTACCTGTTGCGTCGTGTGTCGTTTTAAAGCACGATACTTGTAATAATATTTGCAAAGATTTTAGACACGTATTATTTATGTATGAGTGGAAGAATACATGAGCGTAAATTAATAATTAATCAATTGCATGCATCTTATCTTATGATTAGGTTTCATTCGCAAAGAACGTATTCGAGAATGTACGTGGAAATCATGTGCGAACATGGTCGAATTCATTTTGTACGTTTGATATTATAATCGAACGCGATTATTATGCTTTTTTTTTAGAATTAACTCAAACGACAAATTTTATATATTATGTTCTGTGCGCGAGTTCTGAAATTGTGTTAATCGTAGTAAACCTTTCTTTAAGTCGGTATAAATAAATTTAATAAAATTCGCAGATGAGTTCCTCGTGCGCCGCGCGTGTGTATACACGAACTCATACCGACTCCAAAAGATTGATTTTCGCTTTGAAGAGCGTTGCGCGCCCGTATTAAATCATGCGCGAGAAACTTCGTAGTTTCGCAATATGCGAACGTTCTTCGTTTAAAGCAGCTAAGCGGTTAAATACGTGTACACACACACACACACACACTCAAGTCGATGTTTATATTGTAAAGATATTTTATTTATTATTCGAGACATTCGTTTCGATTAGAATCATATATAACTTCGTTTCCATATTATAGGATGGAAAATTGCATTTAATAGATATATTCGTAACCAGTACATTTTATTTTCACCGAAAATATTAAGGATGATAATCACATGTGATAATAATATAATTAATAATGATAATTCGCAAACGCGAGTTCTTCGGGGAACATTCTCGGTGAAATAGATATTGATACGATTGTATATTACATTTACGTTCGAAACAAAGATACATATTAGCACAGAAAGTATTGTCCAGTAACTTGCATGTATACGAGTATTGCAACTATGGATTTAACTATTCGATGCGCGTTACTAAAATTATTTATTAAAATTGCATAGCGAGTCTTTCAACGGGACTAGCGATCATGCATTTGAATATCCACTTTTTTGCTCTCCTTTATCGCGATTCGATACTTTTACGACTCAGTTTTTATATTTATCTCGCTTATAGGAGCTTTTATCGTTCCTAGTCGATAAACCTTCTTTTTACCGGTGCGAATTAAACCGTCTGTGTTCATTACGTACTTATAGGCTCTATCGAGAGCGTCTAAAATTGATAACGTCACCCTCGTATCTATCTACACGTCGTAACATCAATTTTCCTATCGGATATTATTTACTATTATCGCCCGTGGACCCAATCCTCCATCATTTATCGCCAAATGTCGAACTTGAAATTCCTATTGTATGTACAATCGAAAGTAAATTTTACACGAAGCAGAAAGACGCGTCGTCGCCTCAAACGATTCATCAAAATTATTCGAACTGCCGTTGAGCGCGCATTATTATAAGTACACTCTTGTATATCTTTGGGCCATTTATACGATAATTATTTACGATGTTGTACAAAAGATAATAAAGCCGAAACTTACGAAAACGCACTCGTGATTTCGCGTTATTCGAGATCCCAATTTCCACATAATCGACTCGATGGACAGAAAAGAGAAGGGAAACGCGCGATGCTTGCGAATCAATGATAGAACGAGTGCATCGCTATAAACGGCAACAAGAGTGAATTGGACGCGTATGGAAAGAATTTCGCGAACGACGAGAAATAACGCGTCTTTTTTTAGAGGGAGGGAAGAGGGGAGATTTTTTTTTTATTATTCTTATTTTGAATCGACGAAGAAAAAGAAAGGGAAAAAATCGTTCTCGATTCGATCACGAGGCTGTTCGCAACACGTAGATGAAAGATTTAGCGGAGCGCGAAGGTTCGACGCTGGCAAACGAGCGAAACGTTCATCGGTTTGTCACTGTCGAACTCGCGAAGCGTAGAGCGCGCTTTCGACGAGAGATACGTAGATCGATATGGTATGCAATTTCCTGTTTGGAACACGAACGTTCTACTTCGCCACGTACGGATTCGCGATACCGCGATAATTGCGTAGACGATGGCCGCAAGACGCGTCGAATCGTTCGAAAATTGTTTCGTATTAACGCCGATTTCCCGCTGCACGAATCCACGCATGCGTCGTTCAAGCTCCGATCCGGCTTCGTGTTTTGCCGCGAATAATCGGATCGGTTTACGGAAAATTTCCGTTTCGCTCTTATCGACGCAATTAGTTTCCAATTTATTATTAAGGTATTTTCGAACGATCTCGAGTCGTCATCGATTGATTAGAAGAAACGTTCGAAAATGGAACAAGAGGGAGATCGATTCGCAAATCCTCGAGAATTTCGTTAAATTTGATTTCTCTTTTTGATCGATCTGATTATTGCGGACGTCCTGCAGGTTCGTCCAGTCGTTTGCGACAGAATCGAACGAATTCTTCGAACGGAAAGGCGCCGATCGTACGAAGAAGTTCGCTCTAAATCACTCGATTTACACGGTCGAACGCGACTTCGAACAATTTCCAGGCGATTCGTCACGATTTCTTCTTAGCTAGCCAGGATTATTCGTCGTCAGCACGAAGCTCGTTACGCGCGTAAGAGCGTGTAAATAACAGCGTGATCCACCGTAAGATGAGTCTCGACGTGCGTTCTCTCCACCCCGCCACCCCCTCTCTGTCTGTCTGTCTCTCTCTCTCTCTCTTTTTAATAAAGTCCCTCGACGGTTTTTCTACGCGACGTCGCAGTCGCGTTGGAAACTTGAGACGAAGCACGTCGAGCGCGTACGTACAAAATTACAGGAAGAACACGAAACGAGGCGTCCTCGCCTACGAGAACGAGAGAGAGAGAGAGAGAGAAAGAAGAGCGTGAAAAAGAAAGGAAGAAAGACTGTAAATCTTTGAACCATCGCGACTTCGTAATGATACGCTTAGGCACGTACGTATGTACGTGGCCAGGGTTCGCCTTTGTCCGTTTCTTCTTCGAGTCGCTCTCGATTTTTCCACGCTCGTAAAAGGAAAAAAAAGAAAAAAAAGTTCGACATTTATTAATAGCTATGATTCTCTTCCCCGCGAGGCACCGACGACGTCAGTAAGAGGCAGTAACTCTTTCATTGTCTCTCGCGTCGAAACCTGTCGCGAGAGCCTCGCTGCTGCGCGTATCGTGAGAAATTTACGCTGCAACGGGAGAGAACGAGAAGCAATGACGTCATTGGCTCGCTCTTTTCGGTTAGGAAGAAATCGAGCGTCTCTAAACCGAGGGGGATCGCGTCGGCTTTAGCAGTGTAGGCGCAAATATACGTGGGCCTACGAATGCGTGTAAATAGGCAGGCACGTAATCTCGGCTTAATCGAGCGGACTGATACGACGTAAAGAGGCTTGACACGGTCGATTCGAGATTCCATGGAAGAACGAGTTAGCTACGACGTGACCAGGCTGAAAATTTGTCGGACACTTCGTATCGATGCGAACGTGGGAGGCACGCGAAAGACGAACAGTCTTCGACCTCGTGGACCTTTTCGCCTTAAATTTGGGGTTAGGTTCGTATTCGGAAGCGATGGAGGAAGGAGCGTCGTTGGACCGTGACAAAATCGAATCGATTCCAGAGCGTACGTCTCGTGGAGTCTTCGAGAAGAGAAGGATGAAGTTCGAGGAGTATAATCGAGCCGCGTCCTCTCGCACGATTCTGCGCGTATTTGGGGTTAGGTTGACGCGTCATCGAGAGAGCGCTGGCATTGCTGCTACTAGGCGTCCAACGCGCAATAAGGAACGATTCGAACGACGACGTAATGGCGGTGGTATTCACTTAACGTATCGCGCAATACCGAGAGAAACAATGCAGACCCGTGGTGCACGAAACGCTCTCGTGTGAAGACGAAGGGAAACAAGAAGCGACGTCGTGGCCCCGAACGTACTCAATGCGATTAGTTCAATTGCCTCTGCGCTGCGCGGTAGCGTTTTTCCTTGCGCGCATGCGCGGACGTTCAGTGCCGTACGAATCAAGCCGATTTAAAAATTTTACAGGACGCTCGAACTAATTCTCGCGTCGACAATCGATAGAGACTACGTTTCGTTAGATTTTGAAATATAAGGAGAAACTTGGCGCTTTGTTTTGAATTTTTCTTCGTTGTTTCGAGAAAAACGTCGAACTCTTAAAATTTCTCGAATTTACTTCGATTTTATGTTATACTATGCTACATCGAAATATATATATATATGTATAGAGAAAAGAATGGAACTGTAAATGTGTTTTAAATAACAGACTCGAAATCTCGACAAGTACGCAAGATCGATAATGAATTAACGAGAGATCAATCCAACCTGTAGCTAACGAGCCACGAGTGGTTTCTCTTATATTTTTTCCAAGATTCGGAAAAACATCTCAAGAATACAAATTTCGTAAATTTAAAATTTACGAATTTACGACGCGCACATTTTCATTCGATCGTTTAAAATTTTAATCAATTTTATCGAATCCTTTTTACTCGAAATCCTTAATTTCCTTTCGGAAACTCCTCTTTTGCGGAAGATACCTCGAAGTATTCCCGTTACCACGGAGCAACCTAGCGGAGCTCGAAGAGAGACACCCACGACGAATCGGGATGCTTACGTCCCTGAAAGTCGCACTACTTCCTACGTTGTATTCGGCGCGTGGTGGGGGCTATCGGCGACCGCGGAGCGACGGGTTGTTGGACGGTGATTGGTCGCGCCATGTTGCGGTGGTGGGGAGGCGAGCCGTGGTCGCGCGTCACGAAACGAGGCCGAGGAACGAGCGTACTGGGCGCATGTATCAATGCGCAATCGCAACGGAACGGTTCACGTCGGCGGTGGTGGTGGTTGGAGTCGGGGAGGTCCGTGTGGTTGGCAAGGAATAAACAGAGTAGCGAGACCGCGCAAGCGACGTAGTGAGGAGAGCGTGGCGTTGGAGGGGGGCGGCAGAACTAGTAGCAGCAGCAGCAGCAGCAGCACCGACGACGACGACGACGACGACGGCGACGACGGCGACGAAGGCTAGAGGGAGGGAGAGAGAAAGAGCGCGCGATAAAGAGGGAGAAGGAGGGAGCGAGCGCGTGTGCGTGTGAGAGAGAGAGAGAAAGTGCGAACGAACGAAAGAGAGAGAGAGAGAGAGAGAGAGAGAGAGAGAAAGATAGATAGATAGAGAGTGAGCGAGCGAGTGAGTGAGTGAGTGAGTGAGTGAGTGAGTGAGTGAGTGAGAGTGAGTGAGTGAGAGAGAGAAAGAGAAAAACGACGACGAACAGGCAGCGAGGAGACGATCACGATGCACAGAGGTAAGAACAAGCGACCAGGGGCATAGGGCTGAGGGCTGGAGGGTTCGACAGGGTTTGTAAAACGTTTACGAGACGGCCGTAGGATAACCGATTGCAATGGAACAGCAGACCAAGGCACCTACGTCCCGGCTTCTCAGCACGACCTGCATCGAGAACAAGGACGAGCTCGAAGAGGTAACATAAATATTTGAAATAGTCAGTGGATACGTATCGAGTGCCGTGGGGCTCCGCCATTGTTGCGACGGTCGCGCACGTCGTTTTCTACGGGGCGCCACATGTCGAAACACGCGTCTTAGCGGGAAATTTGAATTTCTTTAGTGTTCGAACGACGTACGACTGCTCTTACGCGCGTCTTTTTTTTATCAACGATAAATCGTTGATTTTATCGGACGATAGTAAACGATATAGACGACGTATACGTGACACGATTCGAACGATCGTTGAGGTATGCTTTTTTTTCGTATCGGTCTGGTTTCGTCGGGGAACGTGTTTTCGATGGAATCGCCAGGTCGATGTGTTTTCCTTCCTCTATGTTGTTCGCGAAAATTATTCGATGAAAAGTTCACTCGTCGTGAAACATTCCAATTTTTTTTGTCTATCTCGTAGGAAGGAGCGCGATAATATCGTTTGTTTTTCCAAGTAAAACGGATATACGCGTTGCGTCCGAAAAGGTTAACCTTAATGCACGATTGTAGAAGTTTAAGATTCTCTTTTGCGTTAGAAGTAGATTTTTTTTAAATCTATCCTACGAATCAACGAACCATCTCGTTTAATTCTACGCATCGATTATTCTTGAGACATATCGTGTTTCGCATTATCTGACAAAAAGTCTATGCAGGTGCGAACGGCACGTTCTTTTGTCCCAAGACTCGATCCTGATTACAAACGTTGTTTTTCGACGAAATTTACGACGTATTTGGGTAATTTGGGTTCCGGAAACGTCAGTTTACTTAAAATTTAAATATAAGACACAGGAATGTACGTAATATGGCAAAGAGTTACTCGTGACACGCGATGTAGTCTCCTATAATTTAAATCTTTCCACTATATTTTATTGTTTTTTCTATGAGAATTTAATACTTATCCTTATTCTGCTTTCAGAAATTTGAAAGATGCTACGGTGTGTTACAAAGTTTGACGACTGGCCTGTCGGAGAAAGAAGCTCACGATACTTTAAACAATGCCGTTTGCAAAGACAAAACGCACGAAGAAGTATCTTTAGGACTTTTAGTGGTTATTCTGATAGATCCACAAAATGCGGCAAAGAGTTATAGAGACCTAACACTGATAACCAGGGATGGTCTCGCGATTGTGCTAGTTCATCTCAATCAATTAGTACTAGAGAGGTACTTGAGGCTGAACGATGTCACACGAAGTCAGTTGCTTTGGCTATTGAGGGAGATGATAAGAACTAGCGTAGCCAATGTAGACAATCTTTGTTTAAGTTTATTAAGGCACGCGGCAGGTGGTGACATTTCAACGAGAAACCTCTTCTTAATCGACGCACTGTTGGACATATTTCAGGAAAATCGATCGTGGTTGGATAAGTTTCCATTTTTGGTAGCCTCTATCGTCTATACGTATTTAAGATTAATAGAGGATCATAATGCACCACAATTGGCTGGTCTACGACAAAAGGAGGTTTCCTTCACAGTTTCGCTCGTAAGAGAAAGAATGGTCGATTGTTTAGTCATTGGAAGGTAAGCGACAACATTTACCGATTCTTAAAATTTGATTACTACTCGTGACTGTGAATCATTTTTACAGGGACTTTGTACGCTTATTACAAAACGTCGCAAGGATACCGGAATTCGAGGGACTTTGGAAAGATATACTTTTGAATCCAAAATCTCTTTGTCCAAATTTCAATGGAATCCTTCAACTTCTACAAACAAGGACTTCCAGAAGATTTTTACAATCTAGACTGACACCGGATATGGAAAGAAAGCTCGTATTCCTAACGAGTCAAGTTCGTTTTGGTAATCACAAACGATATCAGGATTGGTTTCAAAGGCAATATCTTGCGACACCTGAATCCCAATCGTTAAGATGTGACTTAATACGATTTATCGTGGGCGTTATTCATCCAACAAACGAACTGCTGTGCTCGGATATCATACCACGTTGGGCAGTTATAGGATGGCTATTTACCACCTGTACGTCAACCGTGGCGGCGAGTAACGCAAAATTAGCCTTATTTTACGACTGGCTTTTCTTCGAACCAGACAAGGATAATATCATGAACATCGAACCCGCGATTCTTGTTATGCATAATTCAATGAGATCACATCCACCTGTAACTGCCACCTTGTTAGATTTCTTATGCAGGGTAAAATACTTCTCTTACGTTCATATCTGAAGATAATACGCTCGATACACGAATAAGTGGTTTATAAAATGAATTTTTTTCTTGCAGATAATACCAAACTTTTACCCAGCCTTAACGGAAAAAGTACGGAACGGGATATTTTCTTCGTTGAGACAGATTCTAGAAAAACGGGTTTTACCCAGTCTATATCCATTATTCGACAGTCCAAAATTGGATCGCGAATTACGGAGCAAAATCAGAGAAACCTTCAAAGAATTCTGTTTACCACCTAATGCAGATCCTGGTAAGATGATGACTATCGTTGCATGATATTAATTGCACAGATGTCAGCTTAATAGTGCATAATAAATGAAGAAATGTGCGAATGGCAAAAGGAAACTGTTGCTTATATCGTCGATAGTGCTCGGTGCAAAAGTAGTAAAAGATTCGTTATTTCATTCTTCTCGACAAAATTTTACACGGGGAAATTAACTAACATATTATTAGTCGATAATCGATTAACAGCTTAACGATCACCATTTACTCGATTTTTTTCATCGGTTCTCCAATTCTTCGCCTACTCTGTATTCAGGATTTCGGTACACTGATCGCTTACTAACTTTGGTTTTCGCATGGTGTTCTTAAGCAGGCAATAAGGTTCCGATATATTCAGGTAAAATGGAAGAACTTAATAAGGATCTCAATTCAGGACTCATTTCGGAAAATACTGCTAACACGCTTGTAGAAAACAATCACGTGAGCCAGGATCCAGAACCAGCGTTCAGTGATGAGGAGGAAGAGATGCCGCTAAGGTTATTTATCATATAATACGATTATATGCATTTGTATTCTTTCGTTTCTTTCGTTTATAATTCAATTTACGATGGTACACGAATTTACAGGATAGTTACAAAGGTAGAGGACGAGGAAGACGAAGAGGATGTACCTTTAGCTACAGTAAAATTAAAGAACGAGCAGAAAAATTCTAATTGTGTTGTTAAAAAAGAGGATATCGTTTCGCAGTTAAATATAGTGCTAGAACCTGAGGAGTTAAGAACTGCTATAGAGAGTTTGCATATCGAAAGTGACAATGAAGTGAAATGTCAAGCAATGGAGAGGATAGTACAAATGGTCGTTGAAGATGAAATAGAATCGGAAACTGTACCGGGACTGGCATCCTGCATATCAAGCATTTTGTCATCGCAGATCACAACACAGATATTTCCATCGGAAAACCTTAATGAAGAAACCTTGACTGATAGTATAAGCACGCCGTTATTTGTTATGTTTCGAAATCACTTTCAGTTGTGTAAAGAAGAAGACAATAGGAAAAAACTTTTAGCTAGGATACTTGCTGAAATGCAATCTATTCAACCAAGGATAGGATACTTATTTCTTTACTTTTTAAAAGTTTGGGGTAGGGAGGAAGAAAAAAGAGAAGCAGAACCAAGGTATAGTTGAGTATGAAAAATGGTAAATATGTCCGATGTGATTTTATATTAATTTTTTTGTTGTATTTGCAGCAACGTATTAAATGACGTGAAAGCATCCGTTTATAAGGACTTTTGCGCGCAAAGAGAGAAAAAGCTAGATGCGTGTTTGGTATCGGATTTAAAGGTATTTAATATTAAAACTAATAGAAATTTGATTAAAACAATTAATTCAAGATGATAAATTTAGAGATAAATGATCGCAAGTAATGCAATGTACATTTTTACAGTTATGTCACGAAGATAACATTTTTATGTTGTGTTATCTTGTGCCTGATATATACATTGGATTTCAAAATGTAGCACTGGGAAATGCTCAACTCTTGCATTTAGTCGTTTCGACGGTTGATGCTTGTCAATTACAGGAATTAGTTTGTCAAATTATGCAAGGACATCTTAAAATGTTAAAGAAAGAATCCTTTACTTCGTTAATAACGGCTAGTTTAAATTGGGAAACATTCGAACAGTATTGCTTCTGGCAGCTGATTTTCGCACATGATTTTCCAATTGAATACATATTGCCTATATTACCAAAACTTCAATTTCGCGATCACGCGGAAGCTCTTACATCGATTTTATTTATGCTCAAACAAGAAAAGTATGTCGCGTTATGATTATCCTATAATGTTGATCAATAATAGTCTAGAATTATTTTTAGCTTGGTATTTTATTTGCCGTTTTTACTTTTTTAAACAGACCCACGTTGGAACTATTAAGACAATTACTCATGAGACAAAATGTGGATGGTGATATGTTCGTGGTGGCAGCTTTACGTTATTGGTGTCGTGATTATGAAGAAAAATTAGGAGAATTGTTAGCAAATTTATTGAGTACTCGTTACCCTGCAACTAGTCCTAATAAGCGAAAACGATCCGGAGCTAAACAGAATCAACAATCTGGTCCACCAACGGGTGAACAGGTGCTGGGCCATTTAGATAACTTGCGCCAACATTGCACATCTTCCGCTGAACTACAACTTTATCATTCGGAGGGAATGCAAAGAGCCTTGCAGCAAGCTCAAGCTGCTAGTAGCGATTCTCTAAGGAAAAGTTACGGGGATCTCTTTGCATTAGCGGAAGTTAATGAAGAAAACGAACCTCCTCCTCCTCCTCCTCCTCCACCGGCAAGTTCAGCCAGAAAGCACACAGCTACTTCGACGGGTGGTGGTGGTGGTGGTGGAGGTGGCAAAGGGGGACACAGAAAAGTTGGTGCTAACACGAGAGAAAGATCAAGTTCGAAAAGACCACCTCCTCGATATTTAGATAGTACCTCGAGTAGTGAGGTGAGCATTTTCACAGTAGATATTCTTCTTAGCAAACTACTTTTTAAGTAAATACATTACTTGTCGTACTTTATGAATATTAACTTGATGATTTTTTTATAAATTAGGAGGAGGAGATTGTAAATCCAAAGCAAGCAAAAAAGAGAAAAAAGATTATACTGGGCTCGGATAGCGACTGACCACCCAGTGTTTTCAGAAGTCACATGGACCATGTCACGTGTGTGTATCATGCTAAATTACCCTTAAGAATAGTAAGATAATATAACACATAATAGATTTATCTAGCGCGACTTGTACATATATTGTATGCTGAAGTGAGTATGAAGTAATGTTGGCACGGATTTTGCATGTTCGTAGATTCCAAATGATAATGACGCTAGATTTTCTCTGTTTTCATGTGATTAGTTTCTTAGACCCAAGGGCGCACGAAGTATGTTGATTTTTTGTACAAAGTTATGTGGTAAAGAAATCAATTTGCAACAAATAAACGGTGATACGTTTTTATCGAAAATATTTGTTGCAACATTTTTTTTAACAAATGAACATTACAATTTTTTGTTATTTTACAATGCACCGAAAATAGAATAATGAGATTCGATAAAAATTAATGGGAGGTATACTGCCACGATCTTGTTATAAATTTATATATCTATTATATATAATAAGTTTCTATACATCGTCTCGTACAGCTGAACTGTAAAGTCTTGACTAAACTCATCTTTGTCAGAATACTTTTTACGATTAGTTGTACAATTGGTTTGATTACAATTGTAGAAAATACGGAAAACTATTTACATTTCGTTCTTAGCGTTGATTCTTTTGAATCATTTATAAGTCGTCATTTGAAATTGGGTTTATTATCATTTGTTCAACCATTCGTTATTATAAAATTCAAATTTTTGTTATAAAAATATATTAAAAATTTTATTCGTGGTTTATATGTATCAATAATAAGACCTGCATTTTTTGTATAAAACATTGCACTTTGAAATTTGACGAAGCTAACAAAATTTCTCTGTGAAACATAACATTGAAAAATAATTTTACTTATTATAAACTCAGTATCTATCATTCCTGATTTTTTCCTTATATGCCGACGATATATTATCGTAGAACGAGTTTCTTGTTTCATCACAGTATAATGTGAACAAAAATTCCAAGTACAATTCATTCTAATATTTAGTATTACATTTGCAAATTATTATATATCGAAAGTTACACTAATATAAGTATATAAAGTTTATTTTCATAAAGAATTTATTCGTTTAATTTTAGTTTGATAATTCTCTAAATAACTCAATTTACTATTAAATCGGCTTATTGATTTGAAATTGTAATAAAAATTTGCAGCTTCTAACTTCAATTTTTTCATTACTTATTGTGCATTACGGAATGTATGCATATATTTACGCGACTTTTTTCTCTGTATTAAATTTCTACAATCTACTTGGTAATATAATATTTAAGAAATACACGAGACTGAGAAATCGTGTATTTAATTACTTAATGACGTACTCGGAAGAGAATTGATCTTAAAGTTTGAACTATTTTTTGTTAATTTTTTTTATATTAACGTAAACGTAGAGTGCTATTTTAGTTCATATTTAACTTTTATTTGTCCAAAGGAATTGCATGTAAATAAACAAAATTAAATTAAGATGATATATATCTTGATAATATGATATTACAAAGAGGAAGAGAGAGGTACTAAAATCTTTGTATATACAAGTAGAGGATATTTCTGTAATTTTGCTTTAATTTTATTTCCCTTTTTACTATTCCTACTTTTCCATTATTTAAAAATTACTACTATTCTATATGTAATAATTTTAAACGTTGTACGCCTTAACTAATAATATGTAACAAGATCGTGCGGGTACAATAAATAATTCGATGGATTGTTGTAGGATATATAGAACCTTCGATGGAAGGACGAGAGCATGCTACCAATATGTTACTTTAATGTAAAATGTCCTATGATCAAACGTATTCAGTTAACAGCTGTGTTTAATAAGCACAATCATTTTCAAACGGTAATTGCATTTTATATTTATATAAACGTTTACGAAACCATACAATTTTAGTTGTGTGACATTTTTCATATTAAATTTTATTTTGATACTGAAGAATGTTAATGCATCTCATCGGTATAGAAAAATGGCGGGTAATATGCCTTTTATTCTTAGAATAGGATATAATGGCATCATACCATTTGGTTACGCAAAGAAAAGGAACACACAAAAGCAATTAAGAATGATCGTCGTAATATGCATACGGACGTATAAGATACTTCTGTATTTGCAAGTATTTATGACTTTAATTAAATATGATTAAACTCGTTATATTTTTCTATATGTTATTTACGTTCGTTAATTTGCATATGTTTGGTTGCTTATATAAGTTTTTTGTCTACCTTTTTTTTTCTCTTAAATACCTTTTTTCCTTTAGTCTTGATTCGGAACGCCTTCCAGCAACTGTAAATCCAAGCGTCATGTAAATTTAAGTCCTTAAAGAAACGAACTGTGAGACTTCACTATTCGTCTGTAATATAAATTTTCTGTAAAATCTATTACTGTCAAAGCAATTAGCAAATTATGTATTTTATAGTTTGTAAATATGAGAGAGTGAAAACAAAATATGTGCATGTATAATGTGTGTGAGTATGCATGTATATTGAATGTATATATGCATGTATGCGTCTATACGTATACAAAAAGTATTGCGCGAAGAATAATTTACACGCGAGAGGTGGGGCCACGCTACTTGGAAATTTACAATTTCAATTGACAAAAGTGTATGCTTGTGTAGGGATATAATAATTTTCTTCCTCATTTTTTTTTAATGAAGTGATAAATTGTATGTGATTAATCAAAGATAAGAACATTATAACGTGTCTGAATTGCCTATTTTCAAATGTTAAAATAAATGAATAAAATATATCATTTATTTACGCGCGCGCAATGGCATATGGAAAGAGTGTGATAGTTATGGACTTATAACTTTTCTATCTGTATATATACATAGCGACGATATGCAACAACATTTAAAAATAATGATCGAACGAAAAATGCGCGCATGTAAATGTATTATGCGCGCGTGAGTGTGTATGCGTCTGTCAGGAGAGAAAGAGAAAGAGAGTGAGCGAGTGAGTGCGCGCGAGAGAAAGAGAGAGAATATGAATTTAATGTCACGTGGCAATATGAAAAAGAAACCTGTAAACATTTAATGTTTTTAACGATCTTGTACACATCAATACACATGTAAATACATGAATAGGTTATCGTACTGCGAGCATAAACATTTAATGTTTTTATCGGTCTTGTACACATGAATACACGTAAATGTAAATACATTGAAAATTAATGAAAACAAGCCTCTGGATCTCTCTTTTACATTAACCTTATTTATAAATTCCTGCCTACAAACAAATAATTATCTGCTTCGAATAGACCGTTCCGTTTGCTATAATCATATATTTCTTGTTACGATTATATTAATTTTGCTTTCACGTGTCATATGTAGCGGAAACTTATAAATTATGTAAGTTAAAAAACAGTTTGTTGAAATGTATCTAATAGAATGAATCAGCTGCGAGTAATTGTGAGTTGTATACAATATAACTAAAGTACTCACGTGTATGCTATAATACAGTTTGTACAAATGTACAGGTTGGAGGCTTGACTTATAAAAAAGATATAAAAAAAAAAAGAAAAGCGATGTAATATTAAATATTTGCGAGAAAAGGATAATTTTATTATTTCTTTCTGATCATATTGGAGGAGACCGGGAAGAATGATTATTCAACACGGATTGTTACCAAAAGCAGTTACAATAAGAATGGAATAAGCCTTTGCCTCTTTGTAAAAATTTCGCTTCCTAGATTTGTCACTTTATATATATATACATAATATATATATATTATGTATGTATGTATATATGTATGCATATATAGATATACGTATAAATAATAAAATTATCATTTAACTCGTATTACTAACAAGACAAGATTCGTATAATCGTCATGACGAAGGATACACTTTCCAAGAATAAAAAAAAATAAAAAAAATACATATAGATTTCTAATACAGTTATAATACGAAGAAAATTTAAAGAATTACCAATGCAAAATAATGTTTTTTAAAGATATAAGAGATAATGTGATATAACGAATGAATAAAATGTTCAAAATACGATCACAGTTTCTGTACATATGCTTCGTCTTATTTGTACATATGTCTTAAAAAAAGAAGACATTTACAATGAGATGTACTTATATTGGGGTACGTTTCTCGTATCGAAGAAAAACTTTTTCTGTATAATTGATCATACTCTATCGTTAGAGCTTTGGAAAGTTCGCACGAAAAGATTTCTACATATAAAATTATATTTCCGAAAGCGAGCTTCGTTTTATCGGAGACAACGAAAATGTAACTTAATCTTTTTTATATATGACGCATGCAACGGTAAAACTTTAGATTTCCTTGCCTCTGCTTGAAATTTACCCGTAAGTCACGATTTAGTCTAATTATAGTAGAGAAATAGTTCTGTTTTGTTTGTGCACGAAATTGTACTTTACATAGGTATATTTAAGCTCATGCCGATAAACGACACAAGTGTCTTGCGTTATCAGTTATGATAATCGAAGGTGTAAAATTTTATACAACACGCTGATTCAACTAATCCAACCACTCCGTATACTCACAATGCAAGAGTGTTTGAAAACGATGTAATTAATGTACTCCTTTCTCGTAACAATAGCAGCACAATAACAGCATAAATAGTATTGTTGTGATGGATCTCGAAGAAAATACAAAAGTATATCCTTGAATGTAACGTAGCTTTTCTACTAACGAATAGAATATAAATACAAGTAAGTCCTTAAAATATTATTCGATTCCTACACGAATAATATAAACGATAATAATAATAATAATATTCTTTTTCAGTCGTAGGAGTCGCTTTTAAAAATTTCGTTCTTCCCGTTTTTCTTGTGTATAACATTCTTATTATTTATTTATGAGCAGTATTGTGCATCCTGATAATTTTGAAAATTATTCATCCGTACGATTGAAAATAATAAATTGTAAAATGAAAGCGACGTTGGTTTACGATGGCGCACTGCATGATAAATTAATTGCTCTCTGTGTTGCACGATGAAATTTTCAATTAGCCGACTGTACCAATAATTATTGCACACTTCGACGAAAAATTTTGCGCGTATACGAGCATAATTCTCATTTTCTATACAATTTACGAACTAATCGTTTATATTGTAATTGTACAGTTTCAAGACATTACGCGCAAATGGAGTTATTCTTGCTGATATTCATGAAAAAATATTATAGAAATAAAATTTCGATTGACATATTTGTTTTAAGTAATGGCATCGAATTAAAAGGATAAAGCTTTGAACATATGCGATAAAATGATTCGTGCGATTTATTAAAAAAGAAAATAAAAGAAAAAAAGCAGCGAAATTGTAAAAAATTGAGAAAAACAATATTTCGTCTCTAAAATACATATTATATGTACATATTTAAATGTAATGTAATTACTATATTTTTTCTATCAGGCTAGGGAAAAAATATTCTACAAGACGAACGACAATTTTCTAACGGAAAAGAAATTCTGAAAGTTTTTCTTTGTCATTAAAATAATTAAAGAATAAAATGACAATTCACGATAATAAAATGAGTGATCGCAACGTTAAAATGATTTATTTCAGTTTAAGCGAGAAACATTTCAGGTTCCTTTACCATCGTTAGAAAATATCTCTGTGAAAGATAACATATGATACGTAGAAAATAATGAGAAAAAAAAGATAAAAATGTAAAAATGAATTTAACTCATCTCGCGCTTTATACGATGCAATGTAACTTTTGTTCTTCCAGTTCGTTCATATGACGAATAAGTCACGAATAAAATGTTGAATAGTGGCGAATTGGTGCCCTCAATATCGTCACTTCGTGTCATACGCGGGTGCAAGAACAATGCACGTACACGCGCACGCATCAACACATATCAATGTATACCAATTTTTCGATCTATATGAAAAATACGCATATCGTCTTCTTTTTTTTGTTCACTACACGACAACAGCACGGGTGAAGCTTAGAAGATTACTATAGAACGTGCCACCAGACAATGCACAACACTGTTCTCATGATCGTACCTTCATTTCGACATATTGCGTAATGGTCGTCTTTCTTGCGAGCGTTTCTATAAAAAAAGAAAATAAAAAAAGAAATGTCGACGAGAGACAATACGGAACGACCGACAGATACTTTTAGATGGAAAAAATAATTTCGATACTTAGTAGACAAACACTGTATACGTGATAAGGCTGGATCGAAGAAGTACATATCCATCGATTGCGATGCATTGTAAATCGTCTCGAGGGTTAGTGATAATTGCAAAAGTTGTAAAAGTTTCAAATAATGTTTATACAATTGTATCGAGCAGCTGAAAAAGCGTAATGTAATTTTGCATAGATTAGACTATAATAGATTCGCCGGCTTTATTGGCCGTCCAATTTAGGCGTATTAATTACACTATGTTTACGTTAATCTATATCAAAACCATATTTAAGATCACCGTTTTGAAGAATCTCTTTTTTTTGGCTCGCGTATGCGACTCTGCTCGAGAACGTTCTATTAACACATTATCGTGGTACACACGTGACAAATAGGAGCTCATTTCTACGTAATCACATTTGCATAGATACATACAATCGGGTCACGTACGCATAAAACGCCTTGCACACGCAGCACTGACACTTCGTTATCGCACTCATCACATCGAGCATTCTCACTTTAAACATTGTTCTATTGCAACGTAGATCTCTATGCATATATATATGTACACAGTAGTAACAGTTTAGTTTACTAAGGCTTCTAAGAGTCTCACTCATATTGTACTTCGATCTCCCACGACCTGGAGAAGAACAGCACACGAGTTCGAGCTTAAACGAACGAGGTGGGAGGTGGGAGGGGGGAGGGGCAGCGGCAGAAACTGCGTATCCTTGTTGCAGAGAGAAGAAAGACATAAAGAGAGGGGGGGAGAGAGAGAGAGAGGGGAGAAAAGGAAAGAACGTTACGCTTAATACATCACTTCGTAGACCGTAGCCTTTTTGTCGCCTGATCCGGTAACGATGTACTTGTTATCGGCGGAAATATCGCAACTCAACACCGACGAGGATTCCTTAGACTGTAAAAAAAAAATCAGAAAGACGTTTGGCACGTCGTCGTAGGACAAGAGAGAAGAGAATGAGCGAACGACGATGATTCGATACGACGCCAAAAAATGTTCGCATCGTCGAAGCATCCAACGGACGCTGCCGATCGACACGAAGACGAGCAGAAGACTTCAAATGTATAAAAGACTACTCGTACGAGAATGCCATGGATAATAAAAGAACGTATGAAATGTAATTGCAAGACCAAATCGATTTCGTTTGTATTTGTTCATTGGGCGAATATTTACCTGAAATATCGAAGCACCGTAGGGCGTACGCCAGGCATTTAACAGATTATCCTTGCCAGTGGAGACGAACCACTTGCCACAGGATGCAAAACGTAACGACAGTACGCAGGATTCGTGGAGATGCAGCTGATACTTGTCCGACTTCGAGGCGTGAAGCACCTCGACGTTCGAATTTTCCATACCGACCGCTAGCCATTCTCCCGTCGGGCAGTAGCCCAATGAGAATATCTGGGAGGTGAAGTCGTGCTGCTGGAGCTGCCGCCCTTCTCGTAGATCCCACGAACGCACGGTGTTATCGAGACCACCGGTCCAGAGTTTCGAGCCGTCCGCGGAGATGTCGATGCAAGAGGCACCGTCCGTATGCCCTTGGAACTGTCGTACCAACGTCTGATTTTGTAGATCCCACACGGCGATGTTCCCGTCGCTGCAACAACTGAAACAAACTTTCGAATCTGGTGATATGGCCAGGGCGTAGCAAGCTGGCGCGGATGACGTCAATTCGGCTTTGATCCTCGGCGTTGGACTCGCCAGATCCCATATGCTTAATTGACTAGCCTCGCCGCCGACTATCAACGTTCTGCCGTCCGGCAACAGCTTCACTGATCTGTGCAAAAGGAAACGTTCCAAGCGTTAAAACGATTTTAGTCGTTCCGTTGTCGAAAAGTCGTCTATTCCAATGGTAAACGACTCGTATCAATGAGATCATCGCGCTTATTTTTTTATCGTAGAATCGTTATTATCGTTAGCGAGATTTCGATCGTCGACATACTCGTTCCGCGTTACCTTCTGTTCTACCTCGATCGAGAAAAGAACGAAATAAAATGTTTCAAACGAGAGAAACGACATCGCTAAGAATAATACTCGGTATTTCGTAGAAGGATCGAAATATCAGCAACGAACGAGACGGCAGATCGACCAACCTGATGTAATTGTCCCGTTGCAGACAGTCGAGTTGGGAAACCGGCTTCACGCTGCTACTGCCACCCTGTCCAATGTCCCAGACTTTGACGCAACCTTTACCACCAGTGTAAACGTATTTCGTTGGATTCGAGATCGTCACGGCACATACCACCTCACCGTGAGTTAAAGTGTTCATCTGTCGCGCGTGACGCGGTATCCCTGCACCGATAAGAGCGTCCGTTGGGAAAGGTACGGGCTGCAGTTGTCCCTCGCCGTTCATGTGGAAGGAATACGCTCTGCGAAACACAGAGAATTCGAGTACGACGTTAAGGACATCGTCTGCCTTGATACGTGGTTACCCTATCGTACAAAATTGTAGTTTCTAAGTAGCGTTATACAGCGGACTTTCTTGCACGAATTGTCGAACTTTCGCGAGATTCAAGGTTTCTTTCGACTTTCGGGTCTTATTTAAAATCAATCTTTTAACGCTTCGCTTATCTTTGATTTTTTTTTACCACGATTATGCGGAACGTTCCTTCGCTTTTAATTCGAACTAGTTTGGAAGTAATTCGAACGTAAGATTTGGCAGCAACGGGACTGTATATCGAAGCGTATCGAGAAAGACACAAAAACTTGGCAAAACTCTTGGTAATTCGAATTGTTCGCGGGCATCGACAAAATTCCACGACGCTTCGAGAAAACTACTTCGAACGCGTTCAACCGTGTCTCACACGTCGTAAAATCGTATAATCGATATTATTTACGTACGGTTTACCACCCGGCATGCTGCTCAGGCCGTTGGTCGATGGTATCCTGACGTGTCCGTCGAAGCCGAGCTGTAAACGTGGATGAAATTAGCACAGATCGAAGATACACCATCGCGTCTAGGGATCATCGTCGTGATTATTATCATCGTTCTCGTCGTCATTGTCATATCACCGACATCATCGGCTGTGTGTTGACGTATCAGCAGGTAGGTAGATAAGGCGAGCGAGTAGGTGGGGTATTTAAGCGATTGTGGCTGGGCGTAGAAGTGGGTGGTTGGGTGATCGGGTGGCTGGATGGGGTTAGGCAGATACGTAAAGTACACCCGTGTATAATTACGTAATTGAGAGTCACCATGGGAGGCCTGGCGTACGGCAAGTTGCTATAGGGCGACGGTGATTGCGGCGGCGGCTCATTGCCGCGGGACTGCAAACCCTGATAGCCCTGCGGTGGTGTTTGCTGCGACGATGGCGGATGATAAACTCGCGATGCCAAGGGCCCAGGAATGCCGCCCATAGTTGGCGTACAGCTGCGCGAGCCCCTCGCCGCCGCCACAGGCGTACCCGGCTTGTCGACCTGAGGAAGTTCGTCGCGCGTTCTCGCTTATTATCATCGGTGGGGAAGGGAGATTTACGAGGTGCGACAAAGGCCGAACGAGAACCGCGATTTCTTATTGCCTCTTCTCTTTTTTGCTATAGCTTGGTCCTTTCGTTCGTCTCTTTTTCCTTTTCGTTTTAAAGCGGACCTTCTACACGAAGGATGATCAAATCAACGTTGGATACTTTGAATTTTCCTTGCAAGCTACGAGTAAATTGTTTTTAATCGAAGGCCGATTAGCGTCGTTCGCGATGCCCGGTTGGAACGGGATCAGTCTTATCGGCGATCAGAATCGACGATAGATCGAGTTTTAGGGATACCCAAACACTTTGACCATCCATCGCGCATCTTACGTAAGATACCGTGTGATGTCTGGGATGCTGGTAGGAAACACCCCCGTCGATTTGTTTGCGTACTCTTATTGGCGTCGAGTTCAAAGCGCGAACATTAACGAGAGTGTACCGACTTTTTTTTTGATTGATATTTCCCGTTGAACCAATGTCATT
>JAITYT010000668.1:279636-294989 GCA_025433975.1 Liostenogaster flavolineata | reverse complement strand
TATATATATATATATCTGATTAAATAGTGACACAGATGTTTAATACGTTAGACTGTTTGCGCATTCTATCTTATTAATTGTAAATATGTACTTAGCGGATATACTTTGAATTCGCATTTTCTTGCAGAGAATTCAACTTATATGCTAATGTACGACCATGTCGCTCATTAGAAGGTTATAAAACGTTATACGATAATGTTGATGTAGTGACAATTAGAGAAAATACAGAAGGAGAGTACTCTGGTATTGAACATGAAATTGTAGAAGGTGTTGTACAGAGTATAAAGTTAATTACAGAAGAAGCGTCTAGTAGGGTAGCAGAATTTGCTTTTCAGTATGCTAAGGAGAATAATAGAAAAAAGGTTTGTTTTATATCTAAATTATAATTATGCGTAATCGTATTTAACTAGATTGGTGGACAATTTTATGAACATTATGTTTATTCTAAGGTGACGGCAGTTCATAAAGCAAATATAATGCGCATGTCAGATGGCTTATTCTTGAGGTGCTGTAGGGATGCTGCTCAGAAATGCCCTTCAGTAAAGTTTGAGGAAAAGTATCTTGACACAGTATGTTTAAATATGGTTCAGGACCCTGGCCAGTATGACGTGCTTGTTATGCCTAATTTATATGGAGATATTTTATCCGACATGTGCGCTGGACTCGTGGGAGGTCTTGGCCTTACTCCTAGTGGAAACATTGGTCTCAATGGCGCTCTATTTGAATCCGTAGGTTTTAAATTTATTGTTATTTTCTAACACAGTATGGTCTTGTTATATGAAAATGTATATTTTTGTTATACGTAGGTGCATGGAACGGCACCTGATATTGCTGGTCAAGATAAAGCCAATCCAACGGCTTTATTGTTGTCAGCTGTAATGATGCTTAAATACATGGGACTAAACAATCATGCAAGAATTATAGAAAATTCCGCGTATGAAACTATAAAAGAGGCAAAATATTTAACCGGTGACCTTGGGGGAACCGCAAAATGTAGCGAATATACTAACGAAATTTGCAAAAGAGTTTCTGCACAAGCGAAATAAATAAGAACAGCTGAGTGGTTATACGTAAACTGCCAAGTACTTGTAGAATTCATGCCCACGATACGATGATGCGCTTTTTTAGCAAGTATGCCATCATCTATTTCATACTGTTTAAACATTGACGTCTCAAAAATTCGTTTACAATTGGATTAAAAGAACCCCATTACTACACCATACAGGAGAAACATACTCAATGTAATTATGCTCGTCAAAAGTCGATAGTTTAAAATGGCATTTAATTTTATTTTGCTACATAGAAAGGCGCTCATACATATATATACATGATCATGTACAGATATGGCAGTATATAGACTGAACAAAATTCTGTAAACACTCGTTAGTACATGTTTTTGATCATTAAACCATTCTAGCAGAGTTTGTAAAGGTTAGTTGTATAAATTAATGTAGATGCACCGTGTATAATACTCTTAAATAAAATTGTAAAATAAAGTGTGCTCTCAGCAGGGAGTTTTAGGAGCCAATATGATGCAGTATTACTAATAAATAAAACATTGGAAATTTAAAGATATGTTTCATTACGTATTAATACTGATTTTTTTTTCTCTTTTCGTTTTCATTTTCGTTGTAAATTTGAATTTATTTACGATACGTAATTTTCCTTACACATTATTCTGTATTTAATTTCAAAAAGAATTAATATCATGAGTAATCATTATTTATAAAATTGCCATATGCCTTCCTGTCTTAAACATTATGATTGTTATTATTGCACAAAATTAAGCTGTAGAATGTATACATATATTTATATAAAACGAATTTTCTTTGTATATAGCTATACAATGTGTAACGTGTAATCTGTATTAAAAATCGCACGATATTATGGGTTTCAGTACAGTACATTCATATGTTTTCGTTTCTTGTTTTAACTCTGAATATCGCTAATGAATTTCCTAGGTTTTAAAGTGTTTTGCAATTTTCTATAAATTTCTACATTTGTTAAAGATTGTCCATTTCACCAGTAACCACAAGAGAATTCATATCGCGAAGAAAATTTCCGTCATTTTTTAAAAACTAACGTGGGAGGAATGAGAAGCGAAAAGAAATCCCTCGACGTCGTCACTTCGCAACCTCATCCTTCCTGGTGTTATGGTATCCCACTCATCCCAACCACTTTTTAACTTCTCTTTTGCTTGTGCTGGTCTTCTCGTAGTACAGTATGCTGCTTCTCGACAAAATTCTCAAGTATGAGAAAGTTACAAGCTATATTTCATCGACGAAGGAGAAAAGAGGAATAAGGAGGGACCGAGTGTCATCTTCACTGCTCGTTAATCCCCTCCGTGATTTATCGAGATTCCGCGAGTGAATAATGACTGACTTATAAATTTTAGATATTAGACTTTTTTATATACGGCGATATATTCATTGTTCTGTCGTGGTGTAATTTAATTGATCGCAATCAGTTTCTTTTACAACAAAATTTTGTTCGTTGTTACGTAATTTGCGAAGATTATTTGAATAAAAAAAAAAGTTATCATTCGCTCGTAGAGAAGAACTGACTTATATTGTTAAACATGATATTTCAATCGTAAACCAGTACGATGATCTTTATGTATTAATTTTTATTAATCGTGAAATCTTGAAAAGTGATAAACTTAGTTTTTTCATTTCTTACGATTTCTCACTTTACAGGTATGATATCTCACTGTGACACACGCCTGTTTCATCATCAATTCTTTTTAATCATTAAAGGCAGTCATCAAGGAGATACGGTTCCTTGGATGTTTCGAAGTGACGATACGGAGATGAAAGACTCGTTGCATACCGTAGAAAGGGAGATATGCATATTCAACGGAAGGCTATTGTAGTTATAAGAATAATAAAAATTCGAGGTTTGAAATTATTTAGATTTATGCCCGCTCTCTTGTCCTGGTACCGTCGTCGGTGACGAGGAGCGATTCGATTCCGAGGGACAAATTTCATGCATTATTCAGGACTTGCCGCAATGCACCCCAGTCAATGGAAGCGATCCTTTGGAAAAAGTCGTTTTTAATCTTTCGTCGCGTTTCGATAATACACGTGCCTCCTTCTCTCCCTCTCCACCCCGCTCCTCGCTCTTTCCGCGTTCTCGTCGCTCCTTGTCGCGTTCTATATTTACTTTGTGAGAATAAAAATCGCTTTGCCCGCCCATCGGACAAAGACACGGGACTTTAATGCAATCGATGGATTTAGCCGGGGTTATCATTATCATTTTCACCTTTCCATTTCTCTTTCCATTTGCATTTTCATGTTTAACGCGACGTACAAAATCTTCGTACCTCCATCCTGCGATCGTAGCGAATCACTCTCGTTCGCATCGCGATATTTTAATATTATTGGGTTGAGTTATAAATAACTTTCATTAGAGAGAATTTTTCAGATTAAAATCGATACAACTTTAAAGAACGATGAGCTGCGTGGTAAATGGTAACCGGGTCATTGCGCATAATAGCGATTGCACATCGCATTAAAATTCGTTTGTTAACTTTTTCTGCTTATACACGCGTATAAAAGTAGATCAAATTTAAGGGAAACAACTGGAAAATTATTTACGATTCTATAGAGCATTCATCAAATTATAACCGAAACGAAATACGAGAAATATTTGTTAGTGAACGTTTATCAACATCGACGTGTTTTTCTCTTCGATAAGAACAAATCTCGTACATTACTACCATCGAATGAATATTATTCATTTTGCCGTTGTGTACCTACCGCGCATAAGTAATTGCTCATCCTGTACGTTGTCGTATAATCGCCTTATGTTGGATTAACGAACGACCAGAACCATCGCAAAATTTCACTCCGTTACTTTCACGAAAAATTCCGTTCGATCGTCGTCGGTCTACTAGGAGCGTTTCCACGCGACAGCGCTATCACGTTTCGTCACTCTTCAACTTACAGAACGTTACTATAGAAAGTTAATTAGAAACAATCGCGTTTTTTATCATATGCCGTTTACGCTTCCCTTTGACTCGAACTCCCCGCTGGCGAACAATATACATTATCGTCTTTAAAATCATACTCACCATTCAAATATAATGATGAAATCTTCGAGCTCCGTCGTGTTTTTTGCAAGACGTTGCGATTAATCATGCTACGTGGTTTGTACGTGCGAAGATTGCAAAATCATAATTATTAATCACCTTCGAACGTGTTAATTTCAACGTTTTGGTTTCTTCTCACCTCCGCTTAAGCCGACGCACATTGATTTCTAGGGGAACATTATAACGTAACATAGCTTATTTTAACCGATTCTAAAATTCGTATCGAATGAAAGGAGAGGATATTTCGTATAATCGAATAATATTGTATTTATTTTACGACGAATGTACACATTAATTATTTTCTATCGATACATATAGATACAACGCAACGCTACCATCGTAATATGTACAATGTGTATCACATAAAATTTCAATTCGAAATGAAGTATCGCGTCTGTCTTTGTAAAGGATTCTTGGGATCTCTCGTTGTTTCACTTGTAAAATCATAATCGCTTTTACGAATAACAATTTCGATAAAATTGCGTTCAAGTTCTTCGCGTAATCTGGAGAACTCTTACCTCCTTCTTCTATCTATCTTCTATTTTGAATTACATATTATATAAAAAGTAGTTGCAGTTTAGATCCTTTTCGGAAAGAAAAGAAAAAGTGAAAGAAGTAGTCGTAGTGCGGCAAGTGCCGCCAGCTTGCGTGCTTGGAGACAAATCTTTAGACGTTATTTTACGCGAAGGAGGAGACTTCGATGCTAAATCTATTTCGTAAAGGGAGAAGAAATTTTCAGATTCCTCTTCGCTAATCTTTCGGATGAGATTAAGAAAGAGAGAAAGAAATTATTCCGTTACTTGCGCATCTTGCTCGACCGAAGGATCTCCTTTTGGTTCCTTAACGTAATCCACCACCAACTCGAGACCGATGACAGCGCGCAAATCCTTCTTCTCTTCCTCTTGATACACGGAAGAGCTACTCGTGTCGTCTCCCTTTGGCGAGCTCTCACCTACGCGATTCGTGAAAACGCCTTTGTAATTTTTACTTCGTCCAATGTAAAATAAGAATTTAAAGCTTTATTATCGTATCGATAAATCGATACCTAGATGAACCATTGATACGAACTAAAAAGAATTTCATATTTAAATCATCAAGTAGACGCGAATATAACGCAATAGCCAAACCCACGTCATATTAAACTTAAATGCAAAACCGAAGCCGTCTTACCTTCCAACAGATCCTGCTGGATCTTGTTGCCTTCGGTCGCCGACGTTTCCGTTCTCGTTAGCTTCGTTTTCTGCATCTCCTTGTAAGTCTTGGTAAGGTGCTTCAATATGTAGTTGGTGCCGCGTGGATTTTCCTCGTTGTTCCTCGAGGCGGTCGCCTCGTCCCTGGTAAGATTCAACGGTCTGTTGTTGCTGTACTCCTTCGATTGGGGCACGCTGAAGGCTGAGCAATGCTTGCTCTTGAAGGGCGCCTGTCTCTCGCCGAGCTTGCGATCCCAAATGTGACCGGAAACGCGTAGATCGATGAAGAAGTGGAGGGGATCAATTCCGGGATAAGATTGCGGCATGGGATACGGCGGATACCAGAGAGGGCTCGGCAAGAAGTCCGATGAATTATGAATCGCCGTCGGCAAATCGAAACCTTTGACGCCTTGAAGCACCTCGCAGCCCCTGCTGCCGGGCAATCCTGGCAGGAAACTCCTCGAGAAATCGAGCTTCTTTTGATCGACTAGCAGCGGCAATTCCGGCGGACCGGGAGGCACCGTGCCTCCCTTCGAGCGCGATTGCTGCTCTTCGTAGGTATTTCTGTCGGAGTAATTACAATTCTTGCGATCGACGGCCACGTGCTGTTGAGATGCCGTCGACTCTTCCGGCTTTACCTTTTGCAGCTCCGCGGCAAAGATATTCTCCGGCGTTCGCGCCGGCTCGAAGTGACAAGGAGCCTGTTGCTCCTCGAAGAAGCTCTTGCTTTGTTTCACGAACTCTTGCTTACTCTCTTCCAGAACCTTCATAGCGATGTCTTGCTGTTGTTGCTGCTGTACGAAGCTCGGTTTACGATCGTAAGAGGCTTGGATTTTGCCATCTACCTCGTAGCCGTCGCTCTGCTGCTGAGTACGATTTTCCAAACGCCCTGCCTCTTGCTGATGCTGCGATTGTTGCTGCTGCTGTCGGCCGTGTAGATATTTGTCAACGTGCTGCTGCTGTTGTTGCTGTTGCTGTTGTTGTTGTTGTTGTTGTTGTTGCTGCTGCTGCTGCTGTTGGTGATGATGATGGTGATGATGATGATGCGCTTTCTCTTTGGTGGTGAGTTCGAGCGGTCTATCACGCGCATCTCTCCATGATCTCTTACGACGTCTATGCATATTGGGTCCGTTCGCCACTGACGAAGTTTCTGCTTTCGCTTGAACGAACGATCGTAGCATCTCGCTGAAGAAAAAACTATGCGGTGTCAGCGGAACGTTGTATAAATAAGGCGGAGTCGCGGCTAATAATCGTGATACGAGATCACCGCCGGATAACGATGCCGGTGTCTTCAAAGTCGACGGATCGCCCGTGGTAGTCGTCATGTTTGCTGTCACGATTTTTCTGAAAAAGAAAAGAAAGGAAACTATGCGGTTACGCTTATTTTCTCGTTGCCGATGAAGATCGAAGGAATTTCGCAAAAGCGCAATCGTGCTATGTTAAAAAATTATAAAGAGGATCGCGAGAAAATCGACGATGTCTTCGAATTAATTCATTCTATTTCCTAGTTAGGATGCCTTGTACAAGTCGAAGATTACGCGTGAATCTTCTGCCAGACCGTGCCGAGCCACTATTGTCTCTTGAGAAATTAATTGAATGGCTGCCGTTGTTACGTCCAAAGACTTAGGACGTAGACAGTGCCTATGGAACAAGGCAAACCTCAGACCGTATTCGCTTCGTATTCATCCATTAGGGATTACTAATTTCTGTCAAGTACATATACTGCTTTCCTCGAACGCCTTCCAAGAAATCGCTCTTTGACACCCGCCCACCTCCGTTCGTTCTCGTGAACACGGTCGGTATTATAAGCGCATTTAAGGATAGGTTATCTTCGTTTACGGCATTCGTAAAAGATCTCTGGCGACTGTTGAATCATGGTTGAAATAGACGCGGTTGATTTCTTCTAGTAACCGAAATATCAAACGAACTCAAAACGGTCATCGATATCAGTCAGAAATATCAAACGGTCTAAACGGAACGAATTCAAAAGGTTCTAAAAGAAATCAACAGTTGATACAAGTTTAGGTCAAACGCAGAGTATTGTAACGATTTATTTTCATGTATGTTCTCTAAGTAGATGAATAAACAAGGCAAGCATTGCCCGAGACGCTATCGAACTTTCTAAGCCGTCGGATTATTGACTCCGACATAATGTTAAAAGGAAAAACAATCTCGCGACAACATTTACGCGTTTACACTATCGCGTTTTCGATAAATACAACACTCTTATTTTTGTTAAGTTGCATTTTATTATTCTAACTAGGAATTGAACATGCATCTCTTCACAGATCGATGCAAATTCGTCGTAAAATCTCTGAGCACACGTTATCTTTCTCTCTCGCCTCATTCGAGAAAAGAAGGAAGAAGGAAGAAGGAAGAAAAGAAATCGTGAGAGAATTTGTTTTATGATAAGACGATTTCGACGAGAATGGACTTGGAAAAAATGAACCGTGTGTTTCTCTTCTTTATCGACCTTCTAAAGAATTCTATCGTCCTCTCGATAGACAAGAAAGCAGAACAATGAACGAATCTATGCACTTACGCTCGAATGATAAGAATCACTCGATACAACAAGGAAGAACCGCAGAAGGATCGGTACAACTAAGAGGAATAAACATCTCTTGGAGCGATATCGACCGAATTTTGACACGGTCAAACGATTAACGAGTGCTTTCTCGTCTTTTTCTCCGATTTCGTTCATTTAGTCACGATTTTGACAACGAGCTTCCGGTTAAGAACCAATCGTAAATGGAAACAAGGCCGTCTTCAACGAAGGCAGTTCCTACAATTCGGTCGAAGATTTCTCGCTTCGAAGTAGCGGAAAAAGAGAGCGGCACGGCACTGCTTGGGAAAAGAGGAAAAGCGGTAACGAGCGAGTCGCGAAGAGAACGCGCCTGCAGAATGGTGGTCCGCGCGTAGTCGTGCGTCCGCGTTGCGGGAGCCCAGGGGTTCGGCCATTGTCTCGGTCTATTGTTTCCCAAACAAACGGCGTCCACGTTGTTTCGTCAGGAGATATTATGTTCGGCCAGACAGGCAGCGCGAACGGGAAATGGACTGCTGTCAGTTTTACTCTTCGTGATAAATACGAGCCGCGGTCGCCGCCTCCGCCGCCGCGTTGTCCGGCGGTCGCGCCGCGCTCGTCATAATTCTCCGTCGTTTCTGCGATCGCGAAAGGAGAGGAACGTCGACTTTTCTCTTCCTCTTTTCTCGTTCTTGTCGTTATTGTCATCGTCGATTTTTCTACGTCGAAGACGACGCGACGAACTCAATCGACGAGAAGATTCTCTCGATCCTGACATTGGTCGCCCTTACGAGCGGACGAGATGTCACAGAGTGAAGCGTACGAAGAAATAAGACGGTGTTTTTTGTTTTAAAATTTGCCGAGGACTCGTTGAGGAGGCTACGATAAACATTAAGCTGCAAAGTGTTTAGGAGTTTAATCAAAAAAATGTATTTTTTTCACATAGAACCGAAGTTGATCTTGTATCGAATAAGTTCTTTCATCGAATTGTACAAGTACAATAGTAACGTTGTAATATTTTGCGATTGCATTCTCGGCCTTGTTATATCAACGTACTTTCTTAGAAATGTGCAATTCTTAGAAGCATCGTGTATCGTTATTAATATTGTTATTTGTATAGTGCTGATGAATGAAGCATCATAAATGGTACAAATCAAACTCTTTTGACAAATTCATTCAGTCGTATTACATTCGACGATTCAGTTCCTTTGGCTTTAGTACGTTCTGGTTGGTTCTTCGTACGTTAGAAGTTGGAATAAAACGACGAATTAATTAATTAGATAAATTTACGAAGTCGTTATTACAACGTCTAGGAGGAATATCATTTACGTTGGTAGAAAGCTCCATGTAATATCCTTTTCCATTCTTCTTTATCCCTTCTCTGTTCGAAGAAATGATATATTACACTTTCATAATGCTTTTGGAAGCAATTCTTAACGCGTATTCTCGTCTTTATTTTTTATACGATCGGTCAGAAATTCACGGTCTACTTGTCAATGAAATTCCGCGAATCGAAGCATCTTTTTCGAGTCGAAAATCAGTCGAACGACGCTTCGCGACAAAATCATTTCATTTTGTATTACTATCGCTGTCGTTCGTTCTATCGAAAACGAATTAAATTATACGGATCTACGATGACTGCGACGTCAGGAACGACGAAAATAACGACGATGGGAATTTTGCCGAATGCGAAAAGTTTCAGTTTTGCACGAAAGCGCGGTGACGGCGATGGTGGTGATGCTGGGCCCACTTTACGATTCATAAGACAACTCGGCGGATTGAATTAAGTGGAGCAGGGCGGCAGCTGCCAGTCCGTCGGTCCTGGTCCATTCGCGCAGCAGCCACCACCGCCGCGAATCTACATAATCCCGTGCACGTCGACGATTCTAATTGGCGGATTGTTTCAATCTCCGTAGTCGCGAATATTTGCATTCCTGCGTTTCTACCACTGGCATCGCGGGGAAGCTACCACCACCGTTCCCGCTACTATTAGTGTAACCAATAGCAGTGCTATAGTTATTGCTACCATTGGTAATGCTACCACCGCCAACGCATGTTGCTTACGTCGTTCTTTACATTAACGTCATTGCTACCTTTACTTCTACATTATCTATTTATATGTAGTTGTAATTCTTTGCCTTTTTTAAGAATAATATCGAAATATCCTAAGCACTTCGTTCAACTAGTCTCAGTAGTAGTAGAGATTCAACTAATCTCATTATGAATTATGTCACTGTTACCGCCATTGTTATCGTCACATGGTTACCAATTACTGTCGGACGATTGTTACTGGCATCGCCGTCGTTATCAATCTCAGGTAGATTCGTATTTGTTTCACGCCGCTGATACTCTCCGTCGTATTCTCACTCGTTATCCTTCTCTACCATCGTTCACACCTCCGTGTCCTCGTTTCTTATCGTCGACTTCCCTTTTCCTCCTTGCAAGATATCTCCTTTGCCATTCCGGTCCGTTCGAATCTCTCCATCCGCGCTCTCGCTCCTCCAATGGAGTCGTTTTGGACGCCTGGACCATACGACGTCCTTTCCCTCCTCCAGGCACGCGACCACGCATTTTCTTCCGGTTATTCCCCGCGTCTATTTATTCCAGTTAGGTCAGGGCTGGATCAGAGTAAGGTTGCCGTAGGATAGGTTAGTCTTGAGGTCACTCGGGGTCGCAGTAGGGGTCCTGGTCAAACCTCGCTTTTTCTTTTCGTATTTTGACTTCGGTTAGTACCGTCGTTCGCTTCTTTTGTTTCACGATCATCGATTTTATTTATTTTTGCACGTTTATTTATTTTATTTATCTTTGGCGAAAAATTCATCGTCGAGTCGTTTCAATGTCGAGTTCTTTTTTTGATGCTTTTCGTGCAGTCGATCGGTCGTTTATCCGAAGTCAGACACGCATCAGGATTAACTACTTGTAGGTTACATGAATCCAAGGAGAGGCAAACCGCCTATGTCGGACGAACGTATCGGGTTCTTGCTACAGAGTTTTCTTGGGATGTGCGTAAAAATTCCATCTGAATTTTTACGCGATGATAGTAAAACCATCGATCCATGTTAAACGGCATTTAAAAAGTTGGTGGTCGTTTTCATTTAATATTCCTACGGATCGCGGACGATTCTTATTTTTTTCGTCGAATAAGCAAAATCTTTTTTTCACCATCGACGCAAACATTTTTATTGCTGCGGAACGATTTCACTTTACATAGGGAAGAAAGACAAGGAAGAAGATATCTCCCTGTCTCTTAAGTCTTCATTCACCGTCCTCGAGCTCGGATTCTTTACGGCTGAAGCTGTTCACGTTGCACGGGCGTTTCTTCGACTTTTACTCGCGAAAAATATACCTTTCTTCGTCGAAGGTAAAAGACAAAACCGAGGAAACGAAAGGAAAGAAACGCTAAGCCACACCGAAAGAAACTGCGAGTCTTGCGACAGAACGCGTGGCCCTCGATCGCGAACGACGCAGGGAAAAATCAATGTAAAAATGGTAATTTCGTTTCTATCGGAGGAATACCAATTTTTCTGATTGAGATTTGTTTTCTTTTTTCATATATTTTTTTTGCCGGTCGACAGGATTGCCGTAACATTTGAAAATCTGTTTCGTGTCTTCGTTTCCAATTTCTGACAGTAATCCAATTGATCAAAACTGCGTTGTCCGTTCCGTGCTTACTCGTCTATCTGGGCGTGTGTGCGTTCGTACGTGTTACGTGCCTAACGCACACGGAAAACGAGCCACATCACGGTGTAAATCGAATCGCTCACATATTTCTATTGTAAATCCTTTCGAAGTGTACGTTTGATGAAAAGAGTGAAACGTTAGATATTTAGTCGAACGATCTGAATTTACTTTTCTCTGACGTGACATTCCTGCGTATATCAACAATTTTTTCGAAGACTCTATAATACGTTTGTTCAACAAAAAAATCTTCTTCAGTTTCCTCAAATTTTTCTTCAGTCTTCTTTTGAGAAAATCTTCCTTTTATACCGAACACTTTTTATGGACGACCATTTAAAATCCGATCTTTCGCGGTGAGCAGCGAACTGACATTTCCTTGGATTTGAGAGGCGCATCTTCGAAGATCGCGAGTCGAAAATTAGCTCGACTGTAGATTTACATTCTCGATTCATTGAGTACGAAGGGAAAAAGTTTGTACGCCAGATTCACCAGGAAAAATTCCATCGGCCGTCAGTGGATCTTGTTAGAAGTTAACGGGATTACGTCGAAATAGGCAAGTGAGAGATTACGCATAGATCGAGCTCGATCGCTTTTAATATTCAATCGTAACGCATTCACGGACGTACTGTGCGCACACTGTTTTACAAGTAATTGGTTGACTATTAAAGTACGAGCGAGCTTTGACCTCTACGAATTTGGTACCGATGGAAAGAGAAATAGTCGTGTAGTAAATTGTGTTACAAGAATCGACGATTTTAAGGATGTACAATTTTTTTGTTACTAAGGAAGTAATAAAATCGACTGGACAAGGCTCGAATGATCCGATGGAGAACACACGAAAGCTGAGATATGAAATAAAAGTTTCTGAACAATTTGATCGTTTCTATAGAATTGCTGCACTAACTCGACGTTAATTGCAACTAAGTTTTATCGTAACGAAAATTTCGAACCAATGAGTTCGTTCTAGCGATGTTAAAATTAAAATTACGAAAGACACCGTAAAATATCGAATCGCAATTATTCGTCCCTTTCGTCGTAAAAAAAGTTTGCAAATTCGAAAAGCTAAGTTCTTTGTACGGATACGAATATTTCTATACAATGTATTTTTCATATTACAAGAATATATCGTACAATATTCTTAACGTAATTCAAAACGTCGAACTATCAATAATAAATAAAACCCGAATGAATATTTTACTAAGAAGCAAAATCACCGATGTAAAGAAAATAGAATAAAATAGACGAATAATTTCTAAAGCGAATCATTATCGTCGACCTATGAATTTTCACGAAACGTCTCTTACAGTAAGAAAATTCAGGAATACGCATTTCGTTGTACTTTTCTTTCGATATTTCCTCTAGAATTGCGATTTATCTCCTTTGATAGCGCGACCAATATCGTGGATAATCTTATGATCGCTCTCGTTGGATAAATCGACAACGACGCGTCGAGAACGAGAGAGATTCACTGGTCTAAATTAAAACCAAACAAACGGGAAAACCGTTCGATTCCACGTAGGGTGAGCATACTACATTGACGGGCCAACGATGAGAGAGAAAGCGAGAAGCAGAGAGACAGGGAGCAACCGATTTTCGTCGCAATAAATGCGATGACGACGAGGTGTTAAATTTTGCTTTTCAAAGTTACGAGACCGATACATTCGAGTCCGACTCTAAGGCGTCGTGTTGAGAGCTCTCGAACATCAAGGCACCGAACATTTTCGTACACGTTGAAAAATAATGCGGTGTTTCTACGAGGTACGTTGTTTATTTTCCGTGCTTTTTTTCGGAGGGCTGTTATTCTTGTCGATTTAAGTTGCATCTGCTGCATGGAGGCGAACGCGAATAACGAATACGAGAAATACGACGAATGGTCCTTCGTTACTAATATCGTTTCGTTATTAATATCTTTTCTTGATATTAATTCTTATTATCTTGAAGGTTTGCTTGATGCATGATACGCAGAATGATATTTTCTAAGACGGGGTACGAATGTTGTAGCCGTGCACAGAGGCGACATTCGTTACATTAACACTTAAAGTAACCTACACGCGTACATCTTGATTTGCTCTTGCATCTTTACGCTTCTATAAAAATTCTCGTCTTTAATTCCGCCGCGTTAAAAATTTCCCCTAGTTGTAAGGCCGCAGCTACCATACGGTCTCTCCATGGATCATTCGTTTACGCGGGAGAGGAATAGCGTTTCGTCGTTGCCATAGCGGAGAACTATCGTTGACGATGGAGACGCGAAGATCTATGGATCCCGAGAAGTAGACCGCTTGCGATACTGTTTCTTCTTAGTAACGTTCGAGTCGCGTGTAACCGAATCGTCTTAGGAAATCACAAAGGAACGAAAAGAACTGAACGATTAAAGCGACGAAACGAAGCTGTTAAAAACGTAATTCGGAGAAAGAGAAACCAAACGCACGTGCAAAGAACAAAGAGAATCGAATAAAAGACACAGGAAGAGACAGACATGCGTAAAGAAAGAATTCGACTCGTCGTTAAATCGTGAGGATTAACGTACAGGGCCCTAAAGAATGACTCAAATCTGTGATAAAGCGACCGAACGTGGTAGTTTTCTCACCTGTTAACTACTGGTGGTTACGGCGAAGTTGGTACAGGTGCGTTTGGGGCACCTTCGACTGTCCGTTTTCCGCTATCCCCCCTCCCCTTCCTCTGAGCCTCTGTCCTTCCTTGTTTCCACTCCTTCTCCACCTCCAGCTTTCTCTCTTACTACTGTTCTTCCTGTTCTTCCTGGCGAGGAGGACGAGGTCGTGAGGACGAAGAGGATCCAAGGAGAGGAATTCCGTGCTACGTCGACGGAGGCTGTCGCCGTCGTGGCACGTACTACCGCGTGCTGTTCGTGCCGGCAAATGAGATAATAATCGTAGGACTCAGTCACTCGTCGTCGGCCGGCATGGCAGGCAGGCAGCCGCGACCAGAGGGTGGTTTGTTCGACGGTGTGCCGACGGACGGTGGCGGTGACGGTGGCGGTGGCGATGCCAGTGGCGGTGGCCCGGTGATGTGGCAGTGGGGGTTGTATTTCCACCCCTGACGAACGTCGACGACACAAGAGCGCGAGCGAACGCGAAAGAAGGAAGGAAGGAACGAGAGATTGGACGCGTGTCTGTGTATCTGTGAGCGAGAAAGAGAGAAAGAGAGAGAGAGAAAGAAAGATGGAGCAGTAGAGAAGCGGTAAGAGAAGGCACGGAAAAGAGAAAGACGGAGAGAATAGAAACAGGGGGATGGTTTCAGAGGAGACGAAGAGAGAAGAAGAGGGTAACGTAGTCGAAGGGGGACGAGCGTTGGTCCGTGGGAGGAGGCAGACCGTAGGCAGAGGGTGGTGGTTTTTGAGATGATCCGGCCAATCTGCGCATCATTTCCCCTCCCCCTTCCCCCTGTCGCCCCTCTACTACGGATTCAAGCGTAACCCCCTCGCCTCCGCGTCGCGGGAAACCGGCGCGGAATCTGCACTACCGCAAGCACCCCGTGGAAGCCCTGTTGAATGCCACATTTCGAGGCGCGGTGCGGAGAAAAAGACAGGGACGCGGGAGATGACGAGGTGGAAGGGACGACGCCGTGGAAGAGGAGGTGGCGGCGGTGACGGCGGCGTCGGAGGAGGAGGAAGGGGGGGGAGAGATCGAGGGTGGATGGATGGATGGATGGATGGATAGATGGATGGATGGATGGATGGATGGATGGATGGATGGAAGGAAGGAAGGAAGGAACCGGGGAACGGGGGTGGTAGCCTGCTCGGATAGTCGGGGGCGTTTGAAAGGGAAGGAAAAGGAAAGAGAGTCGATGGGAGGCCGACGGAGGAAGCGGGCAGCTCCGAAAAGGGGATTGAAACGTCAGAGAGAAAGAGAGAGAA
>JAITYT010000668.1:222283-240289 GCA_025433975.1 Liostenogaster flavolineata | reverse complement strand
TTTTTTTTTTTTTATAGTGTCGCCTACCTGCGCCAAATAGCAATGACGAGTTAAGCTAGATGATAGAATTATGGGGTTTTACGCGCTTGCTTCTCGTTCTCGTCGTCGTCAAGGTATGCGTAAACACATTCCTTCTTTCTGCGGCTTCCTCGTGAGCGCGGTTTCTAAGCTTGATCGAAGCACATTTTTTCACTCGGTGAGTGGACAATATTTTAAGCGCGGGTCTTGATAACGCCTCGGAGCTTTTCACGAAAATCGAGTTTCTCTTTGATCGTTTCATTCTTTATCGAAACTAAGAACGAGAATCATCACTGTAAGCTAACGTTGATTTATGATAGGACAAGTTGCCTGTTAAAAGGTTAGCGTGACGCGGGTGTACAGTAGGTCGATATCGCGCGGTGTTAATAGTAACGAGGAATTAGATTAGATTAGGCGGACAACGAAAGCATTGATTTTTTGAAAAGAATTGAAAAAATAGATTGTCCGATGATCATCGACGGGAGAACACGTCGATTTTCCGCGATACAGAAATTTTTGTCATCAGTCTGTGTAAGATCGTCATGGATTTATCGGTGAATTCGTGTTTCAAGAAAGGGGTCATTCAAAGGGGAAATATTTGCACTCGTGTACCTTCTTTGTACTTCCATTAATTCTCGTTTCTTGTTTAAAAAAATAACGCATTCTTGTTATAGGAAGAAAAAAAATCATTTAATAATTTTTTCGTTTGGAGATTAGATACGTAATTCAGGTTATAGCGGTTTCACGTTTCACGCGAATTAAACTTTAATTAATCGCTAGAAATTCGCATAAAGCGCGACTCCATATGTAAATTCATTGGACACGATCGAGGGCTTCTTAGGTGGAACGACAAGACGCTGAAAGAACGCGCGTCTCCTACCGGCAAATTCCGTTAATTCGATTTTAACGTAAATTAATTTAGCGGAAAGACATTCCATAAAGGTTGCTGATGTCGAGAGACTAAGGAGAGGAAAAAGAGGGAGAGGGACAGTTCTCCCGTACGTAAGATTAAATACGAAGGTCTAACCTTCGTACAGAGAAGCGAGCTCGACCTTTACAAATCATCCGTCAGCTTCTTCCCCTTTCTCTCACTTTCTCCTCAGTTCCAAAGAACGTTTCAACGCATCCACGATTAAGATTCATTTCCAAGCGGTCGACCGAGCCAGCTAACGAGGAAGAAATCTTCCCGCGACGTCAAAATGCGCCCTAACTCGATGGGACCTACGCCACCACTTCCCCTTTCTTTCATTTTCTCTTTCTCTCTCTCTCTCTCTCTCTCTCCCGATATCGATCGGTTGGACCCCCGTGTTGGTCACGTCAGAAGCAAGATGGCGACCGATTTTCGAAGGCGCTCGCGATGCGTACGCGCCTACGGACGGTCCAAGATACGCAACGGAGAGAAGCCAAAATCAGTGAACCGTTCGAGTTATCCATAAGCGGAAGATATGGATCCTCGTGAAAATCGTTTCGTTAGGCCATCGACGTACGTACAGTGCATTCCGCATCAGTGAAGTTGGCCAAAAATCTCCGCGGTTGACGGACACGTTCCCCCGAGTCGCACCGATCGAAGAAAACACATCACAACAGCGCGACTATTCCACTCGACCTGGCTTTCGACGAACTATCTCTCCAATCCAGACTGAACGATTTCCTTCGGAATTGTTCGAGGAAGGGGGCTCCGAGCGCGAAATCCCGCACCCCCTTTTACCGTGCCATTGCCTCGAACGCTCTCATAATCCACGGGTTTTCGAATTCTCGAGTAAGCGTCGTGAACGTTTCTTCTGGCTACCCGGCTGCTTCTCTCCTTTCCACCAGGTCTCTCTCGCTCCCTAGAGGAGGAAGAAGATGACGACGACGAACTAGTAGCAGGGAGAGAGAGAGAGAGAGAGAGTAGGAAGAAACAAGTGGAAGGAGAAGTGGAGGAAGAGGAGGAAGAGGAGGAGGAAGAAGACAACGACGAGGCGGATGACGAAGAAGGGAACGAAGAGGACGAAGAAAACGAGGAAGAACTCGAAAAGGAAGGGAGCAGCCAAGAGCAGCGGTGGTTCTATTAGCCGGTCCTCTCTTCTCTTGCTCTGTGGTGGCAGGTCAGTGTTGCCGTACTCGTGCTCGAGAGCGGCTGTCCGTTTCCTTTCAACGCGAACACGTCGTCGCCTTCGTCGACCAGCAGTCGTCGATCCATCGGTTCTATCGGTTGGTTACCAGCTACGCGATCCCACAAATTGTATTTTCGAATCGAAGGATGCGACGCCTGCGCGCTCGTGACAATCGCCACTGATCGCCGCCACTTCGCTCTCTTTGGAACGCCATCATCTTGACCCGGAGGTACGTAGCTAGCTTTTTCGATATTCCTTAGGGTTGCCTATGTGCGCGCGTATTCGCCCTTTCAACGATTTTCACCGTTTTTCTTTGACACGCGAAACGCGACTGATCGTTGAGGAGTTATCGCGATCAAAGTCGTTCATTTTTGGTGCATCCAATAGCGACGCGAATCTGATCGTGTGCAAAGATCGATTTGTTTTATTCGAGAGTTCACCGTTTTATTTGCTTGCATTAGAACGATTCGACGACTGTAACAATTGGGGAGTCATGGCGTGGTTTGAACACGTCCAACGTTTATCGATGATAATTCGAGGATGATCGTCGCGACGAACGATGATGCTCGTCTCGATCATTTCCAAGTGACAGTGGGAGCGGTCTTACCTTGTGTCGCAAGAACTGTTGACCTTTTCGGAATCGCCGATCAAGGATAAATTACGACTGTTAATCATCGTCATCGTTATTTCGAACGAACCTCGGTGTCATTTTTTTATCGATACGTTGGCTAATAGTAAAATCGAAGCGATTGATTTTCGTCTCGACTGACTACGAGCGACGGGCTTGTCTTTTTTAGGTTTCTCGAACGTAAGCGTTATTCCAAAAGATTCTTAGCGTACATTCAGCGCGCACGACTCTCTTTCGAAATACACGAAACGTTTCGTTCACGATCGCAACAAGCTTCGAAAATAATTAGATAGGCGATTCACGCATCTCTAAACTCTGTCCCTCGTTTGATCCTTCCACGTTCAGCCAAAGAAGAGGATTTTTAAGAATCCTCGATGATAATCGTAAAAGTGAACTTCGACCGCAATTTTTCTTTTGTACGGCTTGTATCCGTATTGCATCGATCTCGATTCGATGTTAAATCCAGATGGATTTAACAGCTTAGAAGTAGGCGTCGCGCGCGTGGCGCCGCGCGGAGCGCGGCAAGTTCTAGGCCCTGCGATCTCTTGCGGTGCACGTGCGGTTGAATAATAAATACGAGAACCCCTCTTTTCTCCCTCGTTCCTTTTTCTTCGTGCGTCTATCGATGCTGCATTCTCTGCGGTTTCCATCGGTTGCATCGTTTTCGTTCGCGTTTCTTTCGCGAAAGCGGAGAGGGCTTTGATGATATGGGGGATACGCGTTTTGTTTGGCTACGCAATGAGTCGGTACGAAAACGAGATCAAAAACTATCGCTTGGTGTAGAAAGAATTTTGTCAGTAACGGATACAGAAAAGAAGATGATTAACCTCTTATTAACTGCGGAATTTAGTTTTAGATTAAACACTCTCACTGAGTACGGAATTAAAATCGAGCAACGAAGAGTATACGCGTTGAACGCATGGTAAATTGTTCTTTCATAAATTTTTATATGATAAAAAATTAAAAATTCATTCTTGAAAGGTTGAAAGGAAATTAAAGAAAAAAATAATTTTAAGAAATTAAAATGATTTCAGTGTGGTATTTTTTCCGTCAAGTATAGTACAGTGTAATCTTATACTTTATTTTGATAATAACCGAGGAAATAGGTAAAAAATCCAAGCAAAACTTTTAGTCCGTGCTTCTCATTTATGTTATAAGAGAATATCGTGTTGCGATAAAATACATTGAAGTTGTATTGGTAATATAAAGGAAACATACCGTCAAATAATATTCTTATTACATTTTATTAAAATTTTGAATTTTTATATCGAAGGATAGTTGCTTATTTTTCATGACGTGTATACACGTCGAACGCAGTTAACTGGTTAATATTAGAAAAAGATTCCTCGACGTTCATTCGGAGATTATTCGAATATATATGTATGTCCGTCAATGGCCCCTTGGTTGGGAGACGAATGGTATTTCCTAGCATACTGGAGAGTCATCTTCACAACGGACGCAAACATTGTTCGATGTAGTCACGTCTACCTTAAAATTATCTACCATAACAATAATACGTTGCATCAGTAAAGCAAGGTGATTGGTTCCATTTATAGGCATCAGATATTTCATCCATGTATAGGCGACAGGGTGTCTCCGCAGTCGACAATTTTTCTTGCATTTTGATCGACGTTTTTCTGATCTTATGAAAATTTCGTTAGGTATTTCGTTAGGTTCGCGATCGGCCCAGAGCAAACGCGTGCAACGAGCACATGGATTCCTGCTTGTGCATTCTCAGTTTGAATCGTATTTTTGTATCAGACTGTTGATCGTCGACTGTTGGAACTTCGATTATCGCCTTTTGAAATCATCGACGAGCCAAGTTCAGCCGCAGGAAGGAAAAAACTTCTTCTCTTTCTCTGGCAGTCGTTCGAAAGCGACGCGTCAAGATCGGAAGAGGTAGGAAACATCAAGGCTAAGGAAACATCGTTTTTCGTGTCGTCTCGACGAAGAATGATCTTCCTTTGATTTATTTCAAGTTGTCAGTTCCGAGAAATTGCCCTCGAAGTCGCTCGAGGTTACGGCCCTGCGCGATACAATTTTTCTGTTTACTTCTCCAAACCGGAATGTCAACGAGACACAAAGTCGGCTCTACGTCGTCCCGTGGACGTTCGTTTGCGTAAATATGCGGATAAACGTGGAATAGGAAGCCATTCGTGGCGTCGTTCCGTGGGACAAACCGAAACAGGTTCCAGAAAGTTTACCAGTGTCCAAGAAAGAATCGCCTTATGAGTGGCAGCAGCAATAGCAGCAGCCACTTTCAGGAAGGCATCGCAGTCGTAAGAAATACCATGACCTTAATTCTACAAATAAAAACAGCACTATCGCGTCTTCTCTTTAAATTCATGAATTTTCATGAATTTCATAAATTCGTTCCTCCCCGTTCGAGTTCGATTTGAGATAATCTGAGTTTTAATTAATGCGAATATTGACGAACTACGCGCAATGGACGATTTTCGTCATCTTGTTAATTTATATTCAATTTAAGGCGAATATCCACGTCTCATCTACGTGAAAAATTGAAACGTAGTCTAAGAACACTTAGGATCTAATTACGAATTTAATCGCGTCGTGGTTAAACACGAATATTCTCGCGGAGAAGTGGAAAGTGAGCTAAGCTTATATTGAGCCATCGACAGGAAGATGACATTGCGATACGACTGAACGACGATATTTATTCTTGTCGCTGTTTTCGTGCCTCGATCGTCTTGAGAGAGAGAGAGAGAGAGAGAGAGAGAGAGAGAGAGAGAGAGAGAGAATTACCTTAACGATGGGGACACAGTGTCGACTCTTCAGCACCGATATTTCTTTCTACGACTTCGAATCTTCCTCTTCCGTTTGACACGTGCGAGTTATACGTTTTCTTCTTCCGTTCGATCCATCGTATCGCGGTAAATACGCTACACACTCGCGTGTCAGTAGAGAATTTTTCAAACGAAGACAAGTGACATTGAATCTAACACTGGACTTTCCATTCATAGAGAAAAATAAGTAAGTGAGTAAATGAACGAACAAGCGGAGTAATAAAATGAATAAATGATTGAACGAATAAACGAGCGAACAACCAAAATAAGAAATTATATAACGTGTGAAAGACCTTAACCTAGGATCGATGCATGTCTAATGGAGACGAATACAAAAAGGACGGATACAAGGTCAATCTCGAAAAAGGGTAAGACGACTTTGCTGCTTAAGCAAGAAAGCAAGACAGGCTCGTGAAATAAGATCGAGAAAGAAAGAACGAATGATCCAGAAACGAGTCTAATCCTACGCAAAGTCTTCAATTCGATCTTCGACGACGTATTTGACTCGTAAACAGCGGCATTTCCCAGTGGCAACGAGCCCTCTTTCCTTTCCTAGCTTCGACGAAAAGAAAAATGGTTGCGTTCGGCCTCGTACGAAGGAGCGGGATGACGAGAAGGTACGCGCGGTTTCGCGTGAAATTTCCACGGCATCGAGGAATCGCGAACGGACGAATAAACGCAGGCTCCTTCTTCCTCTCTCTTTCGATTCGAGGAGGAGAAGACGCGCAACAGCTTCTTCACCGAGGGATCCGCGCCTTCGACAAGGAGAAAAGAAGAAAGGAAAGGCAGACAGAAGGAAAGAAATAGCAGACGGGTAGAAGAAGGACAGGCAGAAAGAGGCAGGCGCAGCCTCCGCTTTTTCCACGTGGAATTCTCTGAAATTCTCGGCATCGCTCGCTCGCTCTCGTGCACCTTGCGCCATAAACTGCTCTTCTCTCGTCTTGCTAGGTGACGTCCGCGGGCGAGGCGAGGCGATACCCACCAGCAGCATCGGCAAAGGCAACAGGAGCCAGCGGCAAAGGCAAGAGAGCCAGAAGCCGTCGTCGTTCCGCCGAACGTAACCCCGCGTACAGTAAAGCGCACGCTGCGTAAGACAGATGTTGTTCGCGAGAGGGAAATAAAACGAGGAGGAATGGAGGAGGTCGACGAGCCAAACGCGAGCTTCTCGTCGACCGGAGGAAGAGGAGAGAGAGGAGCTGAAGGAGGAAAGGAGCTCGTCGACAAACTGGTAGCCGAGCGACGAATACATCGGGAACACACCTGTCATCTCTCCATCGGTCATCCTCCTTCTCCTCGACCTTCTTCGACCTCCTCGAGACGATCTCTTCGATCCTGGATCTCGTCGCGTCGAATCAACTGATCGCGGTCTCTCTCTCTTTCTATTATTATTTTTTTCTTTCTTCTTTTTCTCTCTTGAAAATCTTCCGACTCTGCGTCTTGAATCTTGCGCCACTTCAGATGCGAAGTTGTTCGGTCGATTCGAATCGTTTCTACGAGGTGTGTGGAAAACGTCGTGTTGTTTAATGGAATACGAATTCGTTAATTGAGATTGAATTCGTTCAATTTGATATGATTATTAGGTCGCGTAATATTAAATGTCGGATTATTCGAAGAGAAAGAGAAATTGATTCTTTGATTTTTTAAGTTTGAAACTTTTAAACAAACATTTAACCACTTCAGTAATCGATCAATTGTACTTGTAAATCGAGATTAACATTTGTCGAAAATATCGTGTGTGCTTTAGGATATATCTCGCAGATGCTACAGAGAGGCGATGAATTCGCCCTACGATCGCGCGAGCAGCGCGTTGTACGGAGCAATTTCACGCGTTTCGTTCGTGACGTTGACGCGGTAAATTCGATCTTATACCTCGTTCATAAACATTTTCTACGATTTCGAAAGTTAAAACGATTCATCGCCGGGACAATTTATTCACTGTTTTCTAAAAGGTTGCAAGCATCTTTTACAAACTCCCACCAACTTCTTACGTATTCCTTACAGCCTAACTTATCCTTTGGCTTATTTCTAATTTAATCTCTGACTTATCCTATGCAATTATATTAGAGAGTGAGAGAGAACTCGAACACCATCTCACATTTTCTTTACATTCGTCTATTTATCTGATCTTTTCTATTCGCTTTTTTGCTTCTAATTTTGATCTTAATATCAATGTTAACAATTTGTTCCTAAAAAATTGTATATTTGTTGGACTCTAGTCGCGGTATCTTTGCTTTTTGCAAATACATCGTGTCAATCGTTTCTATTTTGTTACAACACGCGGGACACCGCGTTACTCGAGACAACAAGGCGTTGCGATACGATCGTTGTTGGAAAGACTCGACGGTCTCGCTGATGTCGAGAGCTACGTAAACACTTTGAAAATGAAATTATTTCGCAGTGACTGAAAAGATACCACCGTAGATAGGAAATATAAGCTGTAACCATCGTGCTTGGGGCACGATGCCGTTAAACAACGGTGAATCGCTCGGCGTTTGCTCAAGTGGTCGACGCGTTGCACGTCGAGCGTTAAGATCGATCGTTCGCTAGATTTGTTGCGTTACGTGAAAAAAAAGACTCTCCCTGTTATTACGAGGAGCGAAGGATCTACGAGTCGCGTCGGTCGATCGGTCGGGTTTCTATCGACGAACGTGATTAATAATTTCCATGTCTGAAAAGTTTATCTCGAGTATAACACTGCAAATTGTATACTTACAATTAGCAGAATTCTTAAATACAACAGAAAGTTGACTAAACATTGAGATAGCTGGTGCTAGTCATTGTTGTAGTGTCTTCAATTTATCGCGACGATATTGTTCCGGTGATTTTACAACTTTGCCATAATAAATCGTGAAATTCGTTAAACTTTATAAGCTTGCGATAATAATAATCGCGGAGAGTGTTTTAACGTATTTTTTAACGTTCACGAAACACCAACATATCGTTAAATCGCAAGTTATTCCAAGAATTTTAGAAAGCTTAGGAAAAGCGTAAAATATGAGACAAATTCGATCTTTCAAATTTATATCATTTTTTAAATCTGTAGATTAATTTTTGATGGCTGGAATTTCCGAAGATCAACTCGTCACGCTCGTTGCTTCAGAACGAACACGTGCTTAAAGCGAATTTTAAATCTCGGATTCGTATTCATTCAGCGACGTCGAGAACTTTCGAAAAAGCGCATAAAAGACGGAAGAACGGACGAATCATTTTCCATAGCTTCAAGCGACTTACCTCCTACTACAAACAAAATCGTTTCGACAAACAATCGCGGCACTGACGCGCTCCCGACTGACGACAGAATAGAAAAGAAGAAAAGGAGGCTCGCGGAGTCGATCGCGAAAATCGATCGACGCGTCGCGGGACGTGGAGCGCGACACGGAGTGCGTGGACGTCATTGGCGGCGCAACGAACGAGATAAAAGCGTCTTCGTCCGCACGGATTCCGCTCGCGTCCCCCTTTCTTCGCTCCAGCGTTGTTTGCGAGACGCAACGACGTGACCATTATTTTTCAATAACCGTGAAATCGAGGCGTTAGCTTCCGCGACGTTGAGGCGAGCTGCTGGAGGAAAATGAGGGGAAGGAGGAAGAGGAGAAGCAGGTAGAGCCGAAGGTGGAAGAGGCGAAGGAGGAGGACGAAGAGGAGCGCAGGCGCGCGCGCTTCTCTTCTTCCTTTCTATCATGGAAGAAAAGAGCGACACGACACGTATTTATGTACCTACCTACCTACCTACCAACCTACCTAGCTAGCTACCTACCTAGCTACCTATCAACCTACCAACCAACACAGCTACGCCAATGCACGCACGAACACTCAGATTTGCACCAGCTGGATCGACGGTCCTAAACGTTCCTTCAGTGCGACCGTGCGACTCGAGTCGAGAAGACACATGGCGATTTTCCCGCTCGCAGTTCGGCACGTGCATCACGTCGACGATTGGCCGATCGGCGCGTCGCGTTTCTCTTTGTCGCTATCGGATCTCGAAATCGAGAGGTTCGATCGAATCGAGAAGAATCTGCGAGATCGTCTCGATATCACGCGTCCGGACAGTTTCTGGAATTTGTCCAAGTGCGTCGATTTGGAATTGGCGATCGTGGAAAATGTGGGTTTTTGAGAAATCGGCCGAATCGGTACGCGCGGTCGTCTCCTAGACGACGATTCGATCGTACGGGTTGCGAAGGTATCACGAGTGTCTTTGGTACTTTTGGAAGGATGGGTTTTACAAGAGGCTGTCTGCCTTTAGACGGGCTCCAGGGTCTTTTCTTCTTCCTCTTCTTTTTCTGTCGTCGATGTTCGCGCGAGCCTCGTAATATCGATCATTCGTGTAGTTTCACCGAAAGGCTCTTTAGAACGGGTTCGAGTGACCGCGCTCGTGAGTCGGCTTCATCCTCAACATCCAGCTGTCAAAATTAAATTCCAGACGATCTTTGATCGCGTTTAATATAAATTTATGATTTAGAAATCGTTGAATGCAAAAAGATGACATTTCGAACGTTCGGATTGCGAAGGTATTACGAGTCTCCTTGGTACGAAGGGTGGTTTTTGCAAGAGGCTGTCTGTTCCAGGGTCTTTTCTTCTTCTTTTTCTGTCTGAAACTGTCAGACTTCTTCTAGTTATATCTAAAAAAAAAAAAAGAAAAAATCAAGCTTTCGTCAGATTCGAGCGAATGAAGTCGATCGTGCAAAAGCGTCACATGGAACCGTGTTAACCTCAACTTTTCTCTTCCTTAAAAAAAAGGAAAAGAGAAGAAGAAGAAGAAGAAGAAGAAGAAAATTCGTAGCTCGATCTCGAGGGACTCGCTGCAAGACAATGGAGCCGCGTCAAAGGAGGACCTCCAGCCTCGCGTACTCTCGTCTTCTTTTATTTGGAAAGGCATAGCGCGACGAAACGACGATACGCCGTCCGTCGTCGTGGCCGGAAGAAAGAAAGCTCTCGTGAAAAAGTCGCGGAGAATGGACGATCGATAAAGAAGCAGAGTTCCGCGTGTTTCTCGAGTCGGTCGATCGATAGCTTCATCACGATAACGGCGTCCGCGGCGAGAGTGAAGCGGCAGGGAGCACCTCGGGCAAAAAAGAATGCAACTACTTTCCACCTTCATGGCGCGACACCAGAAGCGAGCCGGCGCATCCTTGAAGAAAGGTACGGCGCGTACTCCAAGAGCTCGAACGCGAATCGCGCCTTCTTACCGCGATGTTATTACTGTTTTATTTTCCCGCTTTCTTGTCGTCGTCTTCGTCGTCGTCTTCGTCATTATCACGACGCATAATTGCGATTTTAATTGGATCGCCGGCCTTTGCGCGACCTTCGACTAACGTCGATTTTTTCAAGCTCTTCCCCAGCCGTACTCTACAACGATTTATTTTAAATCGACCGATTGAGTTTTTGGACCACCTGCAATCTCGTACAGGTTTAGAATCTCGCCATTCCGATCGGATCGATCGACGTCATCGGCACGACGTGACGCCCTACTTTTCGAAATAAATATCGAGATTCATCCCTCGGTTCCGTCTCTCTAAAACGCGAACGAGCGTGTAACGCGTCTGTTTATCGGCGATAAAACCGGAGCGAAGCGCGTCGCGTCGCGCACGATGTCGCTGATCGTTTAAAAGGAACGAAGGAAGTGGACAAAGGACGCGAGACTTCGGTGTTTCGCCTTCACCGAGAGAGGCTGCCTCGAGCGAGAATTTTCTCCTTCTCGGCGTAGGAATTCGAACTCGACGAGCAAGCGGCTTGATTCCCCTTCTTTTTGGACTTTGAGAGAGGAAATTTGCTTCTCGACGTCCTTTGAGGTTTTGCTACCAAACGAAAGAGGTTTTGCAGGAGACGGCGATCGAGAAACGCAGGAATCTCCAGGACGGGAACGTCTACGTCGTTGCTTGTCGTCGTCAGTAACGGCAACAGACGCAGCCGCGCGAAGTAAAGCGCGACATTGTCGACCGCCAGTCGATCGCTCGTCTCTTCCAGAGACAATGCCATCGTAATTATTATCGCTACGACGCTTTGCCGACCGCATCTGCACGCGAGAATTCCTTTCGAAGAGGCCAGAGTCGGCAGACGTTCGTCGTTGATCTCGAAACTCCTTTCGCGCGACTGCAAACGACGGACGAGTAAATGGCATTTCTAGACTCGATAGCCTTCTCCTTTTTGTGAGAAGGCGACGATAAAGACGACTTTTTTCCCCAGTGATATCGATGCTGCTCCAGAAAGGCTCGTTTTCTTTTTTCTTTTTTTAATTTATCGTAAGACTTATCGATAATATAATGATCGTAGGTAATACTACGTAATATTTACACGCTCGTATAATTATTTTGTGCTAATTAAATCACGATGTCAGGCGAAACGGTTTTAAGCGAAGTTACGGAGATTTTGATCGTCAAGTTTTGATGGTTGGGGTATTACTGGCACGGCTTCTATCGTTGATACGTTCTCGGACTTCTGCATTTAATGTTTATGAAGAGATTATAATTCTTGGATCGGGTTAGAAGCCGCATACATAATTTAATTCATACGAGCAATATGTACGAGAATACGTAACGTCGAGTTTTCGCGACGAAAGTTGGCGCGACACGGACCCAAACAGCAGTAGAAATTACCGCGTAATTTCGAGGAACTTATATCGCATAATAACAACGGGTTGATTGCGTTTTCTAGTTTGTTTTTTGTGTTTGCGCCGTGATTTACGGTGTTATGACACGGTCGAAATTCAGCAGAGCGGTGAACAATTCAAAATTTCATGCGCTTTCTTCGAAAATAAAACTTCTAAGCTTGAAAGTATGGTTAAAGAGAAAATTAATGTAGGAATTTATTAACATAATATTTAATTAATTTAGCAAGACGTAAAATTCTTGCTGATCGTCTTTAAGAAACATTAACGTAAGATCTTTAATTAATCTGTACGAAGTAAAGGTGGCTTGGTGAAACTCTTGTTGATCGCCCTTAAGAAAAAACAATTCATTTAGGATCTGTGGATGTAACATCTAATTCAATGGTAAGGAGTGAAGGCGGATGAGGTCAAACTCCTGCTAATAGTCTCGATCGCTTTTCGTCTCTTGCCTTCGTCTAACGTCCTTTTAATGTTGACTTACCCCCCATCTCTCTCTCGCGCCTCATTGACTCGCGTAATCTTGAACCTTATATCGTCTAACGCTTAACGCCTTCGTCTTTCCGATCTTTTTCTCAATGGAATATTCATACGCGTCGTTATCGAGAGACGCGACTGACAAAAGCTTTGTTTATTATATAATTGTGATATAATTATTATATATTTATTAATAGTACGCGTATAGATAGCATTATCCGACGAGATATCAAAGGGGCAAACACGTTTCGAACGACCTTTCTTCTCCACGCACACGTACACACAGACACACACATACATCTTTACATACCCATCTCTTAGTAAGAATTATTACTAGGTCATTCATTGTTCTAATAAAATAATGTTTAACGAAAATGTACCGTTTATCTTCGAGGTGCTTTTCGAACGATTCTATCAAAGTAACAATTTCAACGAGGGGAAAAAAGGAAAAAGGAAATAATTGGAGAACATATTGCCGTCATATTAAAGCAAACGGTAAATGTACGACGCCTCACGCGTCTTCGATTTTCAATCTCGTCGCGAACGGAGGTTATAGTAAGTGGGTTAATTAGTGGCAAGAAATTTCTCGTCGCCTCGGCATTCTTTTCTCTCTTCGAGTATATAGGATATCGACTCCTTCGTGAATAAATCGCGATTGAAGCCGCGCCATTCGTGAAACGCGCTTGACCTACGGACACCTAGCCTTTCGAAAGGATTTACAACCGTCGTGCAACGAAGCGCGGTTTTCACAAGATTTTCTTCTAGGCAAATGCGAATATCGAAACGAATCACGCACGATTCTCGTCTCTCTTAGTCTTACTTTTTACTCTTGCTCTTACTCTTTATTCTTCTTAATCCCTTAAAGTTTGCCTCGCATTCTTCGACAGTAACATCGTTCAATTCTTTATTCTTAATCTCAAATATAAAAAAATGTCCTCATCTGCTTTCTCCGTGCCATTCAGTATCAATATCGTTGATCGACCATCCGTAAATACGTCTTATGCTTTTACGTCTCAATAATTTCCCTCCGTTCTCTCGCTCTTTCGTTCTTCGCTTAATCACGAAACGAAAAAAAAGGAGACAACATAGAAGGAAAAAAAGGAGAGAACAAACAACGTGAAACGAGCACGGCGAATTTTCGTGGACAATGGGCGTTTCTTCGCGCGACGAAGGATGAGATTAGTCGACAATAAGTACTTCGAGTCACCGAACTCGCAGGAATCGACTAAAATCCGTTGGCTGGCCAAGTTGGACGGCGCCACGACTTCGCTTGCGTTACGATCGGATATCGAGGTGAAGCGAAGGCGCATGATCTAATATTCTATTTGATCGATACACCGTGGTATCTCTCTGCGAGTTTACCGGCTTGCCAGAACCGCCTGTTATCACGCGACGCTCCAAGACCTCGTCGTCGTTGTCTTCGGTCGTCTTGTGGCGCGTTCGAGACGCGAGTTCTTTTCGAAGTTGAATTTCTCGCGACGAGGAGCGAGAAAATAAGGGCGAAAAAAGGGAGGGAGGAGAACGAGCGAATGGAGTACGCCGATTGCCGAACGAGAGCGTCGTCGAAATCTCGTTTGTCGAGCGACTCGCGCGAAGAAAGTCACCGCGAAACGGGGAGAAAAGAGGCGACGCGAAAACGTCGCGACACGTCGATCGTCTGCGGGCCTCTTGTTCGAGCTGTCGCGACGAAGGCGCTCGGAAATTCGTTGGTTTTCCTGGAGGCATCGACGAGACCTTCGCCCTTCTTCATGGAAGATCGCGGTAACTCGTCCTCCGATTGGTTCGATCACGGTGTGTTTGCGTTTCGATAATACGCGACTACTGCTTCGTTCGAGCGCGTAGTTTTAATTAAGCGCGCGTAGAACGAATCGTTAATATCATCGTCGTCATCGTGTCGACGGTTTGACCCCCTTTCCAGTCTCTCGATCCCGTAATTTTCGACGAAGCCGAGGTTTCCAGCCTCGCGCAGACCCTCTTGTTTGCCCTCTGTGGCCGGTCGAGGACGTCGTGAGTTTTTTTCAGCTCTTTCGTCCCTTCGTCCTACTCTTCGGTCCACAGGTGGATTAAAATAACGAAAAATCGCTAAGCAAGACACTCGTTCGACCTTTGTGTCTTTAATTACACAACGAGCATCGTACGCGAGAGAAAGTGTATTCATTCAAATAAAATCGGATATATCGGACGTCTGAAACCTCGAGGCAACTAATGTCGAATGTTTTTTGTCGCTTTAACTTCCTTTCGATTTTCCCTCCACGTTTTTTTTCGCTTCGAGATCCGCTCGATTCGACTTTCCAACGCGAAACGACAAAAAGTCACGCGACAAAATGATTAACGAAGAACAAGGTTACGCGCTTGCCGGAGAGATCCGGTTTCGATTCTCGTAGTAATTTCGTGCTCCAATTATTTCGTGACTTCGCGCGATATTTCGTGAATCTCGACGGCGTTGTCCCACTCACGTGATTTCTCGCGACTCGTATCAAAAATATTAAAATCAGTGCTGCGGACCGTACAGTCAAATATTTCGTCCCGTAAAATGATATTGATCTCGCTTCAAAGAATTTTAACATTAATTGAACGTAATAATGTAAAGAATTTGCAATATCGTAAAAGATTAAAAAGTGCGATTGAATTTCTATTCCTTATATCCTTTATTTTGCTACTCATTCTTTTCTCTTAACCGATTGAGAAACAGAAGAGTGAACTTTTTCTCTGTCTTTTTTCGCTGTCTAAAGTCAAGCCGAGGTCGATTTTAATTAAGCAGAGAGTTGTTCGATTCGCCCTTAGTGGAACGATTCGATCTTTCGTCGAAAGGGACGATGTCCTTTTAATCGTTCACTACCGATTACTAATAATCTCAAGACTTCGTCCTCAAATGCAAATTTCAAGCGCGATTTTACTTCTTCCTCCCCTTTCGCGGCTCCTTTCTCTCGATATTCACTAATTCGTTCGTCGAACATCCGGCGTATTTACACGCGCTAATCCGACCTCGAAACCTCGCTTGCTTCATTTTCATAGCCGTTACTCGATCCAATTTTACGAAACAAAGATGAGAAGAAAATGTTCGTTCAGAGATTACCTCCAAGGGATAGGAAAAGTTTCCCTCGACGTTTGCTAGCTAATTATATCGTCGATCAACTGAATATTTCTCTTATTTTTCCATCTCCACGCTGCGTTTTCTTCCCTTGTCGAGAAACGCAATATCGATAAAGTTTGCTTTGAACGAAAATGAGCAAACGGATCGTTCCCTGCTGATCTTTCTTGAGAAAACGTTTCTCCGAGCAGGAGGAACATATTCCGCTTCGTTCCTCGTTCTTCCGAATGTCAAAGAGAACGAAAAACTGTTTGCTAATCGGCAAGGATTTCATTCCGAAGATGTCTACGACTGTCGGAAGATGTTCCGAGCTGTCTAAGAAAAATAAGCAATGGATTTTTCTACGGTTTTCGAATGGAAAGAAGACACCAAGTCGGAAAGCAGAGATGCGATGGATTTTAAAGTAATGCAGAAGCCATGTTCGACGTCTCATCGTGGACTCGTTACTCTCCTTATCAATTCAAATCCTTAAGAAGATATCAAGAGCTCGTATCGTCTTGTTCCGTCCAATGGAGAAACGAGGTTCACTGCGTGCTTTTTCGCGTTTTTTGGATTTTCTGTTTTCCAAGAAATTGGATGAGAGCGAAGAAACCATTCGTTTCGTCGCCTTCTTACTTCGATTTCGTATTTCTTACGATATTCCGTCGACACGAGCTGCGATGCGTATCTTTCCGTGTGTTTTTTTTTAACTCCTGTCGCCTTTCCGCGTTTTCCAAGAAATTGGAAGAGAAGGAAAGGAAGACGACGATCGACGAGAGCGGAAAAACGGTTCGTCTTCGATTTCGTATTTCTTGCGATACTTAGTCGATTTGTTCTCGTTTTCCCTTTCCAGCTTGGAACATCGCGAGTCGAATGGTAAAAACGTCGCGAAAAGAAATTTCTTGCTACTTCGCGTCGAAAGGAGGTTAACCACGCGTTTGAGCCGCCTCGATCGTACAGCTTTCGTGCTTTCCTCGTTCCTTCGTCGCGTTTCACCGCGTCTCGTCGTGTCCAAGATCGCTTGATTGATGGAAGCGACGTATCCTCGAGGACATCAACGCGTCCTCGAGTCGTTTGCGCAGTTCCTGCGCCAAAATTCTGATCTATGCTCGAGGACACCACGGTCACACCGGGAAGATGGGAAGCGTGACACGCGTGTCCATGGGTCTCCGCGAGGGGAAGGAGACGGTTACGAGGTCAAGGTGCTTCAATGCATCTTTAATGTTGACATAACGTTTTCATTTCTGAACGGAGTCTTCGTTTCCTGGTGGTTTTGGGGCAATCGTACCAAAAACGGAGGATCTTTTATTTTATTAAAAAACGTTGGTTATATTTGCGACATTTCATCGAAGTACTCTGCCCCAGAATGTCCATAGGTGGTAACGAAAGAAAGCAAGAAGATCTTCCGAAGGAATGAAAATGCCTACGAATCGTTGATTTACCCCTATTTGATTCGTCGTTTTTCCACGTCCGCGTTTTACAAAGCCGTTTACATTGGTATCGACGCTCATCTTAGGTACAATACACTTCCTCGTGGAAATCGAATCGGCGTAAAGTTCACGATGACCGCTCGAGTAATCGTATTTTCGTTCGAATCGATCCGGTTACCGGTGGCAACGAACTCTCGAGAACGGCTCGTTACGTGGCTCGAATCCCAGCCGTTAAATCGAACCTCGGTGGAACGTCCGAGGCAAGCGCGAACGCGTGCCACGAATTTTCAGTCGATTATCGTTATCATCGTTGCGTTGTTGGTCGTTTAGGAAAACGGGAGACCGGCGGAGGCTCCAGCCCGGCCAAGAGTTCTCCAGCTCTCCCGGCGGCTGCGGCCAAGGCAGCCTTCAACGGTGGAACCACTGGGTGCGCCACTGCGACCGGGGGTGCCAACATGACCCCCGATGATCCTGCCCCCGACGAGGAGTTTGCCCTGGCCATCGCTCAGAAAGCGCAGGTACGTACGAATTTTCGTTCGTCTGGTCGCTTGCCAGGTTGAAAAGTATTTTGGTTGCCTTTGAACTGACTGAACGAGCGATCAATGATCCTTTGTTGGAACGATAAACGAGCAGGAATGCACAAGAACAAGCGTTTAGAACTGTCTTAACTCTTTAGGGCACGGAATTTTAGAAAGTAAAATAGACCCATGTTGCACGGAAGTTTTATTTTTTTAAATTCAACGTAATTGGCTTGTTTTTATAGTGGGACTTAAATAATCCCACCGTGCGGTGGTATTAAAAGTGTTCCAAAGAGTTAACATGTTCGCGAATTTTGGTTAGGATGTTGATACGAAGCTAAACTTCACCTCAATGTTTATTAAATGA
>JAITYT010000668.1:194103-222173 GCA_025433975.1 Liostenogaster flavolineata | reverse complement strand
AAAAAAAAAAACTGCATTAACAGTGCTATCTCATAGTCCTTATTTTTAACATGAAGTGTTCTGTGTAGTGTTGAGATGTACAGTAATTAGCAATATTATCAATGCCAATAATTGCCAGTGCTAACAATGGAAAGGCGAGAGTCGGATCTTTTTACGCAAGGCGAACGTAAATCAGACAGATAATTTTATTTACAAGTTTTTCCATCGGGTTGACTATGAACATCGAAGAAACAATTATACCTTACGTACAGCGACGAACCACCAGAGCAAAGCAAAAATATTGCACACGTGAACGCGTTAAGAGGAACGATATCTTCAGGGTTGCATCTCGGTCGAATAGTCGATCGAAACGAATCTTTGAAGTACGTAAACTTTAGTGATTATCACTTGAAGACGTGGATTTGGATGGTGGATTTCGAACGCGTCTACGTGATCGGTATTCGATTGCTAGGACGGGAGCGTTTATTCTTTGGTAGTGGTATTCGTAGTAGGCGCAGTCGATCGTTGCATTTCCTACGAGAAAAGTATGTATATGGAGCAACGTGCCGTGGAATGCATTTCCATCGCTGTCGCATAATGCCGCGCCACGTTTGCAGAACGTGTACCCGTATGTATTACGTACATGCGTATAGAAATCAAGCGTATCGACACGAGCCGCCGCGGGTATCGTGCCGTACGTTCCTAGTTTGTTAGACGAGTGTTTCTAGTGTCCCGTGATATTTTATGGCAGTGCTTCTCAAATCGAGGCACGTCGTTCGAGCAGCCTACGATTTTTTAGCTTGGAGGTTTCGATAAAAACGAGAATCCAAGGAGACAAGGAGATCTCGATGTTTTAAAACTCCTTCGATGTCTATGTTAACGTCGAAGTGATATAAATCGTTCGTTTAATCTTTCTACTAATAATTGTTTTCTTTCCTGAAGAATTTTAGCGCGATGGAATCCAGACGTTTTTCCTCGAATTTCTTAAATCGCGATCGCGAATTTTAAATTCGATAAGTCGGAGTTAAGCAGTGGCCGGTGCTCAGTGGCCAATAACGTATTTCTCACACTAACTTCTTCCGCAGCCTTCAAGTAGGCAGCTCGATAATAACACTTTAGAATTCGTTCCTCGTAAGAAACGCAGCTCGCGTTTAGGGATTTCGAGCGAGGAAATTCCAATAAATATAATTATTTCAGCTCTGCTATACGCGAAGCGTGAGAAAAACGTTCTTCTAAGTTCGACTCGAGTCGAGCGCTCGAACGAACGTCTATTCGTTCGACGATCGATCCGTGAAAGGGAAGAAGCTGGCGACGATATATCGGGTGAAGGCACCTCGCATTTTTTTTCAATCGGATTTAATCTTTTTAGTGGGAGACGATGAAATATCGTCATTTGAAAAAAGTTTTGAGAAACACGAAGGACGATTTATCTCGTTCGAGATGCGACTGTGTTGGCTGCCTAGACGCAGTGGGAACGCAGTTTTCGTTTAAATAACCGTAACTTCGTATGTTAACGGCAACGATAAATATTTCTTACGTCATTATAAGTAAAAACTTTGACCCTTAAAATTCAGTTATCAGATGCTATTTTTTGTTTACATTTGTACTTTTCAACAACGGAAATAAAATGAAAGAAGGCGAGTTTTTATAAGAGTTTTCATAATTGATTTATTATAAAAATGTCAACAATAACAATTCGTCGAACTCTCACTTTTTTTTTATTGTTTCGGTCGACCGAAGTGTCTGACATTGGCTCTACGCAGTGTTGGTTCGTAACCGGTCGTCGAAGCTCGGCGAAATAACACTCGTAATTCCAACGAACGTTTCGTGTAGTGTCGCGAAATGAAGTTATATCGCTTCTTGAAGAAGTTTGCATTCGAAGTACAAGTTATCGCGAGTGTAATGCAAGCGAAGTGCAATCGTGGACGCAATTTCAAGGAGTTGGTAATCGAAGACCCGAAGATTTGCCGATTGGATATTCTACTCGTTTCTGTACATCGGGTGAATGCACACGAATTAACTAATATTTCATTAAACGATTGGTAATATAAGTTTTTATGATGCATTTTAAAACAAAGTGTGATGCATCGGCCGACGTGACAATTTACATACTGATACGATTTTCTCTATATTTTTTGTCATTCTTACTGTATACGTTATACGAGTTTCTTGACAATAGAGTTTCTTTAATTAGATGATTTTCCACTGATCACTTCTTCAAATATAACAGAATATAAACAAATAATTAATCATTATTTGTTTGTAACTATCATTTAATTGTATAAATAATTAATGATCCGTTACCAAACGATAGTTCTCATGGAGAAGAGTAACTTTTGTCTAAAGTTTGATACAGTTTCTGAGTAATCTCACGACATCGAAAACTATGTCAATCTGACTGTGTCTGTTTAATCAATGTAGAATTTTTGTTTACGAGAGATTTTGGAACTGTTTCAATTACTGTTGGAGATATTACGTTTGCTGCTTGTTTTCTTTTTTTATTATCACTGCTCCCCCGAGGGACGCAGGCATATTCTTCATATTTACATGTTGTAGAAATTACTAATTTTTTGATTATAACTTTATTTTATGGTTTAAATCATAACTGAATCTTTGACGAAAGAATAATCCACGTAAAAAAGAGTCAAATTACAACAGCCTCCATATCCATCTAGTACATGCTTTGTTCTGCTGCTGTAAATAACCACTTTTCAATCTTAATAACAATCGATAAGTTCAAGCTGCACTTTTATATACCACAAAGTAGTTTCGACAAATTCTTATGAAAACTCATCTCGTTTCATTTTAATTTCATTATTAAAAAGCACTTACGTAAACAAAAAGTGGCATGTGGTGACTGAATTTTAATTGTCATTGTTTCTACTTCAAAATGATACAAGAAATATTTATCGTTTGCCGACAACGTAAGTAGCTACAGCTGTTTAAACGAAAACTGCGTTTTTACTGCGTCTAGGCAGTCGATGCGTCCCGTATCTCTCGCATAGGCACTAGTTTTGCGTCTGCCACTAAGAAGGTTAAGAAACCGCGCCGTCGAGTGCCACGAGGAGAGGCACCGCACTGACGGAAGGTATTTTTCCGACTATCCTACGTGATCGGAATTTTACGAGCGGTAGAATGGATAGACGCAGCGGTACTCGGTTCCGTACTTACGTGACAATGTTTCACGAATCATTCACTATAGTCCATGCTTTAAAGTTTCTTGAATTATGAGCCACGAATGCGCGCCTGTGTTGTCTCTATCGTTTATCGAATTGTCGACGTCCAAGCGATCGGCTCATTAATCTTTACGATGATGTTAAAACCGATGTTCGCCTATGCAACTTTTGTCAGAGCCTCGAAGAAGCTTCTATAAAAATATTGTCCATGAAAGAAGAAAATCGTCGTAGTTTTTCGATTTGTATTCAGATTCGCATCGTAATTGATTTTTACGACGATGTCGTAAAATTGATGATCAGCAATGCGACGTTTGTCGAAATTTTTAGGAAGCTGCGATAAAAAGATTGCCCATGGAAGAAAGAAATTATTACAACATTACGGTTCGTAACAACTGGTATCGAGGAACGTTACGCACCGGGGGTTTCTAAACTTCTTCAGCCGCGACTACCTGCGTCTGATGCTACATGCGCGTATTAGGAATTCTTTCAGCATGTGCTGTGCTAGAGCTAAAAGCGCACAGACGAAATAGGAATCATCCTCTCGTTGTAGTAACAACACTGTGTTTCAAACGGAGGCGTGTCTTTTACTCATTGTCAGACAAATAACGCGAGCGATCTAATCTTTTTTTCCCTGTGCCCTTTCAGCTCGTTGGCGATCGGCCAACACCTCGTTCGTACATGGTTCTCGTGGCTTGGGTTGATCCCAAGAAACCCGAGAAAGTTCCGAAGCTAAAATGACTTTGCTCAAGTTGATAAAATGAGAGAGAAAATGATTTGGCTGGCTCTTGTCAATGGGTCCAAACTGTCCCAAATGGATTCGGAATGTTGTCAAAAGTCCATGTTTTAGACTTTTTCTCGACATCATCGCGAATTAATGGTCGTAGTCGATAGTTTTCGGCTCGATATCTTCTACACGTGACAGCATTGTAAATAAAACGCATCGCATGCGTGCCGATTTTACGCGGAAAACGCCGCTACGTCGAACGACGCAGGTACAGTTAGATCGAGCGTGTCGTGCAACCTTTCGATTGGGACCTTTTCTTACGTCGGAAAGGTTGACGTATGTACATAGATACTCGAAATGATTTAAGAACGATCAAGCACGGCCGTGGATGCGGCCGCTTGACTGCGGTTCAAGAACTCGCATTTGTTAACGTGAAAAAAAGGGAATTATTGTGTTGCGTGGGAAGTCTCGGAGAATAATGCTTTCCGGTAGGAAAGACGTGAGACTTCTCGCTTGATTTTTATCCTCGAGTTCTCCGGCCTTCCTTGCGCCTTTCTCGACGCGCTTACCGCTCCGTCGCGTATTCATCTTAATTTAACCCTTTTAGTGCCAAACGCAAAACTAATGCCCATGCGAGAGGTACTCGACGCAGTATTCGTTTAAATAGCTGTCGTTACTTGTGTCATCGGCAAAGATAAATATTTCTTATGTCATTTTGAAGTAAAAATATTGACAATTAAAGTTCAGTTACAAGATGTAATTTGCATACGTGCTTTTTAATTATGAAAATAAAATGAAACGAGATGAGTTTTCATTAGAGTATTTCGAAATTACTTTATGGTACATAAAAGTGTAGTTTGAACTTATCGATTGTTATTAAGATGTTGCGACGAATGTACTTTATCGGAAGTAATACGTAAAGATTGGTTTCTAGGATTGAAAAATGGTTATTACAGCAACAAAACAAAGCATATACTAGGTGTTTATGGCTGTTGTGATTTGATTATTTCTTATCCTTCGATTTCAGGGAAGCAGACACAATGCAAAAAAACCAAGGAACATGACATCTACAACAGTAATTCAAACAGCTTCAAAATCTCTCGAAAACAATAATTCTTCATTGTGTAGACAAATAGTCAGATCGGCATACTTTTCGAAGTCGTGAGATTCGTTTCGAACGCGGTAGAAATCGCTAGAAAAACGAGACAGGGGAGAAAAATGAAAGGACGAAGCTAGAAAAGGGTTTCGAGCGTCATCGCCACTCGTAAATCTGGCTTCCTGCGTCAGAGTAGAAACGATGGCGACGATGGTATCGCGACAAGGATGATGCGATCGAGCTCTATCTCGTGAGCTCTGAGTACCCGACTGGACACATTTGATATAACCTCTGACATAATTACGTCCGGCTGGTGGAGTTGCGTGCGCGTATCTACGTGAAAAAATAGACCGTGCCGGTATAAACGTGCTGCTTACGTCGGTGGGACACCAAAGCAGTCGCTGGCAGGGTGTCTTGCTATTTAAAAAGGAAAAGCACCTTGACTCTCGCTTTTCTTCTACTTTTTACGCTTTTCCTCTGCTTTTTTCTCTCCTTTACGTGCATCTTGGCGTATCGCGGCAGTTAGATCGCGTTCTCCAAAAATTTGGGCAATGGCTGGACACACAATGATCCAGTTTTAAGGTGCAGCGGCAACAGGCGGTATAAATAGATGCGTCAGCGCGCTTAGTGTCTCGAAAGCGTAGGCGTTCGTTGGAATAGCATCGCTATCGTCTTCCTACGTCTTCTCTCTTTCTCTCTCTCTCTCGTAGTCGTAGTTTAAAGACCGGACTGGATTCTTCGTGTCGTCCACGTCGAAAGGCGTGGAACGGAAAACGGACGTAGTCGTTGACGGCGACGGCGAGCTCGAGGATAATTCGTTTCTTCGCGACTAGCACGTTGACCCTTTCGATATGACTCTGCTGGTTTAGTCTTTAGTTTTCTCCTAGTTTCACGATGACCGGAGCGAAGGTAAGAGTGGAAGATCGCAGCTGGACGCGATTTTATCCACGTTTTTTCGCTACGTGCGAGAGAACGATTTTCTCTCGATTCGAAGGATCTTGCGCGATCTAAACCTCCAAGCTTAATCCGACTTCGTAAAAACGGATACTTTTCCAGTTACGCGATCGCTTCTCATTCGTACTTCCACCGTTCCTCCCTACTGAAAAGAACGATATTGTTACCTTTCAGGTAACGGAAAGCCGGCGAGAGAAATGTAAGGTAATCGTATAGTTTAAAATAAAAAGGAACGGAATCGACGTATTTGTCATACGATCGAGATTCGATGGAACGCTCGTCGTGGCACAAGAGATGCCATTAAAAGGCGGCATTCGAAGGACCCCGCGTGCGTTACCTCGGCATTGGGACAACTTTCTAATTAATGACACGTTACGCTCTTGTCAAGACAGGTAGAATTACTATTGCGTAAAAGGGTATCGCGCGACGCGTCGAACCGTCTTTTTTTTTCTCCTTCTCCTCCTTATTTAGGCTCGTGATCTTCTTTCGCCGCCATCGGACTCGTCTTAAAGTCGTTCTCGACTTTTCGAAGAAGATGAACGCGCGTTTTCCACCGTCGTCGTTCTCGTCGACGATTCGCGTGCAAACGAGTTCCTCTCTACTCCTTTTCGCCCCCTCCCCCCTTCTCGCAGAAAATGTATTTCGTTCGCGAGGGAAGGCGCCGTGTTTCGGTGGATGTCTCTTTCAATTCCCTTCTCTTCGTTTCTCTCTCTCTCTCTCTTTTCATTCACGTACGTCGATTCCGGCACAAGGCGTATTTACGACGTCGATCTCGCCTTATAACTTTGAGAGAAAACCGATCGGTACGTTGGTGACGCGCTCGGAACAACGACGGTCCCAACGTCAATTCTGCTTTCTCTTTTTTAACGTTATTCCTCGTAAGACTGGCATAATTGCGACTTTCTCGGAGTCACCGTGCGAAATTCGTCGTCCGTGCCGGCGCTCCGTGCGCCGGTACGTCTTGTGCATGCAGGCGTGCACGTACATAGGCACCGGTCTGCGTGGAAAGCGATACGCACGAAGAATCGCGAAGGAAAAAGGAGGCATTCGCGTGGTTTTGAACGTTCAGCTCGTTTGATTCGTGACTTTGCTTTTATATCGAAGCCGATGACAGGAAGAAGGCGTTTTTTGAACGCTTTCGCGTTTTAGCTGGCGCCTTTGACCCGTTTATTGGCTTGGACAGATGGCGATACGCCGGTTCTAAGCAATGCTAGCTTTCAATTCTTTTAATTATTTAAAGACGTAAAGATCCATGTTAAATTTCTTTTCTGAGATAAAATATCTTTTTTCAAAAGTAACACTTCGATGAAATAAATCGTTACACAGGGTAAGGAACTCGCTCAAGAAATACTAACCCACTGGCTTAGAGAGACGGCGATTCGCCGGCTTGTTCGTAGATTTTAAGAGTCGGTGATTTGCAGATTCCATGGAATGCTATCCTTTAACTCAACTAATTATTTAAATAAATAAAAATTCGTGGTCGAATTTCTTCTGTGAGACAAAAAATATTTTTCAAAAGCAACACCGCGATGAAATAAATAGTTACACAGGGTAAGGAGATCATTCGATAAATACGGGCCAATGAGTTAATTCGAAGGTTCGGGCGACGAGAGTCTTCGATCAAAGTCGTCCAAAGTTCGAGGAAATTTATCGAATTAGCGAGCTTCCATCGTGGCAAATGGCGCAGTCTTAGGCACCCTTTCGTTAAATCCAGTCGTAATGGACACGTGTGCCTCCATCCACCAAGATTTCCATTCATTTTTCAGCCAGTAGCGACGCTTGCTTCGACCTCGCGTGTTCTAAATCGTTCTGAACTTTGCCATATCGTCCTCGATTATCGCCGTGAAATTCACCCTTATCCGTAAGTCCCAAAGCTTACTTTTCAAAATGAGCTCGTCACGATAACATCGAATACTCGACTGTCCTCCGTTTTTACCAACGTTGCCTCGGCTCGAGGAACAAAACGTACGATTTCGGTGAGCACGTAGGCGTCCTTATTCCCTCCTTTTTAGCGTTTAATTTTGCCGGCTTGTTTGATGGGAGGACAGCGAGGGGAACGGGACGATTTAATGACGTTCCAGGTGACGTCACGAAGATTCGTAAGAGCCAGACACGCGAGATCGCGTGAGCCTTTCGACGGCAAAGTTGTCCCATATTCCGTGGATCACGTATCGAAGTCGAGACGTTTCTGTTTCTTTTTTTTCGTTCTTTCGCGTTCGCTCGCTTCCGTCGTCCTTTTTAATCCTGTCGTACTTCTAGGTGTACCTGGTCTTTAGAAACACTCTCACGACGTTGAAATACGCGTAACTACGACCGCGAGAATTCGCACGTACGCGCGTAGGCGTGCGTTTGCATTAGATCGACGATTCGACACGAGAGAACGAATCAATCGCGTACCGATCGGCGTCTTGCCCGTTCCATCCGATCGGAGATTACGATTTATCGCCAGAGATATTCGATTTACACAAGCGTAAAAAGTTATCTGTCCGAAAGCCATCCGATAGCGAAAAATTGCGTTCTTAACTTTAATTAAAAATAGACTTGGATATCGTCGAGATAAATTGAATTTCGCTTAAAATCGAGAGCTTCTTCGCGTCCACGCGCTTTCATCCCAAACTTCGTCGTCGTTCGCGATAGCTGATATAGCAGTGACGCATTCTCGTTAGAAAAAATCCGATAGAGGTGGAGACAAACGAGACAGGCGCGTATCAGAGCGGTATCGGAACGATACTCGTGGGCGAAGTATGCATAGCGTGGCGACTGACGGAAAGAAAGAAGGACGGAGAGAGAAAAAGAAGGAAAAGAGAAAGAAACGAAAAGAAAAAGAAACGAAAAAGCGAGAGAGCCAAAGAGAGGGAAAAAGAAGGGATAAGAAGGTGGGAGATTACGAGGGGACGTCGGTAAAGGCTAACGGACTCGATAATTCGCCCAAAGTGAAACTTTCCAGCGCGGTCAGTGGGTTACTAACGCGCCGCTCACGCCTGTGACTTTTATTATTATTTCTTATTCTTGCAGAGAGACGCGGAAGCTGTACACGGCGCTTTGTACCTCGGCGTCGCTCTCGCCATCGCATGGATAGTAGGCGCAGCCGGTTTGTCATTGGCCTGGCTAGTGCTGGTGCTGGCGTTGGCAGGAACGATCGTCAAGGCGAGAATATCCCGGCTTCTTCAGAGTTCGCTCAGGCACGAGCTCGCGCGACTCCGTAGACGGAGAGCGCTTTACAAAGACGAGACCGCCGAGTGGCTCAGTCTCCTCGTCAACAAATGGTGAGTGCCGCTCGTTGCGCCGTAGCGCTCCTCCGATGCTCGATTCGAAGTTACGAGCGTCCGTTTATTCAGTTTGTCCTCCTTCATTCTCCCGTTCGGTCGAGGCGAGATGGAGAAAGGAGGTAGAAACTTGTAGATTTTGGTCGTTTGTACGTGAGTTTGTACGTAGGTGAACACGTTTTCGATTTTCTGGAGGAATTCCTTGCCGTAGTACCGCCTTACTGACAAAAACATGTTCGTGCATGGACTATCTCATTTTAACGTAACATCGTGCGAGCGAAGATATCACGAAATGAAACTACTATTATATATTTCGGTTTTTATCGTATATTCTTTAAAACGTAAACTCTATTTTATTCGTAATAGAATAGAGCGAAAGAATCTCCGCTAAAATTCTCTTCTTCAAGAAGTAATTAAATTAACAAGAGACACAAATTTCTTAATATAACGGATTAATTTTATTTTCGATTAATAGAGTATTGATTGATAATCAAAAATTGATTATTCTTAGTTATTTAAACAAGAGAAACTCTGATAAAGCATCCTCTCGACAAATGTTTTATTCCCAGAGAAATATACGTTTACATGGTAAAAATGGAAAAAAAAGCAGACCCACCTAGGAAATTCCAAAGAAGGTTTAAGAACGTTCATTTGACCGGTCATAGATAGGTCCGGTGTTAAACGCGTTCCTTTCCATTTCTACATTTTTCAGCGTTTCTTCGGAGCGCGATAACAGATACGCGTATATAAATGCTTCGAACCGAACGATCGTTAATCGATCCTACCGATCGCCGATACAGCGAGGCAGGAGAAAGAAAATCAACGTCGTTTCCTCGGATCGATCTATTACGGCAACGTGCTCGTGCGACCGTAACCGTAGACCGTGATGACGTTACCGTAAAACGTAGCGCACCTCTCCGGTCGCCTTCTGCCACCGTAATATAATTGGATATTACCGAGAGAGGCACCGGTCTCCATCACCGCTTCCACCGTTGTCGATTCGGAGTATCGCGTTCGTGTATCCACGCACGGGGTAATGGGTGAACGAACCTTCGTTCGAGAATGAGCGCCGTACGGGCATTTGTAAACATTCCACATTCCTCTCGCGTACAGCCGTTGCCTTTCACGTTTCTCCAACACATCGTCGTCGACAGAAACGGCGTCTGTCGTCGTGGTCCTCGTGCTGGTGTGATCGTGCGCTTGTCGCCATACCGCCCGACAAAACGACAAATTCTCGAGTCTGACCGCGGTGAATTACTCGCCACGTATATACCTACGTATAAAGGAAGGAAAGGGGAAAGAAGAGGATGAAAACGAGTGTGTGTGTGTGTGAGAGAGAGAGGCTGTCGTCAAAGATAAGATACGCGTCGAGATATGGGAATGTTGACTTCGGTACATACGAAGGTCAGAAGACTAGGCGCAAGAGGCGGCTTTTCCAAAGTCTTTGGAAAGGAAAATCTACGTAAAAAAGCCTGGACGATCGTGTCCGTGTGAACGCCTTGTGTGTGTGTGTGTGTCCTTGAAACTCGAAATCGTACGTTTCGACTCGACCACTTCGAACCCGTACGATGTTGGTTGATTCGTTCGTACGACTACATTTTTGCGTGCCAAGGCGAACGATCGAATCGATCCGAACTACGGATGGATTTTCACGATCCCCATCGCCTCTCGATCATTTTTATCGAGCGGGGCAATCTCGACGCAACGGGACTCGGAAAGAGTGCTACTTATTTGGATAGTTGATAGACCTGTTCGAGCGTACATACCTGGACGCACGCACGGCGCTCTTCGCCTTCTTCGACTCGAGAAACGTCGTACACGTGCGAGAGAAAGTATCGTAGTAAATTCGAGTGTACGGAAGCTGGGAGAGTCTTCGTCGCGTTTCACGCGTTTATGCGAGCACCCGCGCGTTCATTCGCGTAGCTACGCATCGATGTGTATGTATTTGTCCACGGCCTTGATATGTATTTGATCAAGAACGATGTACCACGCGTTTGGATGATCTTCTTGTCCGCATATCGAAAAGATAACAAATTTCTCTTTGGACGACACTCATGACGCACGAATGTCACGATTCTGTGTTTTGCTCTGACAGGTGGAGATTCAGCGCTGCCAGCATATTTTCCTTGGCAAAGGAACGACTGGAACCTTTGCTGAACGAAGCCAAACCCGGGATACTCGGTAAGAGGAAATATATTGAACGTTTCGAAAACATACGACTTTAAACGCTTCGAATACCAGGATAAATAAATAATACGAGTAGTATTTTTTTAAAAAAGAAGGCAAATCGATTTTTAAATTCTTTCAGCTCATCATTTTGCATACTTCGTTCCTTCGAACGAGAATTTAATATTTCATTGCGAAGGTTCCTCGCGGTAATTAGAAATTCGATATATCTCAATTGGCGAAATTCGATTTTTTACGGTATTTACCTCCCGTACGGGGACTGGGCAATCACGATTTTTCAATAATGAACTTTCGCGTTCACGTGATTTCGTTATCGTTCAAGGACCATTAGAATTGAGGGAGCTCACCCTCGGCGAGCAGACGCCGTGCGTTACGCGCGTGAGAACGTTGGACTACAGCTGTGACGATGACGCGCCCAACGGTCAACTCGGGCAAACGAAATTGTCGGTCGAAGCCGATGTGCGGCTGGATTGCGAGCAATTTCGTATGCTCATTACAACGCGCCTTTTTGGAAAGGGGTGAGTGTCTTTGTTAAACGTCCGTCGTTCGACGTTCGATCGACGTAATTTTTCCGCAACACGAACGACTAAAAATATATTTTACGCGATCTTCGATCTAATCTGGATGCAGTGATTAGAGCGATGGTAGATTATTCATTTTTGCGCTGGCATCGAGGTCGCCGAGCGAGAGATTAATGTTATTACCGCGGTTCCTAGAGGGCCAATCAGCCGTCTTGCCGCATCGTTGCGATTCATTTTAGATTAACAGGTTTATTATCTAGATCGGTAATATCCGCTAACGTGTTAGAACAAAAGAGGAAAACGGAGAAAGAGAGGAGGCACAACCATCTATGATTTCATTGTATTTAACGAGCGACTCTAATTAGCGAACGATTAAAAACTCTGCGGGATAAAATACGCATTGTTCTTTTATAGAGAGAACACGATCGCATAGGAAAAACGATATACATACATACTTTGGCTATAGATCGGAGAGAAGGAAACGATTGAATCGATGTCGGTTGATAAATGATAAAAATCGTTCTTCCTCGAATTTTTTGTAGCGTTGGTATGGACGTCGATCTTGCCGTGGAAAAGCTGTCGCTTTCGGGTACGATCTTGGCCACCGTGACCTTGAATTCCGGTGCGCCGTTCCCTCACGCGACCGGGCTGACCGTGAGCTTCTTGGAGAAGCCGGACGTTTGGTTCAGCGTGAGAATCCTCCGTGCCGTACAAATGATGGAGATGCCTTTAATCAAGACTTGGATTCACGCTGTGGTCACCGACGCTCTTGCCAGTTGGCTGGTTGATCCGGGTCACCTCGAGCTGGACCTGAGGGCGCAGGAACGACCGAGTCCAGGATTGGATTCTGTGGTCAATTCGATACCGCAGGGAGTGCTCACGGTCGTTTTAAGTCAGAACGGATGTCCGTGTAAGGAGCTTGCTTGCATTTTTTCCTCCTCGTCTTGACCCTTTTCTCGTTTTTATTTCCTTCTCTCCTTCCTCGCATCTTTCTTTTACCTTATTCAACTACTGCCGCTACTACTGCATCTTCTTCTTCTTCTTCTACTCTATTTCTTCTATTTCGTCTCTCGTTTTTTTTTGTTTTTTTTTACGCAGTTACCCGCTATATCTTGGATGAGATTCGTTAAATTTCGGCGATATATCGATAAAATCATTAAGTTGCGTACTTTAGATAAACGTTTCACGTGTTTGTCGATGATGATGCATTTTTTGTTGACGACGTTCTTTCAAAGACGTTGTTTTTACAAGAGCTATAAAATAACGCGATAACGTTCAACTTGGTCGTAAATAAATTTTAGTCTCCGTGATCAGTAATATCGTCTGCCTTGTCGCTGCAAATGGAATCTAAGCGAACACGACCTTTATTTTTTCTTAGCTAGAAAATTACACCGGAAATATTTATATTTATATCTTCGATGTTTGACAGATTTTTTCAGAAACATCCTGTTTATTTATCTAGGCGATTTCGCATATCGAAAAGTTACTTCGGATCGCGTTCGAATCAAAACGCTTAGATTTCCTTCGATCCCCTAGCCTGGCCGGAGATCGTTTTAATCGTTGGTTTTAATCATCTTTCCATCAGCTGCGATCGGCGACGACCTCAAATGGCTAGTGGTAATAGTGGGTGATCAACGTCGCGTCACGTCGCCTCTGAATTCTTCCTGGACGGAGGACGTGTCGTTCTTGGTCGGTTCTTTGGACAACGAGAGGGTCACGATTAAATTGAAGACAAAAAGACTCGTCAGTACCATCACATTGGCGCAGTTCGAATTAGCTCTTGGCGTTTATAATTGGGAGAATTCTCAAATGTAAGCGAGAAAGACGGAATTTATTATTGCTGACAAATTTTTGGGTTGTTTGGAAAATCTCCGCCGATTTCTGGGATGAATTGAACAGAAAATCTTTGTACTAACGATGATGTTTATTCAACGATATATGCATAATTTTAGATCGATAACGGTTTACATCTTTTGGGAAGTTTCATTATTATACTCTCACAGAACATATCTGGCTTGTCGCTAAAAAACGGAAACCGGCAGAGACTTTTCGAACAATCCAATATTAATCGATCGTATCTTTCTTTCTTTATACGCGATATATTGGGTAATCGAAGGTATTTTACTTGGGTGGTCGGAGAGTTTTTTTTTATCGATAAGAAAGACACGCGCCATAGTATATGTTTATATTTTGCTTTTTGCCAGAGTCGAAACCGTTCTACAACAGAAAAAACCATCTCGCAATAGCGCAAATATTCCGAACATCAACGCTCGCTTGGAGTATACACCGCTTCCGACTCTAGAGCCAGATTTGCCGCGTCCAGAGTATATGGACGATACCTCACATTCCGCAGGTACTTGCGACCGTTTTAATGTCCTTCGAGCTTACGAAAGAATAACGACAGTCGTCCGATAAAATAACGAGTCTGTAAAATAGCTATTCTTGAATCTCACCGTAGCAGGAGATATTATTGTAATTAATATTTTCAGTGACGCGAAACTGTTCCCTTCGAGCACAAAAAGCAGGTAAAAACGAAAGAAAGTTAACGACGATAAACTTTAGTGGCTTTTTCGATCCTCGATATCTTCATTTTGTATTTCTGCACAGCGCTAAAACGTACCGATCACTCGTTCAAACTTCATCGAATATATTGCTTTTCTTTTCTCCCGCAAAGGTCACGTGATAACGGTCCACTTGGTTTCTTATTTTGTAGGTATTCTCGTGGTTTATATTCATTCCGCTGATAATCTTAACAGCGACAGTTCGCAGTGCAATCCATATTGTATGCTGTTCAACAACAGAAAGAAGGTACGCTTTCACGAATCAAATGGATTTTACGACGCGCGTTTAGCAACGCGAAATAAATCATTCATTGGCTTCCATTTTGAAGGTAAAAACGACGCATTACATACGTGATACTACTTCACCGCGATGGGAGTGCAGGGCACAATTCCTTGTCCAGGATTACACTCAGGTCTCTCTTAGTTTCGTTATTTATTCGTGGAGCATATCGAAGTCATCCGACACGGACATGCTTGGACTCGCCATTATGCCTTTGTCGCAGGTACGATTGATTTATTTTTTTCTTTCTCATTGCTTTTTAACAGATCATCGTGTATCCGTGTTGTTTCAGGATTCCACGTGGATAGTAAAGAAGGAATTGACTCTCAGTGGTTCGAACAGTGTATCTGTCATGACCGTCTCCGTATTGTTTTATCCCGTAAGAAGCGTGCTACACGTAATAAACAGTCGTAGAAGTAGTACGATTCCTCAAGGATCGGAAGACGAGCCAAAATCAAAGAGAAACAGTCTACCGTGGATGCAGCAAGCGGTCAGTACGGGAATGTAAAAATGATGTAAAGTCAATCGATGTGTTTTAGTTATCTCGTGTCGTGAATTTTAATATTTTTTTTTCCACAGAAATTATTATTGTCGCACAAAGACATCGATCCTGCATCCTCCGACATCTCTAGTCTACTCTCCACCGGCAGCGGCCTGATGGAAGTGACACTGTTGCGTGCGAAAGATCTCGTAGCGAAGGATCTGAACGGATTTAGCGATCCTTTTTGCGAATTGAAGCTGAACAACGAGACGAAATATAAAAGTAGTATCAAAAAGAAAACGTTGAATCCTTGCTGGGACGAAAGCTCGATCATGGGTTTACCTCGAAGCACCGAAACTTTAGATATCGTAATGATTATTCTCGTACCATTATTCACTAGTTTAAACGACTAATCGTTGAGCTTTGATCTAACGTCTTGCATTATTATCGTAGGTCTTGTGGGATCACGATACTTTTGGTATGAAAGATTATCTCGGAAAAGTATCGTTGACTCTCGATGATATTAGGAAATTGTCAAGCAGCGATCAATCTCATTGGTTCACTTTAAAGGGAACCAAGACTGGATCAGTCGAATTGAAGATAAAAGTTCTTTCCGAGGAGTGCGAGGTATTGTAATATCAAACGCATTGACGATCAATTTCCATTTATTTTTACAAATATGAACGTATTTTTTATTTTCTACGTTTTTCATCCTCAGACACAGAGTACTTACGCAGCAAGCAACGTGAGCGACAATTCATCACGATTAAACGTCGATTCCGAATCCGTATCGAATATCATTAGAAGATCCTCGATGGAAAAATCGAGGAAGGGTTTGCATTTGGACCCTGTCGTTCCTCCGCCGCCGCCACCGCGTACAGTTACGTTGCTAAAGGCGACGGCGTCGAATCAGTCAGGTAATTATAAAATAGCGATGCGTCGGCTGTTCGATAAAACGCAATCTAGTCGTTCGTCCAATATTAATAAAACGAGACGCGATAACCCACACAGACATGGTGAGTGTGACGAGCAAAGAGTCCAACGAGATAAATGGAACGCAAACTTCCTGGCTACCGAAAGTGATTACGGAGACTATCGGCGACGTGATCGATGACGTTGACTCTCCAAAAATAAGGGAACGCGGATCGTCGCATCACAGTTTAACCCCGAGTCCCGAGCAGGGATTCGGAAAGAAATTACCACAGTACAATAGTTTTCGTGTAATGAAGCAGAAGGTAAGGCTACCGCGGCTTGACGATGATACATTCAAATGCAGTATAATAGATATGTATTCGTAGGTGAAGAGAGGATTGAAACTCCGTAGATTTCGTTCGGAGGTGAACATAGAGGATAAGAACGAAAGCAAAGGTATCACGTTGAGTTTGGAGCCCAGAGGTGGCGGCGAAGCAGACGCCACCGAACTTTTACAGAGTGCCGGTTTGGCGCATGCCGTCTCGCAACCCGACATGCTCGGTAGAATAAGGCAACCCAGTCCACGGTTAAGGTTACGGCCAAACGGTACGTGATATTCGACGATAACAAGCGACACGGCGATAAATCGATTATATCAAGGAAGAATGTCGTTCGTTAGCATCGATTATAATTTTTTTTTTCACATTATTAATCTTTGTCGAAACAGTTTTCTTGAAATATCGTTTCCATGATCGATTTTTGAAATAGCACGTGTACTTTTGCAATTATTTACATCTTTTTCGTAAAGCGTTTAATTTGACACCCAAAAGTGATCGTAACCCCTTTACGTTTCTTCATAGATTTAAAGATTGTCAATGGCACGAGAGAGAAGTATTCCGGAGTAGAAGGCAAAGTTTTACAGGCTCAAGGCCTTCACGTAGCTCATATCGCTCAATTATATTGTCGCGTTAAAATTCAAACGTAAGTATATATACTTTCATATACGTTCTATTCGCGAAACATCCATTCGTACAATTAAGATATCGACTGCAATTTTTAGATGCGTTAGCCCCGACAAAATTTCGTCCTCGACAAACGGTGGTAAAACCATAGCGAAATCTCGATTGTTACCTGCTATGCCCAATCCTCAGTTCAGTATAGACTTTCGCATAGACAGTGATAGCGTTCCAAGACAGGCGTTTCTAACATTTGAGATCAGAAGCGCGAGCAAAGAATTGGTAGCTAGCCGTCGCATCACGCTACACGAATTATTAGGTGCGTATTTATCTTTCCTTTCGTTCCATTCTCCTTTTATTTCGTGAATATATTAACGTTGCTTATGTTACGATAATTAGTGTGGACAAAATGTATATATATTGTATAATACCGTAGAATACACATATTTCTGATAAAATAAAACTAAACGAGTGAACGATTATGAAAGAATGAAAAAGTTCTAGCAACGTACATCGATGATAATTTATGATAAATAGTAAAACTGTGTTGCTCAAAAGCGTATTGTCTATTGTAGGAGTTTCAGCTGCGACTAACGAGGTACATACTTGGTTGGCACTGAACAACGGGGCATCCTTGGAAGTACAGATTGCCCATGGCAGGGAAATAAAAAGTAAATCGTCGAAAAAATTATTTCGGTCGTGGTCGGTGCATCGAATAGGAAAAGTTTAATTACTTACAAGGGCGACGTAAAAATGTTTGATATACCATTACATACTTTTATTTTGATAAGTATTATATGCATTATTTTATAAGATTTTGCATATACGTTATCTCATCCTGTATATACATGTGTATTTAAGCGTTTTATGTCATTCCAGAAATTGTAACTATATTCGAGTCTTCGTTGTATATGCACAAGAGATATTTACATATTTCCTTTACTTACGATATCGTATCGAAGCTATTCTTAAAATTTGTAATACTTGACTTTATAATATAGTATAGTATATAAAAAATTTTAAATGACTTGAGCGCATTATATATGTAAAGGATATAATTTATATTAAAAATATTACCGTACCTACAAAGTTTAATATAAATCATATTTTCTAAATAAATTACTTAATATTTGTAATATTATATGTTTTTTTGTCCTTTTACGAATTTTTAGATGATCGAAATAAGTACACGATTTGGACGAATAAGACCATATTTGGCGTACTAAAAACAAATTTACGATTTAAGACTTGATTTGAAAGGTTTTTTGCAAATATCATGCAATTTTTTAGTTCAATAGCATCGATTTACAAATATTGAATTTCGCGTTTACATTATTACTTTGCATTGATGGTAGTTGAAGCATACTTGTATATTTTCTCATCATACACTATAATTAAATTTTGAGCGAAATACCAAGAATATTTGTTAGTTACGTAAATTATTAACGTGGCTAAAAATGGAGACACACTAAGTGGAAGCGTATTTCTTCCATAGAAAGAAGTACGCATGTAAATAAAAGATAGGGATAGTCTTGATAGCCTTCCCCTATAACACGGATAACAGCATGTTGTACTTCCTCATACAACTATCAGTACAACTACGTGAAAAATTCTTCGAAATTTATAAAAGTATAGAATTTTTAAAATTTTAATCTTATCGTAAGATTTTCCGATGTTTGTACTACAGTTGAATGATAAGAAAAACTACGCCTTGTTATCGACAACACTTTAATTTGACGTTTTCACTTGGTAAGTTATACGCAACTAGCAAGTTACCATAGCTTGTAAAAATATTTAGCAAAAAGATACGTCAAAGAAGCATTCGTTTCGCACATAAACCAGAACGTTCAGCGTTTGGTTCTGCAGCAATTAAAAAAAACAAACATCTTAATTTATAAATGTAACATCGTCATTTGTTCATTCATTTCCGTATTCGCAATAGCACGTTGAACTCGCGATATACGAGTCAACAGTCGCGATATTATTTAAGGAAAAGATTGGACCAACGCCAGATCGCGTAATATTTAACTCGCTCGCGAAGCTTCGAATTAGGTTTCGTCGTCTGACTGTTCTGCTCCGTCTCTGCGTACACTTTACGCGTTTAGTGCATACACTAAACCCACTGTACGCAACGTTGTTTTATCACGAAATTATCGCAGCGTTACGCACAGTGAGCGCAAAATTTCGTGCAAATGCACAAATTTCGCAAGGCGCGACGCCTTAACGTAGGCAACGACATAATCAAGCGCGCTTACACAGGCGCCTGCTCGGTCAATGCGCATATCTCCGATGTACTTTTACGCTCCGACACTCATTGACTTATCGGAGTATCGTCAAAGTTCAAGCCTATCGCTTGGAATACCCTTTCGTTCGAGTTTTATCGCGAAATTCTCATTTTCTTGGGATTTTTGGCAAACTCGAGCTAACACGGAGATTCCTCTCCTCGGATTGACGATCAACAGAGGGAAAATCGATAGGAAAATATTCGGGAAAGTCCCTCGTTACAGTAGAAATTTCCTCTCGTCATTATTTTGATGAAATCCACAATAAAAAATGCAGTCGATACTAGCCGCAAGATTGAAATACAAGAAACTGATTTAAATCATGTCAGATTAAGAAGTTGACAATTATTTTTTCTTATCGCGTACAATTGACGTTTCCGCGTACGTACACACGTCGAGAACGACGCTAAGGATGCAAGAGCAAATCTCTCGTCGTTCAAATTAAGTTTGGCTTGTAGAAAGTACATCTGGATTTGGAGCGCTTTTCAGCTGCAAATTAGACCAGATCGCTTCAATTGTCACGTTTGGATCTCGTTCTTGGCAATACGTACGTAGCTGCGTCGAGAAAAAAAGTAAAAGCGAAGGTATGGCGCTTGCGATACTAGGAAGGTGTGAACGAGTTCGAGTGTCGCGCGATTATTGGTGTGTATGACGCATAAAGCGGCGCGTCCCTGATTACGCGTTGCGCATGGCACGACGCAGATTCATCGAGTTGTGCACACGCCGTCCGATGAGCGCGCGGAACCAATGTTGAGCTGGTAGGGGAAGATCAATAAATTCCTGCGATCCGCACGGAACGAGCATAATCGTTTACGTGGTCGAGAAGACACATTCAGACGTTTCAACGAGGAAGCAGTGCTACTAATCTACAGACAAGATGCCAGGACCATGCTGTGACAAGTGCACTGGTGAGTTTGCTTTTTTGGATTTTGAATTTGTTGCTTTCGTTTTTTCGGCTATTTTTTCTCATCTTTTCGTTTACTACTTGCTTTTCGTTTCTCTCATTCTTGGCCGGTGGTCGTATCGATGATATTTTTTTTTTTGTTCTCTCGTTGAATTACATCGAATTGCACGTTCGTGACTGACCTGTGATGGTACGACTTTAACCATCGTCAAGTTTACGGATGCTCTTGCGTGATTCTTTGGAGACGTCGTTCATCGTGCATTCCTTACTCCAATCGATCTGTTTGATCAGGATTGACAATAGAGTGGAGAGTAATGCGCGCTCGATTGTACACGATTACTTTTTCGAAACGTCGTATTGTGTGTTTATCGAACGCATCTGGTTGAGTTTATCTTCCTAGATATCTTGTTTGATTCTCTTTCGACACAAGCGCGAGGTAAAATAAGTAAACGATATCAATAATGAATTATCAATAATCGTGGAAATATAAACAGTCAACCATGCAAAAAAGTCGTGGTAGAATTTAGAATCGAAGCGATGGCGAGTGCGACGTCGATCTTTTTGGCAATACTTTGATGATTTGGAAGGTTGTTGCTTTCGACACCTGTCGAATGTATCAAACGTACGGTGTAGAATGTCTTTAGATTAATCAGAACGAGATTCAAGGTTTTGTCAGTTTTATCGCGTACCTTTACTAATTCAGCGTAAATCCTCGTAAATTTCGACGCAATCAACCGACCGATTATGATACGTCGAGACCTACCTATGTTTGATTACGATTATGAGTTTTTTTTCCTTCGTTATCGACGTCAAAGCATCATCGATAAAGAGAAGACGTCCTTATCGAAACTTTTTAATTTAAATACGTAATTAATTCGCGCGTGACGACGTTCTTTCGTAGCTTCGTCTTTCGATAAATTACGAGTACCTGCATTGTCCGGTAGAAAATTGCACGCAAAACGGTATTCCGGTTAAAAGCATTGAAGCAAAGCATTCCAATGCAGCGCCTTAATGTAAAGAGAAAAATAGTAACGGTCATAGACGAATGTCGCGTTCTTGCCTAGAATCGTAATACCAATGCAATTGAATTGCGGAAGAATTGAATTCTATTTATCGAATTTTAAAATTTTCCAAAAATCTTTCAACACAGTAAGAATCAGACGTGTCTTTCATTTCGATCGTTCAAAATGAACGCCACGTCATTCCATCTCGATCTTTTAGGTCCTTTCGATCTCTAACGTAACATGATGCAATCTGCTGAGTCTTAGAATAAATTCGACATTTACAACAAAGAATAATTGTCGTTCGTCATCTTCGAAGAAAAACGCTGCATCATTCAACGTTTCAGTTTCGTTTTCAATTACATTGCGGTTGCCGACGTCGTTGTCGTTGTCGTTAACGTGGTGCACGCTTATGTACCACACCGACCCTTCGTCATTCGAAGATTTATCGCGGCTCGACGCACGGTCGTGCGTCGATTGACTCGATTAGCCCCGCGGTTCATTGAGCAGATTTCTACTTCCGTTCGAGCCTCTCTTAGCTCGGATATCGGTCTAATGTAACCATGGTTGCAGCTACAATATCATTCGTTTCGAACAACGCGTGACCTGAGTATCTTTTCGAGGGTCGACATTGGAACAATTTTTATATTAATAATTTCATCAGATTCGTTTATTCCATTTATCTAAGACCGAGGAATAAATTTTGGTTGTCCGCTTTTTTTTCAGACAAGTGCAAGGAGTGCAAGTGCGGAGAAGATTGCAAGTGCGCCGATGGATGCGATGGTAAGAACGCTCGTCTCTTGAAGACAATTTTTTGCTTATTTATTCGCGATTCGTTCATAGGCGCGTGCAAAGACAGAAAACGCGTCTTTTATTTTCAATACAGTCATTGTCTAAGGATTACGAAAGAAACAGTTGGTTCGTTCCCGGAATAAGTTCAGAGTACGTAATAATAACCTTGTTCGAAAGAGGCGGTTCGATCGATCGATCAAGCTTATTCAAAGGCAAAGCTTAACAAGGCGAGCTTAGGAATTTAAATGCAACGAAGGGGATTATCGAAGTATAAAAATTTATGGAGACACAAGGATCTTTCTTTCATGACGGTCTAACGATGTCTAATTGACGAATCGAATCGTCGTTCGATATCTTCGTTTGTGTCGTAGGCGTAAGCTGCATTTAAGATTGTAAATACTTTTGCGATCGATTGAACGAGGAAGAAAAGGAGATAACGAACCTCATTAGCGATCGTTCTAGAAATCGGACTGCCGCGTGCCGAGTGCAACGAGCTCGTTCAGCCGCGTCTTTGACCACGGCTCTAAAAATCCTTTTTTTCTTGCCCTCATCTAGGGCAACGTCCGAGTTACCCTGGCTACCGTGGCTAATTCGAGTTCATTGCACGACCGACGCGTGGAGCGTCGCTTAAACGTGGAATTTCACGGCGTAATCCTTTCGTTGCGCCATCGCCAGGAGCGACAATGAAATTCCTTCGTAGATCGTTCGATGTTTTTGCGATACGTTGATAAAAAAAAAGAAAGGAAATAGAAGTGAAACTTAAATGCGTAACGTTTAACGAGGACCGCCGCCTCGATCGAGCGTCGACCATCTTTTCAAGGATTCGCGTGATTTCTGGTTGATCCTCTTGCTAACGTTTAAACCGTTGTGCTCGATTATTCGTTTCTATATAATTTATAGAAGTGAAATAGAACGACTCGCAGTTGCATAACGACCATGAACGCGTGTTTGCTTTTTTGTACATGTTCGTTATAGAGTCTCGAAATAAAAATCAATCGGCCTTTTGTTTTTCTTCAGATAAATGTAGCTGCAAGTCCGGTGGACAGTGCTGCTGCAAATCTTGTAGTTGTTAATTCCAAAGGAGCGTGAAGAACGAAGATGAGAGAAGAGAGAAGGAAAGTAGAAGAGGAAGATGATCGAGAACAAGAAAAAAAAATGAATATATACCACGAATATTTAGCAACATAGTGGCGTAGTTATTTAATCGCAACGAATGCATTTAAGTACACCGATAGTCACACTTCAATTTCCAGCGCATTATCGCAAGAGATCTCTCTTGCGTGAAAGCGAATGCGCGATGTATTCGTTGATACGCCATTGTAACGTTTATGCTATTTAATGTTTCTTTTCTACTTTAAAATTTTAATATTTTTTTAGCGTTCAATAAATAAAATCTAAAAAATGTTACGTTAATTCTTGACTATTTTATTCTTGATGCCTTCGTGATCATATAAATCCTGAGATGTTCGTGAATTAGAGACATCGATGTTAATCCAGTAAACACGACATCTTCGATGTGTCAATTGCGCCTGGAGGTTCGTTCCAATTACGATTGTTATGTAAATACAGTTGATACTTCGCGAATCGTTCGCGTTATTTTTTCCGTTTTGCGTCCTGCCTTTAGTTTAACGTTCTATCGAAAGTTTCCAAACTATTCATATAAAGATAACATAATAAAATAATACCTCAGATTTCTTTGTTTCGCGAAGCAGTTTAGAGATCGGAAATTGCATTTTTTTCGATTTTTTTTAACACGATATCTTATCTTCCTATAAAAAGGACTAGCCCAGACGACAACGTAAGCTTTTCAATCATCAATGTTTTCTCCACGTTTCAATACGATGTTTACACTGTCGGAAGATGTATAAGCAACGCACAACGAAATACATAATGGCATTTATTTTCACGAGCACTGAATCATGCCTTTAAGATGATAAAAGATCGTATGCATATTGGAGTAATATTATTTTAAGACAAGACACGTTACGAAAGAATAGTGATATTAATTATTGCTAGATAAGTCGAAGGTGGTAAGAGTTAATTACAATAAATCAAAGGAAACTTTTGAGGCATTAGTAGCGTAGTGCTGTAGAATATCGGTTACTTGTATCTCGTGTAAAAAGTTCGAGATTTACGACGTACGGAGTAGTGATAGCGATGCGAGTAAGGGTGAAATAGATCGATACTTAAATCATTGCAGTAAGCGTCGTATGAAAAATTTGTAATCGCAAAACAAATACTTCGATATGATCTTACCACTTAACAGTAACGTAAAAATATGAACGTGTATGTACCTCGAGTACCTTAACTTTTCTAAGTATACCTTACATATATCAGTCGCATTTAAACTCGTGGTATCATTCTTTATACATGGCTACTAGTAATTATTAAACCCGTAACACCCTTCAATACTTATAGAAAGCTTCTTTCGGATCAAAGAGTCAACGTTTCCTTATTATTTAAAATACTTAGTAACCTTCGTGATCAAGCACAGAATCAATTCGAAATATGAGCGTATTCCCAATCGGATTATTTCAATGATCGTTGACTTCGTATCGTTACGTTCATTTATTTACACAGGACATTGCGTCGAAGGGCGAAACAATAAAGTGAATAACACATAACGAACAAGAGCTAGTTATTTTCTAACGATCATCGAGTCGAGTTATTCCGGCCCACCGCGATTGATGTATTCGATTTCTTTCTGATCGATTGGACGCCGACGGAATCGTAGGGGAAGATGGATGTCTTCTATCGGCGGCAAAGAGATCACCTGGGGACCGGTAGCTCGAGTTGCACCCTGTTGCGCCAGCCCTGAACCTTGACTAGATGGTGCTGCGGTCGCTCTATTAATGCCACCTTTGCGAAATTTTATCAACGGTACATGCGGCTTGACCACTTTCCACCCACGGCTTGCCATCATTCTAGCTCAAAGCGTCTCTGTAACGGTAAGGAGTTCGTGGCATTAAAAAACGACATAAGTTTCATTTAAGTTAAGCCTCGATGTGGCGCCAATTATCATTGAGTACACGCCGTTACTTACCACGTTCAAAAATGTAAGGTTAATCGTTCGTCGCGTACCGTAGCTCCTCGTCGGTGATGTTAAATCGTCGATGACGATGATGCTTCTTTGGGGGTTTCCTCATTCGCTACGTGCGATCTGTATTTAGAACGGTGGTTATTCCAGGCATCTAGAACGAGATCGATTACTTCGACTGGCTTCGATCAAAGATTTCGCGCCATTTATCCTGCCTTCTTTATTTCTTAATTTTCTTATTGGTTTCTGGGACAATGGTAATCGACAAACACCAGTTACGATAAATCAACTAAAAACTAGAAACGTGTAATGAGCACAATCGTAAAAACACCACATTGGTGGCACTCCGCTACTGATTACGTCACTGAACTGAAATGCAACTTGGTATTGTTGACACTCGATTGGTTTGGCGCTACCTGTGTCGTCCACCTTTAGTTTCGCAGAAACGGAAGTTATTTTGAATTACGTATTGAAATCCCAAATTATTCTCCATGGATCTGTACGTTTTAGAATTAAACGTATTCATCGATGGAATATAGATAATACTTTGTTAGATATTTTTAAATAAAGGTCAGAAATGTATTTACATCATTTTCTTACGTATGCCGATTGTTTCATCTTTGTCTCCTAGCTTGTACTGACAGCGTAAAAATAAAATTTTAAAATAGAACGTACAAGAGTCTTCGTACGTTTTTCGATCGTTATATAAATATTATTTAATCTTATTTAAATCTTATCTACGACAGACGTAGGATAGTTAGAGGTTATGCTATCGATAGTAAAGTTTGTCAATGGTGAAGTTTTTTCTACAGATGATGTAACTTGTAACATATTATTGATATTACTTTCGAGAGATACTCACTTAAACTACTTTAAAAAATAATTTATTATCACTTGTACGCAAGTGTAATTTTTATCGCGATTGAAGGAATATACTGCTGAACTATTTGATTTTATATCGATAGAACTGACTTTACCATATAACCTCTCCGTCTTAATTTATCGTTAATAAAAATAAGTATTGTCAATTTTGTCATCGAAATTTTAATTATCGACAGTGGCGTGTCAAATGAAGAAAAATCGGAATACTACTTTATCGGTAGAATTTAACAACTGCTGCTTCTTCGATGGTAAACTTTTTTTTACAGGTGGCGCTATAAAAAATCAGACGTTTGAATTTTCAACCATGATTTGTAACGTATCCTTAATGTATCGTTCGTGGTTAGAGGTGTCGCGATACTAAACAGTTTGTTTGATCGTTTATCGTTAAATATGTATATTTACTCAGTTGATGGAGTCTCTTAATTTTGTAGTCAATCGGATAAAACTCACGCATTGAAGATTCAAGTATAATAGAGTCAGATATAAGAAGACCGTGCAGTCCAGTCAAAGGTATTTTCATAACGCATATGATAGTTTGTAATACACCGTTTTCGAAAGTAATTTCTTGCAACTTATTCTTTTATACAATTTTTATCGTAATCGAAAGAATGTGCTTTTAAACAGTTCGATTTTACATCGATGGAAATGACTCTCTTATTTAATCATTATCCGATGAATAAATAGATTGGCTACAAATTGTCGCCAAAAATCGTAATTGTCGAATTATCGCATTAATAACGTATTGTAAGTATCGTACGAGATTAGTTTACAGCAACTGGAATTATAGAGTTAATTTTTTTATCGGAAGTGTTAACGTAGAAATTTTGTTTTATCGACAGGATACCGTTTTATCGACCGTTTGCCCCTCCGACGATACATCTTCGTTATAGGTGGCGTTACCAGCGAACATTTGAATTTGTACGTTCAATTCGAATTCAGTTGTCGTACCGCTCGTAGCTAAAGTTCGTATCTTCGAGTCAAGCGACAAGTATTTTATCGTTTGTTGCTTATATTCGTACAAATCGAATCGATAGTGTTTCGCGGTGGTGTCGTTAAATAGTTGGAACTTGCATCGCAAGGAAATATCAAAAATTTGGAGATTTCAGAGCGTTTGAGATCGTGTGAAGAGTCAAGGTACGTCCTTGATATAATATCGTATTTATCTTGTATATTTCTTATGCTTATTCTATTATTCGCATAAATAATTATTAAAGTAGTCAGCTTTCAAGAAGCTTTAATAGTTTGTAATAAGTTTTAATATTTTGTTATCTTGCAAAATTATGTTCTTACCAATCGAGATATTGGATTGTGTACGTTACGTAACAATATTTGGTGACGTTTTACAGCCATTTTCCAAGCGTCTTACAGATGTCTTACAGATGATTTTTTTTCGCAGATGAAAACGCGATGGTTGGATATATTTCAAACATAGATAAATAACATTAATAATATGGATATATGATGTAAATAATAGTATAGATTACTGTTTATGATGGTGAAATCCTTCAAAAAAGTGATGAAAACATATGAAATTATTATACCACGAACGTTGTATAATAGTAAATTAAATGCATAAGGAACAATTGGAACAACGAGACAGATTAATACAATCTTGTTGTAAAAAAGTAAATTGTACTGGATTTTTAATATTATTTAGTCTCACGTCGACATATCCACTTTTATAACACGCATTTGCAAATAAGTCATAACACTTCGGCGATGAAAGTTGATTATGAGTAAGAGATTGTATTTTAATGATATTATTTCGTTTAAATAGTGAAACATCGATATTATATAATAGAACAAGATCGGAAAACTGCATACAAAAGTATTCCACATGCGTAAACCATACAAGTCGAGTGGTTGTATAATTTTTGTGGTTTTTTGTGGTATTGTCAACATTTCAACATGCTGATCAGATGGTATATTTTCTTGTAAAGTAGACCGACAGTTACCAATCCACGAATCTAGTAACAGGACATTTCAAGGTCCTACATTCGGTAGATATATTTTCGTTAACTCAAGGATCAATAAAACAAAACCACATAAACAAAACTTTTTGAAAAAGTCAAAAGTACA
>JAITYT010000668.1:178317-193978 GCA_025433975.1 Liostenogaster flavolineata | reverse complement strand
ATATATATATATATATATATATATATATACACAAAGTCTTCGAAATCATAATAACTTTTCGATGCTTGGTCCGCAAAGGGTTAAAACGTTACGCGTAATTCTTCATTATTTTTGTTTTTTCTAGCATTGAGTTAGCAATATTGACTGAATTACAACAAAGTAGCATAAAACAGCGATATTTCCGTGTATTTTTGACGTTATCTCGATATCGTCTCGAATGTAAATCTGATGGCGAAATAGTCTTTAATCGAAGTTATTTATTTCTATACTATCTTCGTTATTTCTGTCACTGTCGTTAGCAACACTGACCAAATTGCAACTAGGTAGCAGGAAACGGCGTCTCGTGGAGGCAGAATTGGTCGCGTCGAGGGTAGAAAAGGGCGAGGAAGGAGCGACAGTCGACGCATCGTCTCCGACTTTTTCTCGGGTGGTAAATTGAAAATCCTGGAGGAACAGGCCGCTATCCCAACGGCATTAAATTTCTAGCAAAGCGCATACGGATCTCTCTGTGTGTATTTGTCCATCGCGTTCACGTGCTGTCCTTCCCGTTTCCCCGGTACAGAGAGAATGCTTTAGCTCGTTGCCGGTTTCCGATCGAATTTACACACTCCCAGCCCACTGCTACCACCATCACCTCCTCCTACCCTCTCTCTATCCTTCCGGTATCAAGGCAAATCCGGCAAACGGACCAACTTCCACGAGTAATTTTCAACGCAGTAGCTAGGAGTTATTTTGAACGTGGAAAAGGACGACAATTTCTTCGAAAATACTTCTTTGGGTCGATCGAAAATGGACAATCGTTGGCAGGAGCTTGCGAATCTTCGAGTAACTTCTGCTTTCGAACGATTGAAATCGCTGTGGAAAATATCGTGAATTTCTTGAGTGTTTCCGTCGAGGTTGGAAAACAGTCGTCCAATCGCGAATTGGATTTTAATTTTAACGGTTATTTGGACGATATTCGACTTGGTGTCTCGAGAATTACTATCAGAATAATTCCATAATGTAACAAAAAAATGTGATAAAAAGATTAGATAGATGACTGGCGTCAAATGGTGAACTGGATTCAATGGAAAGTACGTTCTTCCATCATAGATTAGTCTAATCGGATGTCAAAATTGATAATACTTTCTAACACTTTGCCGGCCGCTGTTACGTACGCGTGACTTCCTTTTGTCAACGTTGATGCTATTTTATCATTACAAAATTTTTACAATAATACATATAGACGCTATTTTTATAGAAACAATTGCTTTCGCTGTTCTCCTTTCCCAATTTTCCGGATCGTCTTTTGTTAAAATCTTATATTATTACTAAAATTCTACTAAAATTAGTAGAACACTCGTTTTATTACACAGTGAGATACTCGTCGGCGTCAGCCTATCGGCGATACGATAAATGTGTGGCCGGCAAAGTGTTAACACAGCGAGCGTACAACGTCATATGCGCAACGAAATTTTGAAAACAGCGACGAAACACCGCGGAATTTAGCCTACAATATTTCCACGAGGTTCGCGTGTGACGATCGTTCGCATGGAAGCACGAGATCGTTGCGATTAACGTCGTCGTTAGCTCGACTCCCCGTGAAACGACGACTCGGTCGTAAAAGCAGAAGGCAAGGACGAGGTCGAGGAAGAGTAGTCAGTCGGTCGCGATCGAGTGGACGGAGAAGAAGGTCGCCGGGATCGCTTCGTACGTACGGTTTCTCGCGTGCGTCATCGCAAATAGATCGTGTAAACGGCGCTGCACGAATTGCCGGCGTTCCTTTAATTGATAAACCGATTAATTATGCATTCGTACCGTGGCCGCGCGACGTCGACGGCGTCGTTGCGCCCCGGCAGCTCGATTCAAACAAGGGTGGCAAGTCGCCCGGAATGCGGCATGCAAAGTGCACCGCTTGCGTGCGGAATGGCTCTGGGCTAACCTGCCTTTCGTTAAACGCGCTTAAATTTATAATGCGCCGCGCGTTATCGATACTCGCCATCGAGAATTACGCGGAGGAAAATTTAGGGATGGACTGAGGGAAAAAAGAAAAGTCCATCGACGTTCGAAACCCTTTTTCTTTTTTTTACCTTCGCCGTCTCCATCGTTGTTACGATGACGGCGTTCATGGACTTTGGATCTGTTTCTTTTATATGACTTCCTTCGATGCATTCGATGGATTTCTAATATCGATACTCGTCATCGAGAATTAACCGGAGGAAAATTTGGGACGAACTGAGAGGAAAAAGAAAAGTCAATCGACGTTCGATACTCTTTCTTTTTTATTTTTCTCATCGCCGTTCTCGCTGTAGTCACGATGGCGGTGTTTAACGATCTTTACTCTTTTTTCTATTTTATTCTTCTCGTAATTGTCTTGGACTTTTCGAAGAAAAATTGAGTGGAATACCGACGAGATTTTTCTTAGATTTTTAAGACGAATCGGGTAGAACAAAGCGAAGATCTGATAGATAAAAACTTCATGGATACGTTGGAGTCCTTCTTTAGCTTCTTCCAGTTTTAACGAAAGCGAAGTTCGAGTCGAGGACGTGCCTGGCACGAGTAGTCGATGCCACTAGACATCGAGTAACTCGAATTTCGAGAGCGAGCCGCGTTGTTCTCGAACGATAAACGGTTTTTCGTTTTTTTCGCGGGCGACTGGACTCGATCGTTTCGCGTTTTACGCGCGTGTCGACTATTGACGAGAGATATTAGCGACAGGCTGCCGTTACATTATCTATAACTTCGTACGCGTTATTTAAAGCGAACGAATGTATTTCACCGATAACTCGTGAGCGATTTACGCGTTATGACGTACGTACGCGCGTGAAATGCGACGTTTCAGGATTTACGTTCGACTACCGTCGATATTTAATCGCCGGTAAAGTTGTCCGTGGGGATTGGGAATAGTAGGCGTCGACGTGGGACGAGAGTTTCGTTCGTTTCTAGTGCGAACGACTGCCATGAATGCATCTTCTTACGGAGATTTTCCGTACGGAGTGCGTCTCCGTAGGAAGATACACAAAAGAACGTAAAACGCCGAAGGATATTAAATACAAGTTCGATATCGCGAAAATTCGTCTTGATGGAATCTTCGAACGATTTCGAGTTCATAAAACGATTCGAGTGTATACAAAATTCAACTTAACGTTTCGTATCTAACGAACGTTCATGAAATTACAAATGAGTCGATCCAAGCAGCGTGTCGAATCTGTCGTATTTTATGCGAGAACGAAATTGCACGAAAACAAAATCGAAGTCTTTCTTTTTTAGTTCGATGGATACGCACAGAGCGTGAGTGAATTAACACGTTCATGACGAGGCTCTAAATCATGTGTTTCTCCATCGGGAGGGGATCTCATGGTATTCTTACCATGATCGTAATTAAAATCGAAAATTCAAAAATCAGTCACACAATCGGATATATTTCTTATAGTATTAATTAACTAATCGATCGAATCTTTTTTCTAATTTTATTATCAAAAATAAAACTACGATTAGATCCGTTTATATCATCAGTAGTACAGCTTGTTTGAGGGGACAATCGAGAATGTACCACCGGTGGTACATCCCATTGTAAACGTGTCAAGAACGAAGGAAAGGACCGAGTGCAAAGAAAACAAAAATAGATGCACGTGCACGCGTGCCTATGTACGCATACGCTTGTTCCAATCATGTATTTATCTTACTCATCCTTTATCTCTTTTACGACATTCGATCGTGTTATCATCCTCAAAATAAATATGTAATATTTATTTTCTCGTTTTTCCAGCATCTCGCGAATTAAAGTCGGAGAATAAAAGTTGGGATAATAAAAAACGCGGAAAAACGTCGATCAAGTTCGAACCAAGCAAGTGACGAGAAAGTCATCGTGTCTGCCATCGCAACGAGTTCGTTGGAAAACCTCCAACGTGATTCTCGTTTCGAGGTGCACAGAAGAAAAGAGCCGAACGTCGTTAACGACACCCTGCGCCTTTAAAACGTAACGTTTCCATCGTCGTTAGCTCGTTCTTTCCCCTCTTTTGTACCTCCTTCTTCACTTCTCCTTCTTTACGACGCGTCGAGGCGACTCGCGTCGTTACCGCGACTGCGGAAAGCCATAACGAACGTCGTGCGCGTAATTCCGCGTTACTCCGAACGAGAAACGACGACTCGCGCGGGAGAGCCTGACTTTTCGCAGAGACGCACGATCGCGAAGGAATTTGGATCGAGGACTAAGTCGACGAGTCGTTGGTACACGCTTCGAAAGTACGACGACGATGCCACGCCCCGTTTCTGCGTCTATTTTTAATTAAACGCGAGTGCTTCGCGCTGAAACGAACCACTTGTTGATATTATTAATTCTCCTTCTAACGCGGGCGAAAAAAGAATTTGAACGTTCTTCGTCGGATCCGATCCGATTTTAATCCATTAGACATTCATCGGAAAGGGAGGATGGATCGATTGGTAGAAATTATTGGATAGGAAGTTGTCTAGATTTTTTCTAGGTATTTCTAGGATTTTTGTCTGAGTATTTGGAGTTACAAGATTTAACAACGCGATTGAATACTCCGTGAATAGAGTGAATAGGGATAAATAAAAGTGTATTAAATGTTGGAATTTCTTCGTTTGGATTTTATAGGAACGCACGATCGACTTTGGAGGATTCAAAATTGAAAGAGTATTTTCCGTATTTTCTTTAAGGAAAATCGTCGACCACGCGTTTCATTGTACGCGGTCGAATTTCTTTTAACTCGATTTATTCAGACCGACGTTTCCTCTACGATCGTACTCGATATCGATCAAGATTTTACGACGCGCTAGATACCATTGTCGAGACGGTCTTTAAATTTTAGAACTCGGGTCTTCCAACGACGTCGTTCCGTTCATTTCGATTCGCGCATGTATGCTTAATTTCCACTTACCAATGCGCACGGACGATCGGTTAATATCGCATTAAGGACGCTTTAAAATTAAACGACTCCGAATCTTGCATGGATTCGAAGCGCCATTCGGTCGTTTGCCGCGTATCTTGACCGTATTCCGCCATTTTGAGAAAAGCAACGGTTTGCGCGCTCGTCGCTGCTCCTCTCGATTTTCTTCTTTTTTTTTTCTTCGAATTTTGCATCTTTTCGGCGCGAAAAACGCACAACGAACGAGAAGAAAGAAAAATACGTACGAAGTTGTTTCTGGATGGAGTCTGATAGCGCGTCGAGGAAAGGCGAGATTCGAGCGCGCACGGACTCGAAAAGAAGAACGTTTCAGGTGCGAGCGAGCGAGAGAGCTTGCGCCTGTAGCTTTCTAGGGGTCTCGAAGCGTAAACTCGGCCGTGCCCGTAATGGCCCGTCTTAAATATGTAAGGCCGGCCTGCCCACCGGGTAGCGGGTAACAATAAACTAACACTTAGGCTTGCACTTGAAGACACAATGCGAAGTCGCACCCTTGGCGCTAACGATCTCACCTCCGAGCTTCAACTGGCGCTTTTTCCGCCCTTGGAATACGCACGTATAATAAATATACGTATTTACATGTATATATTTATATTAACATATACACATATTTATTTATATGTATTTACGCGTACATACGCGTACGTAAACGTCGACGAAAGCAACGCGCAAATACGCTTCTTATTATCATTGATTGCCATGTCATCCATATTTGGGTGACACGTAACTGTTCCAAAAATTAGCGTAATCCGTATTTTAGCAACGGTCTTATTTTCTCACGTAAGATGTATATATCTAGTGAAAAATTTAGGGCATTTTTCATTATTTTGGCAGTCAAAGTATTAAGAATTTAGGAGTGTCTAGTTTTTCTTGCCATTTCCCGGGCAAGCGCATCATTATAAAAAGGAAATAAAGCACCGAGCAAAGAAATTTTTAATGTAAACTAAAAGTCTATATTTGGAGTTTATTTCGCACGGCTGTTGTCGTCGCGTTGCTCGCAAACGCATTAGTCTATTAAGGAAATCTAGGCACGATAAACAAGCCCCAAAAAAGTGCTTCTTCCCGTCAACTTAACGAAGGCGACACGACGAAACTGTGTCGCCCTAGGGTCGACACAAACATAATTTCAAAGCAGAGCATGGAAATGGTGGTAAACTCGTAAGAATGTCTCCATCCGTGTTTCTCTTAGCAACGAGACACGATAAGGAAGGCGGGGTATCGCGAATTCCTGGGAATTCCACTTGAAACGGGAGTGACCGTGTTTGTTATCGATAACAATAACGCGCGTGCTCTATGTCCCAATATTCACGCGTTTATTCGGCTTCATTTTATTCGCGATACATCGATTTACAATTACTTCGCACATTTACGTCGCGATTTTGAAGGTACACTTTTTATCCCGAAATTGAAAAATTACAGTCGAGTTCCTCGCTGCACGGCGCGTAATCACAAAGCGTTCTGGTTAAGCCAGAATCGAGCGACGGGGAGGCTGGATCGTCTCTCGGCGGGAAAAAGCGAGTCGACCGAGCGGGTTGCTCGGGTGGTCGGTGGTGGTACGTAGCGCGCGACCTTCCTCATTAAACTTTTCGTCGTTTCAACCTTCGTGGAATCGCATCGGGAACAACTGCTCCCGCGGGAACTCGAAGCCGCCGATTATAACCTACCGCGTTAAGACAGTGCGGAATCGAGAGAGAAGGCGGAGGGTGAGCAGGGGTGGATGAAGAGGGAAGGAAAGGTGGCGGAGGCTGGAGGAGACGAAGGCAAAGGCGGTGTAGGCGACTGGGGAGGAAGAGAGAGGAAGTTCGCGCCAAGAAGAAGGGTTGAAGAAGAAGGGGCATCCAGGCTCTGCTATTCGTAGCAAGAATTCTAATGCTTTCGAGGCCGGATGGGGAGAGAAACGATACGACTTAACAGGATTTTTCCTATACTCTCTTCTTCTTTTTCATCTTTTTCTTTTTCTTCTTCTTCTTTCCTATGTCCGCTGGGTCCGATCGTCGAAAATTAATGCCGCTGCTCGTTGTCGGTGAAAGTTGGACTACCGAAGGGCCGAAGTCGTTTGGGGTGTCTCGCCGACGCCTACGTGGCGGCTCGTCTACGGGGTGTCGAGCGTCCTATCTCTTGACTTCGCTTCGCGAGATCTTTATTGCCTCGACGCGGGAACGGAAAAGAACGAAAGCGTCGCGACATCGATAAAATATCGCCTTCAAATTTTCCCACGTGGTTTAACGAATTTACGAGTTGGGTCACGCGAGGCAGAGATTACGAGGATCAGGTTGGAAAGGAATTTATTTGCATTATTTTCATTGTTAATCGTGATCGGAAAATTACAGTTTTGAAGAGGATTTTTCTTTCCGTATCTTCAGGCTCTCAAAAAGAGCGACGATTCTCTCTGTGTCTCGTCTAGGAAGTTGTGCGTCTCGTATCCCTCTTTTCTCGTTCTTCGTCATCCTTGTTTTTCTTGGCATCGTGTTTCTTCGTTAATACAATTTATCGTCTTTGAAAGTGCCAACGTGGCGATGATATGACGTAGGAGCTAGCAGGCGTCGTTCTTCCTCGACTAACTTTGGCTGTTCTTCCTCGTTATCTTTTTATCGCGTATCACTGATACCATCGTTTGTCTCGTCCAGTCAGTGTACTGGGATAAAACAGAAACAACGTCTAGAAAGCATTGCATTGTTTTTTATTAAAATACAGAAGAACGACGTTGGACGAAGTTTCCTTTTCTTTGCCAATTGGCAATGGGGAAAAAAATAAATAAAATAAAAAATTCCAAAGACGATCGATGAAACGATCGGAACAAGGACGTAAAATCTGTCCCCGTTTCGTTCCTCGACTGTAAAATTGTTCGAGCTCTTAAGGGCTCCGCGAAAGTTCCGGCAGCTAGCGATAGATACCGAAAAGGAGTTCTCGACCGATTAAAATGAATACTTTAGCCGTTGCACATCGCGTAATAAAAGGAGTCCAGAACGAAATGTTTTCCAGCCCGGCGTAGCGCGGAGATAGTCGTAGACGCGACGGGGCGAATGGAACCGTGAGATTCGGCCGTTACCATAAATTCTTAATCCGAATCGGCGCGTAAAACCGAAAGTTAACTAAGTTTGGTAACATTAGCCGCGTTACAATGCCCGCAGTAAGTTCTTACGGTAACGATGCTGTAACGACGGTTTCCGTGCCGTGGCAATTTCTCGCGATAAAGTCACCGATGGGACCAACAAGAATTAAACTCGCCTAAGGGGTTGGTAGGGTGCGACCGCTCCTCTCCAGGAACCACCGTCAAATAGGTATTAAGATTTAGCTTCTATCCCCCCATAATTTCATCTAATTGCCACGCTTGGTCGTACCTCTCTGTCGTCTCGTGCGTGAATTCTTTCTTGGCCCCTCGTTTATTTATTATCCGGCACCGAGTCGACTTTTATTTTACCCTCCCTTCATTCCTTTCTCCCACTCGAATCTATTCGTATACCACGGATTCACCAAAGCGTCGCTTTATTCCTTTTTATTATGTTCTCTCTTTTCCTTTGTTTCTAAACGAACGTTCGACCTAAAGGACCGAAAACCGTGTAACGCGCCTTGAAAACTGCCTCGCGCTCAAAACTGTGATTTTTTTCGAGTCTCCAGTTTCTCTCTGTGCCACGCAATTGGAAAAAAAGAACAGGACGAAATAACTCGATTCGTGGGCGAATAAATTTTTAAAAATTTCATCGATCCAGGCGATATTTTATCCCAGATACGAGTTTGCACAGTTTCTTCGCTTGTCGTTTCTCGCACAGTTCGATAAAGGACATATATATCTTGAGTGACCTAACCGATCGACGCCCGGAGCGCAATCCGTTAGGTCACCCATACAGGAAATTCGAGTCAGGACGAGCGAAACCTATCGATTCGCCGCATAAACTTAGCCTAGTATCCGGTTTGCAAACGATCGTACGAGTCGAACCGACTGGCGGACTGTCGGCCAAGCGGTCGTGTACAGACAGACGGACAGATAGCCAGGCAGGTAGATAGGTAGGTAGTCAGTCAGTCAGGCTGGCTGGCTGGCTTGCTGGCATACAAACACACAACATTTCCAAAGTCCCGTGTAAACGCGCGCCATTACGCTCCGGGAAATTCGAATTGAACCAGATTACCTGGCGGAAATTAGTCAAAACTAACAAAAGCCTCGCCGACCCTGTGGCATTCGGCGGTCGCAATCGCGGCAGGATCGCGATCCACAATTCCGCAAATGGGGCGGTTCGAGCCTTCGAACAAAGGATGTAATAATTCTGTCCCTGTTTTCGAGCGTCCCCGTTTTCTCATCCTTTCTCTTTGTCGCTAGCTCTCTCTTTCTCTCTCTCTCTCTCTTTTCTCCTCTTCTGGCTCCTTTTCCTCCTCTTTCTTCTTCTCTTTATCAATCGCGTATCTCTCACCCTGCAGTCGAGTTTCTCCTTCTTCTTCTTCTTCTTCTTCTTCTCTGATGCTTCCTGCTTCTCTCTCCCCACGTCGTCGAGTCTCTCCGACCCTTAGGAGAAACCCTTTGTTTGCAAAACAAACAAGAATCGTTTGCTCGCTCGAGAGTCGAGGACGCGAGGCCAGGAAAGCGCGAAGAACGACGCGCCATCGGAGCGCGCGGCCCTCTCTTCTTCCCCTTCGACCCACGGTTTTGTGAAGGACAGAGGAATAGAGATTTTAATCGCACGCGTAATTTGCAATTATGCTCCACTTTCGACGATGACCGATCGACGAAATTAGGTCTTTTCCGTGCATCGTGTCAAGGTCGATCCAAATTCGAAGAAATTTTGCTCGGCTCGAAAATTGTTCGGCTTCCAGAATTATTATCGTTTATTCTTATTTCGTCCTTCTGGTTCTTCGCGACACGTTTCGACCGTTTCTTTCGATTTGCTTCGACTTATCTCCTTTCCCGACGGAATTTTTTCAGGAGATTCAGGCGATTGTTTTAGGTTTGAAAAAATTTCATATTATTTTTCGAGTAATAACGATATGATATATATCGATCACGGTACATTCTCCGCGTTTCTTTCATCTTTACGGCGCGTTTCATCGATTCCTTCGCATTGCTCCGACTTAAAGTTCACCAAAAAATTCTAATCCTGATTTCACGCATATCGCGAGAACGTCGTGCGTGCGCGAACGTACGAATCGATCGGCGCGTTCCGTCTTCGCACCCCCCGCGTTCGAGCGACCAACGGCCGTACAAAACGCTCCGACCGTAATCCGTTTGGGCGACATTGTAAACATTTTAATTAAAGCCCACGGAAGGATATTTAATTTCGAATAATTAATGGTCGCCCGCCGAAATTCATGCATCCACGACAAAAGCCATCGCCCTCTCGATTACTCTTGATTTCATTACACGAGTCAACAGGCACGAGCGCCGCCCCGCCCGCCATTAGCCATCCCTTTCTCTTCCTTCCCTTTTCGATGCTTCCGTTTCTTTTCATCCTATTTCCCTCCGCGTTCGTCCCGTTTTTAACGTCCTTCCTTTCGGCAGGACGTCACGAGTTTTTCGGCCGCGACGTGGACACGCGAAATCGCCAAATCTCTTCGTCCTTGCGCGTTCGCGCGATTCGTTCGTTGGCCTTTTTTTTCCACCGTTGAACCGTGCTTCTCTGGTTTTTTCCCCCACGAATTGATCCTTGGAGACTCTCGTGACTCTTTAGTTTTAATTTCGATCACGTCGGTGTTCGATCTTCCGAGTAAAAAAGTTTGTCTTTGGTGTTGCGTCTAAGGGTGGCTTTCTTCATCGATCGAAGGGTCGAAACGTCGCCCGACGATCGCGACTTCGAACTTCGAAATCGTCGAGTTTCCGCGCGAAACCACTTCCGTCGATCGTCGAAATTTCGTGTAAATCAAATTTACATACGTCGAAGGAAAAGTAGAGAAGCTGGCGAACGGTCAGCCAGATGGCCGGACAAACATTGACCGTATCTCCTGCCGTGGGTCTACGGCTAGCATCAGCGCGTACGACTTTCGCCTTTCGCTTTGAAAACTCTCTCGGACGACAAACGCGATAATTACGGATGATCGATGGACGATCGAGGAAATTCTCAAGTGTCCAGTCGAGATAGCACCTCGTCGTTGAATATCTTAAAGGTCAGAAGCTGCGAACTAAAATATTGACTCGATATTTAACGATCTGCGTTCACCGCGTCGACGTTTGGTCAGTCTAGAGAAATAACGCGTCGAACGGAACGTAGGAGCAATTTCTTTCCTCAAATATTCCTCGCGAAAGTGTCCTTCGATCCTTTTCTTCCTCGAGTTGTCCCTTCGCGCCGGAAAAACGTAGAAATTTCCCGCAAAAGAAGGAGGCGCGACTCATCGACACGTGAAACGCGATTTCTCGTCGGTAAAAGCGGGCACGGAAAGACGAACATCATTACGCGCGCGTATTCTCTCGCGGTGCACGCGAGAGGGTGGCGCGACGCGAGCAGCGCGAGGGGGCACCGCGACCGCGGCAATTTTCTTTGAACAACGGCCGTGTCTCGTTCGCGCGCGGACAATGCGCACCGGATTCAATAAAACCGCAACAATAAGGGCTGAAAACGGGGGTTTGCTCCGCGATGGGACGAGGAGGAGGAGGAGGAGGAGGAGGAGGAGGAGGAGGGTACTACCGCGACGGAGGGGCTCCTCGTCGTCATGGTGGTAGAGTAGGGAGAGGAAGAGGACAAGTCGAAAGGAGACGAAGAAGGTAGAAGGAAAGGGTGGCGAGAGAGACAGAGACAGAACAGAGAAAGAGAAAGAGGACCGCAACGACGCGAGAATGGGAAAGCCGAGGGTAATTTGAATGAAGAGACAAGAGACAATGCGCGAGCGAACAGTCGCGAGCTGGAGGGGAGGGGGATAAGGTGGAGACGACGAAGGAGGAGAGGAAGGGACAGGAAGGGGAGGCAGAGAAGGAGAAGGCGGGTGAAAACAACCGCGGAATCAAATTAGAGAGAACGATGACGGGGTTGGGGAGGGGGGCGGAACGAGGAGAGAAGGAGGAGGAGCGAAGGGGTAGTGAGTTCGCGCGCACGGCGAAGGCCAAACGACGACAACGATAAGGACGAGGAGAAGAAGGACGTGGAACGAGGGGAACGGTTAAAACGTAGCTGGAAGGTGGAAGGAGGAGCGAGAGGGGGAGGGTAATTATATTTACAAGTGGCAGTTGCCGAATACAAAGGACGTCAAGATTGCTCGATTCATTCGAGCACTCGCCGCCTAGCGGTGAATCCTTCTTTTGGTGTTTCTTCCTTGGCCCTCGCCTAGCTATCTACCTACTCGTCTACCTACGTGCTCGGTCGATTCTCGCTCGCTCTTGTTTCCTGCCTGACTACGCGTCAGCCTTTCTCCGCTTTGACTACTTGAGATAGTTTTCGTTGATAACAGACAGTGCGACAGTTCTTGATTATTTTAAATCGACGATGTTGTTTTCTCTTTGGTTCCCATTTCTTGGGCTGAACGTGGTCTTGATAGGACACGACAGTTTCTTAGCGAGGAGATTTCTCCTCTGTTTTTGAAAGGAGCTCGTTATGATGCTCGTTGGGTTTCATTTAACGCCTGATTCTTCGATCGTTTCGATGTGTACTTAGGACGTCGCGTAAAATCGTGCGAGTGCGTTTTGGAGACAAGATGCAAGCAAGGATCGAATGAGATCAGGGCAAGGACGATCTTCCTACGTTGCGAACGAATCCTTCCCGGTTTTAATCGATTCAACGATGACAGGGGAAAAACGTCTCGAGAAACTGTGGTCCTCGTTCGCTCTTGGAACTTTCCATCCACGTTGGATTGTTCGTTTCGAATCGAGTTAGCTCGCGCGATAAGGCAGCAAAAATAACGGCAAAAAGAATAAGCGAAGGGTAACGAGTTTCCCTCGTTCTTCCGAACACTTCGAAGGCTTCTTCCTGTTGCCTTCGTCTGCGAAAACCCGCCAGGAATTCTCCGGCAGGTAAGAAATTTTGCCGTTTGCCATCGAAAAAGTATTCCCAGGTAATTAACTACTGTTGCTCGAACCAGAGGCTTCCCTTCTGAATGGAGGAACAGAACGACCGAGTTTCTCGATTGTCGACTCGTCGTCGTTCATCGATACTACGAATAAGATCCTTTTGTTCCTTTTGCTTTTCAAGCTATTGACGATATTTCTCGTATTGCTTAAAGATGGTGAATATTTATCGACCCGCTGATCGACCAAATGGCAGTGCAAAGGCACGAAATAAAGTAGAAGTTAAAATAAAGATGGATAATTACTAGAAAGCGTGTTTCCAGGTTTCGTAATTTAATCGTTAGGCTCCTCTAGTCACGCTTTATAGCAACATCGACGAATAAAAACGCGCCTTTTCATGGAATTATCCATTTTGATTTTTCAAGTAAAACCCAAATCAACGTTATTTCGCATGGCCTATCGGCAATGAAAACGCGTATTAGCCCTATAATTGAAAGTTCTTTGCAAAAGTCCAACGTAATAATTCCGATTTTACGGTTGTTTGCGGTAAGCGACGAAACGATAGAAATTTAAAATCCTTTGCGAGCGAGCATCGGTCGATGAACTTCTACCAGTTGAAAACTACGTCGACGAGCTTTGTCTTTTTCTTCCTCACTTCTGCTTTTCGAAGAAGGCGCTACGCGCTTTGATTCCGCGCGTAGAACGTGGACGAAACGGTTATTGAATTCTCGTCAAACGAAATAATGGGACAGCTTCAAAGGGTTTCGAACGTTCTGTCCGAATAGGGTGGAAATCCATTCGAGCCTTAAGGTCGATTGAAACTTATGACGTCCTGTGTTTTCTCCAACTATTTATTTTTTTTCTTTTTCATTCCTTTTCTTGACGTTCCACCGTCTCTTAAAATACTTGTATTCTATTGGCTCTTTCGCTTGTCCCGAAAGGACGAAATTGAAATATTCCGAATGGCGAGCGCAGAACGCAACGACGAAGGAAGAACGCGACTTAAATAGCACCTCGATTTGTATTTTTCATTCTATCGTACTGCCAGTTTATCAGGTTACGAACTCAATAAATGCGGATAATTAACGAAATTAATTAACGAATTGTATCTCCGCGATCAATGTGTACGTAATTACGAGCAAAATTTATGGGAATGTATTAATACGTTTGTTTTTTAATGTGATCTGCACTCGATAGATGTTTAAACTTTTCACGGTGAATATTCAATTAAAATATCGAATAATCTTTTGAATTGCAAACGAATGGCAAAGAACAACCGTCGGCTCGATTTCGTCATGGACACGCGCGATCAACGCTAGTTTTATCGCCGACAATATCGTTTCCCTTTCGAACATTCGAAGGGTCCACCCCTAACGTATTTCATCGAAGAATCGTTCTTACATCTTGTAAGATCGTTTAGCGACAAGGGGCAACGTCGAGGTGAATTCACCGTTTTCGATTTTCTTCAAACTCGATCGTAAAGATCTCGTAAAGTTACCTTCGATCGACATATTTCAGTTCGATCGATCGAACAACCGTGAAACCTTTAGACAATTTTGCTCCGTTTAAAGCCGAGCGTTCAGCGAACAGACCTTCGAGGGGACATTATACGATAACTCGTAGTCGTTTGACGGTAGCAGGGTATTTTCTCAAGCGACGGATTTTTAAAAAAGGTCGTTCCTCTACCTTTAATTCCAACAAATACCTCCTTTGATTTTCTTTCTTTTCCACGAATCGATAAGCCGTTCGTTCTAACGCAGAATCGTTTTATCCAGAAGCTTATGTTCGACAAACTTAAAAAATTAGTTTGCATTCTGCGCGCAGTGAAATTACAGTCGACACGGTTGCAATGACTAACGACGAAAGAAGGAGAAAAAAGGAAGAAATCCGGGCAACGTTAAAAGCGAAAAATCGACGAAGAAATATACCTATCGAAATTGAAGTAACAAACGAATCGCGCTTATTCTTACGCGAGCAAACCGTGGAGTGGAGGAACGTGGAGGAGGAGGAGGATCTTTCTATCGTCGTATTTTTGCGAAGAAAAATTGTTAAATTGAAGAAGCACGTCTACGGAGGTCAGAGGGGGAGGGAAGGTGCGAAGAAGCAAAAAGACGAAGGGTTTTTGACGAGGCGAGCGCGACGCGTGCGAAGGTGACCAATAGCGACGACATTTCGCGCAGCCCTCGCGTCATGGAAGGACTCCTTCGTAGTCTGCCATTTTTTCCTCCTTTTTTCATCGTTCGCTTTTAATCGGCGCAATTAGAAGCAGGCATCCAGGCAACGCGTCTGGCGCGCTCGTAAACCTTTCGGCTCGCGTGACCTTTTTCTCCATAGACTTTTTTCGCCTCGTCTTCGTTCGTTATCCTCTCCTTGGCTCGTTGATCGCCAACGCTCCTAAAAATATTCTTTCCTCCCTCCACCCTCCTGCTTCTCATTTTTCTTCTTCCTTTTCTTCTTCTTTCATTTACTCGTCATTGATCGTGGTTTTCCTCGTTCTTTGAAGTTCGATTCGTTCTAACCCACGATCGAAAATCGAAGGTTTCCATATCGTCTCGATGCCTCGTTGGTCATCTAAACTCGATGCTTTCTCCTTGTTCTTCTCATGGTCGTCTTCGCCTTGTCTTCGTTTTTCAAAGAAACGTTCGACTGTTCCACGATGTCCGCGCTGAAGTCTACCGCCGCTAAAGACCGACACTTTGCCATAATGAAAAGCTGGGCAGCTCGGTTTAACTTCGTCGTGGATTAAGTTTACCTCGTTTCAGAAGCGGTGCGCGCCGCCCGAGCTGCATGGAATTTCTCCCCTTATTTTTCCACCTCCTCGCCCTTCAACGGCGGAAAA
>JAITYT010000668.1:164557-178202 GCA_025433975.1 Liostenogaster flavolineata | reverse complement strand
CCGAAGGTTGCCTTATTAATTAATATTGTGCAAGAGTGACGGGTAGGGTGAACGCGTGGCTGGGGGAAGGAAGGGCTGCGGGCGAGGTTACGAAAAGGACGAGATCGTCTCCGCGATTTTACTCCTGATTTTCGCTCTTTCGAAGTTACCTTAGATTTTTCTACGGAGCGACATTGAAAAGTAGTAAATAATCCATGAAAGAACTTTGGAATCGTAGACGTAAATATTAGCTAGCGTGATATAAAATGTCGGATTATCGAGGAGAAGAGACAAAATTGATCTTTAAATTCAAACGAACATTCTATCATTTTATAATATTAGATTGGTGCGTATGAAATGTCCGATTTATATATTTATATTCGCTTAAAAATCCGACATTTCATACGCACCAATCTAACAGAATGGAGCAAACAGATCCGATCATCGCTTCTTATCGCTCGTCGAATTAAATCCTGCTCGTCTAATCGCGAAGAACGTAAACGAGCTCTTTTAAAGATGTACGCGTACACGCATTTCTTTTCGTTTTTGCCCGTCCGTTCGTTCGTTTATTTAACTCCCTATCTCCTTTGCCTTTTTTCCAGGTTTATCCTCGAGAGGAGCGTCGTTAACGAAGGGATTGGGAAGAAATGTGAGTCTCTCGTCGATGGAGGGAGGAAGGTCTCTCTTGATGGAGCGACCGAAGAGAAGAAAGAACTATAAGACCGAAGGGAGGCGACGCTGTGAAAACGAGAAAAGAAGATGGCAATCGTGGAAACTGAATAAGAACGTTCGAGGAGGGTGCGAAGCTGGGGAAGTGGTAAAAGTCAACGATGGAACTGGCGCCGAGAGAAGGTGGAAGCTGCACCGTTCGCGGCCCGTGGAAGGAAATCTACGTAGGTAAGTATGTTTATATATAACTGTATAACTGTATAAATATGTGCAGCACACATAGGCGTGGAAAACTATATAATGCACCGAGCGACGTTTTAATAAACCGAGTTGGGCAATCAAGGCAGGCATTTAAGTAGCTCTCTTGCTTTTTAACGGCGGCTTTTATGCGCGCTTAAATCACGCCTTGCGCCGCTTCTGGCCAGCGCAATAACGCGCCGAGTTTCACGAAAGGTAAGAAACAAAGGAAGAAAAAAATGAGGCAAGGTGCAAGATGGTATAGAAATATCTTTACGAGTCGACGCTCGCGGATGGAATCGGCCGTTTTGCGTTGAGATTCGGTCAACGCGTATCGAGCGTACGCTGACTGGAAGGAAGGAAAAAAGGACGAAGTTACACGATGTTTTTCGAGACCAACGACTAGCACTTTCCGACCTCTTCCTGAGATCAAATCGTCATCCTGGCTACCACGCGGAAGGGAAATCTCCAGTGATGAAAATATCGTTTAACTTTTAGACGAAAAATCTTTAATAAAGCGCATATCAAGCTTTTATGAACTCGACGTTCTCTTTTTAAATACGTCGATTCGGTTCGTTTTTAATTATCGATTGAAAAGTGCCTACGGTAATCTTCGTTATTTTTTTTATCTCTACAATTATTCGTATCAGTGATATCTTCTCGTTATTAAAAATTTATTTGCTGCGCGAGAAGATCGACGGAGTGTACTTAGGCACGATTGACATTTACCATCGTTCACACGTCCTTCGCATCGCGAACGACGGACGAAACGACACCTAGCCTTCTTCGCCGCGCACGATAGTTAATTTATCATTTTAATTAATCGCCGTTTTAATTCATCGCTTTATACTTTGAAGCAGCGTTGCTATTATGCTCATTTTTCATCCCACTTGACATTGCGTCAAGTCGTTCGTAGTCCTAAGTAAATCGACGATCCAGTTTTTCCGACACAAAAGAACCGCAGGCCCGTCTCGTCAGCATTTTCGCGAGCCAATCGACTCGTCGTCATCGACCGTGACCCTGTCTCCAAGATCCTGGCTCTAACGCGCTCTACCTTCCTGATGAAGAATGTTCTTGAAATGGTCGAGCTCGTTCATTTCGCACGATTAAATCGAGATGTACGAATTATCCCGAATGATTTGTAAACAGTTCAGACGAGAACTCCCTTTATTTACACTCTTTACGGTTGTATTTTTTTTTATCACGTATGTTCACAAATTCGACACCAGTATTTGGGACCTGTTAAATATTTCCCCTCGTCGAGGAACTATTTGCAACCTGGTCATCGCACGAAAAACACCCGGAATGGCTCTACTACGTCGAGCTGGCTATTTCTGGCGCAGGCAAACTTGGTCGTCGCGCTTGAAACGACCATTTATTCGAAACCAAACGGAGAACGGAACTTCACGGTATGGGTGGGAAGGCATCGACGCATACATACAAAGCGAAAAGTAATTAGCTAAAAATGCGAAACGATTCATCCGTTGCGGTCTATCTATTTTCTCTCTCTTCCTCGACTCTCCCTCATTTTCACGATGCTATTTCGTTCGTGACATTTAACCCTTTACGGTATCAGAATCCGAAATATCGTTGTTCGAATTAGCAACGCCGATGCGCACTCGTCATGGCTGCTTTCAATCGACATTTCGAACGACGTCGCGCTCGTATTAAAACTTGGAAAAGAGACTTATTTCGCGACTCGCGCGAATTCTATTTTAATTATGACGATTTTACCCGATCTCTTGGGAACGTGTTTATATCGATCTCAGACTGTTTTTGATGGCCCCCTTCGCTCCCTTTTTATTTTTCTCCTCATTTCCCTCACTCGTCTCGTCTCTTTTCTTTTCCTTTTCTTTTGTCGCTTTTCCAGCTCGGTCCACGAGGGAATCATGTAAAAAAATGTGGAAAGTTTGACGTCGTTGCCATCGCCATCGCCGTCGTCGTCGTCGTCGTCGTTGTCGTCACTATCGTCGGGGCTTCGCTTTCATTCCTGGCGCTTTTTTCACTCGAAGCGGTGTGGGCACGCACGCACATCAGCCGGATATTATTTCAGTCGGCGCATATTTCCGCAAATGAATTTTATGAAAACAGTTTTTGCTCTTTTAATTAATCGCTCTTCCGTCCTCCGTTTTATACGAGGGCAATGTATGTGTGGCCGAGCGAAGTAGCGTGTGTGCGTGGATTCAACCCCTCCGCTCTTCGCCAAACGCTTTTACCGCGTCGTCGTGACGCGCAACGTCCTCGTACGATGCAACGGTCTCGTACGTCTCTCGTCTCTGTCCACCTTGTTTTACTCGTCCTTTCTCTCTTTCCCACCCCTTCTCTCTCCTCTGTTCCTCTTTCCTCTCTTCTCCTCTCTTTCCTTCCGGCGCTGCTCACGAGCGCGCGTCTGGCTTTTAATAATAATATTTTTGCAAAAGGAGACGAGACCGATTTCATCGCGCTTTCGCTCCACGGTTCCTCGCTAATTCGATGTTCGAATACGGCTGGTATCGAAGATAACACGTGATTCGATGGTGGATCTTTCCTTCATTTTGGGAGACACGAGAGGTACGTTTGATGAAAGCTTGAGATTGGCTTTCGAATTTGGTAAAAATTGCGGTAACGATGAATACAAACGTGTAGTCGAGTATCCGCGCGAATATCAGAGGCTAACGGATCGCGTAGAATTTTCTAGCATTTTTGACTCTAGAGAAGAGAGATTTATCGAATGTCCAGGTCTTTGATTTTTTGTTACGTCAACCTGGATACACGTAGGCGCGCTTTAGATTAAATCGTCCAGGGGATCGCGCGTCACACCACGAATCGACTCATTCGCTCTTCGTCGTCGATTAGCTCTGTACTTTAAAACATATTCCATCGACGATTCCAAAGGACGGAAGAAAAAGAATAGGAAGGACAAAGTCGAAGGAAGAAGCTGAAGCTACGAAAGAAGCAAAGAGAAAAATATCGAGGCTCGGACGTTAATTACCGCGTTCTCCGTGCGAAGCCAACCTCGACCATGCGTGCGTGGTGCACCCGCATTAAAAAGGAGGTCAAAATAATCCATGGAAGGTTGGTAGGCTGTTAGTGCTGCTCTTTCGAGCACGCATTTTCATCGTAACAAAGTAACCTTACCGTCGTCAACGAGCGACACCACGGCCACCCTGAGAACTATCAACGTCACCACCAACATCAACATCATTCCAACCATCAATATCATCGCTACCAGAATCACCAACACCATTAAGATCGCCTCCACTAGCTCCAATAGCAACATCATTAGCACCATCGATATCACCACTAACAAGATCACCAATACCATCACCAATACATTAGCCTTCATTGGCTATACCAAACACATATGTTAACGACCGACATCATCGATACCAAAACCGACGGCAACACCAACGACGGCGGAGTACCAACACCAGCGGCAGGATCGCGCCGTCATCGTCGACGTTTTGTACAAACAGGAGTAATCGCCGGCCAATTAGGTGCTCGCGGAGGAGACCTCGGCTACCGTCGATGCACAGGCCGGTTTCTACCTGCGCGGCTCGGCTAGGTGTGCCGTCAGGTAATCGCGGTCATAAATAACATTTATCGGAGGGCCGTGCTCTAATTGCCCAATGATTACCGCGAGCGGCACGAGAAAAATTGCCAATTTGCATCGAATGCTCGCGCCTCCGCTCTCTTCTCTTCCTTCCTCCTCTTACGCTCTTTCCCCTCTTGCCGCTTCCGCTTTTGCTCGTTGCCAACCGAACTCGTTTACTTATCTTTCCTTCCCTCTTTCTTTATTTCTCTCTCTCTCTCTCTCGTTCACACCGAAATCGTATTAGACCACGAAGATAATCGATCTCGGATCTCCCGTCGTTTTTCCAACGTTTTAACGCCATTCATCGATTCGATTCGCAGCAAACGTTCTACGTCGAATTAAGACGAGGGTCGATTTGTATTTTTGCGAGTTCGGCGCTTCGCACGATTGTTCTCACGAACTTTGCCGAGAAAGTCGTCCCTCGAGACGAGTCAAACCGACTCGATTTACCGTCCCAGTTTCGATTATATTTAAACTCATCGTTTAATTTTGTAGGATGCGGACAACGGATATGTGTTGATCCGTCCTACGTGCGTCTTGGCCCAGACGACGTTTACGTAAACGACGGCGCATATCCGGGTCAAAGATTAATCATTCACGATATGGAAGAGCGGCCATCGACATTTAAATATCCTCTGAAGTTACGGAAATAGCGTCAAAGTTCCGATTGGAATATTCACTGTTAAACGAGCAAGTTTTAGTTAAAAGTAGATTTTTCTACGTACAGCCGAAGAACTCGACGTAATTACGATCCTGGAAAAAATATCCGCCCGATGAAAAAACCCAGGATTTAGGGCTCCGTCCTAAGTTAAATTCAAGGAAACGTTTTCAACACTTTGACGGCTGCGCTATTAAAAAAAATCTCATTCACTGCCACCGGTACATTTTGTAAGCCTCAAGCCTTGTTACAAATTAAAGGCATGTTATTGATCTGCCGTTGTATATTCAGACTTAACAAGTATTTCATACGCGTCAACTATAATGGTCGACTTTGTGAAATCGCTGGCAACGGAACTCAGGTACACGTCAGCCAAGATATCGAAGCGTTAACAGTCTGATAATCGAAATTCAGCGAGTAAGGACCGCCGAGTCGTACTTTAGGAGCATCGATACGTCGTAGTCGTCTTTTCGGCGTTTGGTTCACGCTCGGTCACGCGAGAATTACGACTTCGCGTTTCCGGACACGTAGGAAGAAACGCATCGATCCGGCGAACCTCTTTGGAGGTTGCGCGATGCCTTCCTCTCGATTGGAGAAAAAGACCAGCAACGTGCGCGTAGAAGGCGATAGTCGATCAGACTACGTTCGCGCCTACGTCGTTCTTATAAATTCGCAACGTTAGGCCAAATTTCCAGTCAATCCGTGCGAGTCGCGCGCGATCCTTTTCTTGCTTCCTTCCTTCTCCTTCTTTTTCCGCGTTTATCTCTCTCTTTCTCTCTTGGAAGCGGATGCGAAGGGAGGCTCGCGTTCGCGCCCGAATAGAGTTGGATTTCGCTCTCCTGAATACACAATGCGATTTATTCGAAACACGCCGGTATAAAACACAAAGGACCGTGTATGATTGGTAAATTATTGAGGCAGATCGAATTTGTTGGCCAATCACGTAACGCCCTTAAATAATTCAGAGGAAGCATGAAGGATGCGAGGAAGGGAGAGACGAAGAGAGGAGGAAGACCGCGCGTAGGAGAGAGTCGATCGCGAGGAGAGAAATCGAAAGGGTGCGGAGTGGATGAGATTTCGAAAGATAGATTGAAAGAAAGTAGGTGAATTTGTTCGTTCTTGCTATAAATTGCCTTAAAATAGTGCTGACCCCCTTTTGGAGTCGAATTGACCACAAAAATGACGCGTTCCAAAAATATAATCGTACCTTTGGTCGTCTAGCAATTATACGCTTTGCTATTTTCTTCGAACGATTTTGATATTTTCGATTCCAATTGAAACCAGCACCTGACGATTAATTTGTAAAACTTCGTAAGCTCAACCGATAAATCGCTATGAAACATCAAACGAGATATCAATTATTAATCCATTATTATTAATATCTATATTATTTATTAATTATTGCTTTCGATCCTTGGGTACAACTTAAAGCGAATCGTGATCACCTTTCAATCTGACACACTGTATTATACGTCGTATACTTCACCGATACAGACATAGTAAACGTAAACATCGTCGATGGAAGCCAGGCGACGACTCTGACAGCGACCAAAGCCATTATCCTAACGTATTTCGAGCCCAGCACATCACCTTAGCGAATCGCCGTCGTGGAGCTCCAACCTTGGGAGATGGAAAGGAGTCAAACGCAGAACATGCGATTTAACATCGAAACAATCATCTTTATTCGTCGAGTTAAATATATTATCTATGATAGAGCTATGATACAAAACATGATGGCTATCGGAACGCAATAACGAGGGTCTTTCGTTGCGCGTTTCACGCTAGATTTTTGCGTTGCTCCTGCCTCTCGCGTCGCCTCGACCTCGAAGGTGGCCCACGAGAGGCAGGAAGAAACGAGAACGAGATCGACGATTTACCCTTCACGCGAACGACGTCCCTTGTAGCAGCTGCTAATCCCAAATCTATACGAGTTACGCTGTGATTAGACATTCTCGACTAGTATTGATACGTTGATACGGATAGCTAATTACGTCTGATCGCTTTTTTCTCCCCTTTCCTAGCCTTTTCGTTTGTTTCTTATTCCGTCGGTAGGTAGCTGCATCAGCGAGGCTCGACGTTTTGCCGACCGCTCTTTCGCAAATTTAAGCAAAGATCGCAAAATTAAGCTGAAACCCAAGTCGGTTAAAACGATTTATCGTCTCAGAGATGTGCTCTTTTCGTTGATACGATCGACCTTGGATTTAATTTCTACGAGTTGGATTCTGTTCATTTTCGTTCGGAAAGACGAACGTTTTGGTTAACACCTCGCTCGTCGGTCGGCAAGACGTCGATGTTAGGAACGTTGCGCGTAATCGTTAAGACTAGTTCGACCTCTTGGAAGCGTACGTCGCGCACGGCTCTCTCGAGATTCCTTCGATACGAGAGGATACTCTCGCTAGCTCCTCTTTTTTTTCTCGTTGCATCCGATCCTTTCGATACGAAATTCTCCCTTTTTTTCCCTCGTCCGATCCAACGCGAGGTGATCGTCCAGTTTACGTCGAATGTAGCTATGATTTTCTTTCCGTCCTCCAATGGGATAAAATTGGAAAATTTTTTTATTTCTCAACACTTTGCCGGCCGCTGTCACGTACGCGTGACTTCTTTTCGCCAGCGGTGACGCTATTATTTTATCATTACAAAGTTTTTATAGGAATACATTAGATGCAGGTTTTAGAGAAACAATTGCTTTCGCTGTTCTTTTCCAATACATCAGATCGTCCTTTGTTTAAATCTTACGTTACTACTAAAATTCTATTAAAATTAATAGAACCTGCGTGATACTCGCCTATCGGCCTAACGGCGATACGATAAATGCGTGGCCGGCAAAGTGTTAAGATCGTTAAAATTGGACGACGAAACGTTCGTCGCTATGCTCGTGACGAGAGAGGAAATGTTCCTCGAAAATCGAGAGGTTCGATGGTATCGAAAGAGTCGATGCTCGCAGAGGGAAGATTTTTTTTCTAGATAATTCACCTACTGCGTACAATAACGTTTTCCCTCTCTTTCTTCCTAGTTTTACTTTTAATCGATCGTCTCTCTTATACACACACGCATACATGCACGCACTCTCACACTATCTACCTATCTATCTAGCTACTTGTCATCGACACGCTCGAAATTTTTACGACGACAGGTTAAACGACACCGACGCGCTTCGTTCATCCGTTAAGCGCGAAACTTACGAGCAACGACGCCCCTCCTTCGAATTCATTTACGAGTACAACCTGCGCGATGTCCTCGAAACGTAGCACCGATAAATCAGGTATGATATTTTCGCGTAACGACGAGTCGTTATCTCGTCCCTATCGTCGATCGATCCATTTTTTCCTCATTTCGTTAGTCCTTTATGCGACGTTTTGTTAACTTTTATCCAGTCGTCCGGATACGATTTATTTTCTACATTTTTAAGTTTATATAGCGCTCTGAATGTAATGGAAGCTACGCGTAAAACGTTTTATTTTCAAGACTTTAAGATACGTTCTCGGGCTTTAACCATTCGCGGTTCATTGATTTTATTAGAGTGCTGATAGCCAGGTCCAAGTTAATTTTTAAAGCGAAATAAGTCAATTTGAAAAAAAAGTAGGCAGGAATGGAATTCAAAAGAAATTTAGAAAGTACCCTTATAAGCATGCCAATGAAATATGTCCAGTGGTACTGGACCTGTTCAACCAAAGTGTGATGTTCAATGGTATTGAACGGTGGACTGCAAAGAGCTAAGAAAATTTTTTCGATATTTTCACGATCGAGGACGAGTTATCTCGTCCAAAGTTTTCTATCGGTTATTTTTTGCCCGCTTTCTACCCCTGTTTAGAGAGAACACGATGCTTATTTTGCGAGACGACGGATGTTCGCATCAAGAATAATTTCTAGCCTCGAAGTGGAGAGTCTGAAGACTCAAGCTTATCGGCTTATCGCCGAGGAATATTCCTAGAACGTCGCATCGACAAATCCTCGAATCGGCATCGATCGAGATAAAACGTTTCCTACGAATCCTCCATCTCCCTTTTTCCCTTCCTTCCATTTTTGCCTCTTCCTCGTCCCTCCTCCACCTTCCGGCGTTTCCCCGCGAGGACGCGATATCGCCGGCAGTTTCGCGAGCCGCCGTCGAGAACTTTGCGCATAACTCAGCCTCGTTATCTGACTCGCAAATAAGACGACGTAAAAGTACGCGACATCAATCTGGCCCTATGCCGGGAGATTCGAAGTTGAAACAATGCTCGAGTCACCCCCTGACGTACGAGGCCCGAGGGGGTTGCCGATGCTGTCGGTCGTCGCTCGATCGAGAGCCCAGAAGAAGAGAGAAGTCCAAAGCGAGGTAGAAGAGGATCGGAAACTCGCACGCCGGACCGACGACTCTCGCGAGTTACGTCGATTCGATCCGTCGCCGTGAGGCGATCTCGAGGAATACTTTAACCCCCCGTGGTGCTCTTGCGAGTTGCTCGCCTCTCTTACCGACGTTGCGTGATTTACAGGCTCTACCCTCGACGGACATTCACCCTCTCGAGCGCTACGGAAACCGAATCGAGCAAGTTTGCCCGCCTGACGAGCGGCTTGCGCTCCGCGGCCCGAAAGAGCCGGACTTTGTTCGAGGAAGAGTGGAAGACCCTGACGGATTCTCCAGCACGAAGGAAAGAATTTTGAGATTTTGCAGAATCGAAAGTTCGACGTTTATTCACTCTTTTTTTTTAAGGCTTCTAAGAAGAAGAAAGGTTAGAGAGGAATCATCGTGAGATTTTCGTTAAACGAATTTTTCAAGGATTTTCGTAGATCGAGTTTGCCTCTTCTAGGATTTTTTACTCGATCTTCGAAGATAAGAGATAGACGTATCTTTGGGATCATCGTCGAGACAAAAGTTGGATAGGTAATGGCGAGAACGACGCAATCTTGCTTCCGCCGGATGTCGCGAATATTTAACGTGGTCCCCAAACCACTCGCGAGTAAAATATAAAAGCGAATATAAAGCGCTCGAGACGAACGTTCACGAGATAGATGGTTCTCCTTTCCTCTATATTTATCACGCGAATTGATGTAATTTTCTATGACGAAGAAGAAGAATTGCGAACTGCACGAAGATTTTTTTTTAACGGAAACAAGTTGGACAACATCTACTCCTCCGTTAGCAGGATTATTCGATTAGTGTTAAATTACTTAACAATCGAACGTAGAGCTACGTATCTCGTATATTTTTATAAGAAAAGAAAACAGTTTGGAAACGGACTAGACGGAATCGATCGTTAATTTAGAAAAAAATTGCAAAAAGAAGGAAGATTTTCTTTCAACGAAAACAGATTCGACATTAACAGCACCTCCGTCACTCTTTAAAGTCATACAAACACGTGCAAAGTAGGAAGATTTCTCGATTCGCACTAAGAGTAATGAGGAATTAACATAAAGGTAGAACCACGTATCTCGTATGATATTATAAAAAAAAGAAAAAAACAAATCTATCGTTAGTTCGAAAAAGAATTACGAATTATCCAGAAACGGTTGTCATAAACTCGAAAAAGAAAGATTCCTTTTAAAAAAATACATGTTCGACATCGACACCATCTACGTCACGTCGTAAAGGATATCGGCACGCGCAAGACAACGCGAATCTTTCGATTTACGGTGAGTTCCACTGTCGCATCAACGAACCCTCGTGGCATTTTCACAAGCCCCGAAAGGACCGCGCGATACCGAAAATTGCGACTGCGTGCCTAGCGCTGCGAAAACTCGCGCCTCTCCTGCTCACCTCTTCTCTCTTCTCTCCTGGACTCGCGTCGTTTGCCAAACCGAGCGCGACGTCGCGATACGCTTATCCCGCTCGTAATTTCTGCGCGTTCTGTATTTCCTTCCCCTTTACCGTCCCCTCCTAGCTGTTCATCCTGACGCTGAAGCACGAGTCTCGTCGAGCGACGATCTTCGACGATGCAGCTTGGATTTTGCGCGTGCCAACGTGCACTGGACAACGAATCCCGTTTTTTCACCGACGCATTAAGCCGCGCGATCAGCGTACCGGCCACGTCGGCTTTTCTCCTATTTTTTACATTTAATTCTCCTTTTTCATTGCGTCAGTCAAACAGGAGGAGTTCAGCTCGCAAATACGCGAGTTTATTCTTTACTTTTTATCGATCTACAAAAGGAAAGATCGTTTTGCTTTTTCGTTTTTTATCAATTATATTTCCTAAATGATTTCCATTTTGATCCGAAGATTCTGTGTAAAATTGCAAATCCTCTTAACGTTGGATACATAATGTATCGGGCTTGGTAATTTTTAAAACAATTTTTTTTTAATCGTTTCTTTGATTGGCGGATTCCGCGACAAGGAGATTCTTTATTCTTTTTTTCCTCGTTATTTTTTATTTTATTTTTAAATTCGTAAGTCGATGAGCTTAAGATCGGTGAACGACGGTGATAAAATCGCATTTTTTTTTTTCGACGGAGGACGCCTTCTCGGAAGTCCCTAGGACAAAAATCGTTGGTGTTTCATTCGCATTGAACCTAGGAAGAACGTAAACGCGGTACTCGTTTGATCGACGACGAACTCGCGCATCGTTTCGTACCAATTTATGACAAAACGTCGATCGTCGCCCTATCGTCGCGTTTTTCGAATTTTTCTTTTCTTTTTCTCTTTTCTTCGCGCAACATCAATTCGAACGGATTTCCTCGTAAAAGCACCAATGTTTCGCGCTCGAGCGCGCGTTAAGTCTCGCACTTTAACCTAGCCTACGAATAGAATCACGTGAAATCGCGAAAAGAACGTCGATAGAACCGCGAGTCTCGCGTCGTCATCGTCAAATCCACGATTGGATCCTCTTGGAATCGCTTTGCGTCTGAGCGCGTCTCGAACCGTTCGTTCGTCCTTTTTCCAATACAAAAAATTACGTCAGACCGAAAAATCGGGAACACGTCGACACCGACTGACGAATTAAAAGCCGGCTCGAAATTTAGCTGCGACATCGACGCGTACATCGAATTCGGATCCGCGCTCGTTAAAGTCGTCGATTGCGCGCGATCGACCTCGAGTTATTTTAGGCGATTAATTTTAGTGAGATTTTGGCGTACGAGTAACGACGACCGAGTAACTTTGAAAATCGACGTCTCGAATGTTATATTTATAACGATTACAATATTATAACGTTATAATATCAACGATTTATAGCCGGTCACGCTATAAATGTTTCGATCGCGTTTCCATGGAATTTCATTCCGAGACGACGATAACAACGATCGCGTTTCCTTCGTTAGCGATCGGTACAAGGAAGGAAGTAAGTCGATTAACGTCAATAACGACGACGATAACAACAAAAATTATCAACGACGATACCGTAGCCGCGTCGACGTCCGAACGATTCTCGAATCGGTCATTGAGTTTCGACGCTTAACGCTAATTATTTTGGCTGCTTCGTCGCGATTCATATACATACATACAACATACGTACGTACATGCATGCATACTTACATACGTACATGCATACATACGTATACGCGATATATATGTATATATATATATTGTATGTATCGACAATATAATGCGTGCATGTGTGTATATAACGTCGTTTATATCGCCGCCTTATTTCGTTTGTCATTTGGTATCGTAGGGCGCTTGAGCATTGATACCGTTTAAATTATTCATGGGGTTCAGGACGTTATGAGCACTCGATGTAGCCGGAGCTGGATATCCATTGTGGTTATGGGCCGCCTCTCCGTTCGTCTGTCTCTGAGGTGCGCCCGCAGGTACCGTCTGCGAAAGACAAAAGAACGATTCTACCGTTATTATTACTATTGTTACTATTACTACTATTATTATTATTGTTATTATTATCGTCATCATTGGAATCGACGACAGGCGACTCGCGGCGTCTTCTTACTCGCGATTTTTCTTTTTCTCCTGGCGATCGTTTCGTCGTATCTCTGTCGTACCGGGACGAATCGGATTCCTTTATTCGAGGGTGACGCGCTGGCTCGAAGTTACGCGTTCCACCGATTTTATCGTCGTGCGATCGAGCGTTAAATTATGGCATGTTGCGGTAGAATGTCGTTGCTTTTTGAATGAACGTGACACATGTATCGAATGGCCGAAGTATTATGGATAAAGAATAGGCTGAAAACTTGGTTGGTTTGGTGAGAGTCTGGGTCGAAACGAAATTGGAAAATCGAGCGAAATATGAAAATCTAGGAAGAAATAAATGTCAGGCTAATTTCGTATTAACCTCTTTTTTTTCGAAAAGTTTCGACAAATACGAAGGACGATATATCTCGCTCGAGATGCGACTGTGTCGACTGTCTAGACGCACTGGAACTATTTATTTTGTCGGCTACGATAAATATTTCTTATGTCGGTTCGAAGTAGAAACATTACAAACATTAAAATTATCAGACGCTATTTTTTGCTTACACGAGTGCGTTTTAATAACAAAAATAAAATAAAACGGGATAAGTTTTTGTAAGAGTTTTCATAATTGATTTACTATCAAAATGTCAACAATAACAATTCGTCGGATACGACTCTCTCCTTTTTTTTATTATTTCAGTCAATTTAGGTA
>JAITYT010000668.1:147345-164453 GCA_025433975.1 Liostenogaster flavolineata | reverse complement strand
CGTAACCGATCGTCGGCGCGTGAACATCGGTGAAATAATACTCGTAATTCCGACACATTTTTCGTGTCGTGTCGCGTCGCGAAGCGAAGTGAAGCGAAGTGATATATCGTAGTGCGCGAGTGAAGTGCAAGAAAATTCATGGACGCAATTTCATCGAAGGCGATGGTACTCCGTTGGAATCTGCCGGCCGGACATTTGAGAGAAGCCACTTTTCTTAAAAATTTGTTACTTTGACTAATGCAGTTTACGAGTAACTTTGTTTTTCTAAACAATGCAGAATTTTTGTTTTCAAGGAATTTTGCAATTGTTAAAATTACTGTCGCAGACGTTATGTTCGTTGTTTGTTTATTTTTATTGTCACCTTCCTCCTGAGATTTGCACACATCTTTTACATATTTACATATCGTAGACGTTATGCGAGAAGATAAATATAAACACGAAATTGTTAATTATTTGTTTGTATATATATATATATATAAATTGTTTGTAATCTTTCGCAAAACAATAGTCCGCGTAAAAAAGAGTCAAAATACAACGGCCTTCGTGTCTCAACAAGTACACGAATTACTTTGTTACTGCAAATAACCATTTCTCAATCATCGAAACCAATCTCTACGTATTACTTTCGATAGAGTACATTCGTCACAACTTTTAAATAACAATCGATAAGTTTTAACTGCACTTTTGTATGCATCTATGTTTTTATTGGGTTTCTTTCTATCTATGCGTCTCTTTCGCACAGACACTAGTTTTGCGTCTGTAACTAAAGGGATTAAAAGGATGCATCGTCGCTCAAGAAATTGAATTCCATTTATCTGTATCTGTACTTCGTCCGTAAACGATCGCCATTGTCGTCTTTCCTTTCTTCTTACGAATCTCGGTATTCATTGTTACTCGCGTACTCGACGATTTCAGTGATTAACTCGAGAATTCGCACGACAAAACCGACGAATCGCTTTATCGATGGCCTTTCTTCGATCGCTCCTCCACCACGAAATTGTCCAACATTGTTCTCGAGAAACAAAGGAACAGGAGAGTTTGTGTCTTTTCTCCTTCTCTCCTTTCGTTGCTATGTTGAGCTAACTTTGTTCTCTCTCTCTCTCTCTCTCTTTCCCTCTGGACGCCTTCCTCTTCGTCGCCTTTCTCCCTTACTTTCCTATTCTTCGTCTTTCCGCATACTTAGCCACCGTATTTCGGTTTCGTCTTCGTCTTCTCTGCACGCGAGTCTCGTCTGCGTCGAACGGGCCTACGTACGGATCGGAGAAGGAGAGAAAACGCTAGAGAAAGGAGAGAGCGAGAAAGACACAGTAACGAAGGATCACGAGATTCTCTACTTGGATAGAGTAAGCGCCGTTGAAAACTTCGAACTTCGTATCTTCGACGTAATTTCTCTCCTTCTCTCTCCGTCGTTCTTTACCCCCTGCTTACTACTTCATCGCGTTCCTCCGTTCTCGTCGAGCCTCTCGAACCCTTTCCCTTCGCGTTTCTTCGGCGTGACTCCTTTCTCCTCGGTTCTTCTCCGGCCAAGGTGTTAAATTATACAGGCTTAAAATTCGGCAGACCGTGCGACTCGGCCCCTTCTTGACGAGACGACGGATCTCTCTCGGTGTCTTACTCCGCTTCGTCTTCCCACCAAACCGTACCCATACTCTCCTGCACTCTTCGTCCTGCACGACTACCGTAGAGACGATCGTAGATCGACGCCTCGATTCTGTTAATATCTATGCGAAAATTCAGCGACGTCACGTCGCTCGAACGTTTCGTGACTTCGATCGAAATTTGCCTAACGAGTTTCTCGAAGTTTTAAACTCTAGGATTCGTTTTCTGCGCGTCAAAGTCCATCCAAGTCCAGAAAACGTGACAAATCCGACCCTGAATTTGCTTCGATCTTTCGTAACTTATTATTACGAAGTTTTTATAGGAATAATACTATATTATATATTATATATAATATATATAATAATATATTTTATAGGACTAACATAGATCCTTTCCTAATTTACCAGATCGTCTTCTGTTAAAATTCTACTAAAATTAGACACAAAAATAAATGTCCGGCCGGCAAAGTGTTAAGAAGCGACGAAGTTCGCTCGAGCACGGAGTACAGAGAAACGCGATTTTTCATGTCCCATCAGAATCGGCTCATGAGCACTCCGGTAAAATTACGCTCTCGTTTTAGGAGCTCTCTTTCATAAAGTCCCTCCGACCGCGTCGGATTCACGAGCAACGGCAGGACGCGTACTCAATGAGAGAAGCGCGTTGGGAGTCCGAGTAATTAACTCGTAAATAATTACGATAAAAATGACAAAGCGTCTCGAAAGAAATGCTTTATCGTTGCTAGCGGCGCTCGAAGTACCAAGCGACTTTTCCTCCTTTCCTCGAGCCTCTTGCCTCGTCCTCCCCCTCCCGTCATCCCCTCTTCCGCCTCCTCAAGGAATCCCTAAATCTTGCGAATGTTGCCGGTGCTCAGAACCCTTTCCACTCCTTCGCTTTTCCTTTCTGTCGTTCTCCCCTACCTACTGTCTTCGTTGGTATCTTTGTCCCCTCCTCTCCTCGTTACAGTCTCCTTCGTCTCTTTCATCTGCATCTCGTTGTCTTCCTCTCTCCTTTCTCTTACGAGGGTTTTCTCTTCGTTCATCATCTTCCTTCCTTCCTTCCTTCCTTCTATCTCCTCCAACCTCTTTCCCTTCTGCGCAGGTTCCGACTGGTAATTAAGAAATCTCCGTGGAAGGCACCAAACCATCGCGTCGTTCGCCCACCATGGGTTAAATTAAGTCTATGACTTATTCAAGTTTTATCTACAATTGCCAGAGAAGGAATTACCGCGTTCTGGATTTACTGCCGACATCGTAATCAAATGGCACGCGCGCTTCGCTAGGATTCTCTTTCTCTTTCTCGTCTGCACCGAACTAACGGGAATACGATGGAACGAAGGAACGAAAGCGTCTACCCCTTACGTAGGTACACAGTATCGTAGGAGGAGAGAAACGTAATTTTTGTTTAGGCTAATTGCAACATTTTTTTATATCTTTTGAACGCGTGGAAACGATTATTCGATCGAGCTTCACTACTAACGACGGTTACATTGCAATAGTATCAATACGTTCCTTTTTAAGAGCATGTAGCGATCGTGGCATCGCAAACGATAGATACACGGTTGATTCCTTTTACTAACCGAAATAGAAAACGAACGATATTTATACGAAAGATGCTAGAAGGAATCAACAAAAGAAACACGACGTACAGCTAGAATGTTTTGATGTCTGCCCTCGGTCTAGGTGAAATACGGCCGAACGTGAACCGACGAGCGACAGAAGAAAGGAGAACGCCGGAGAGTTAGATAGAAACGAACAGCAATGCAAGCAGTAATAAAATAATTTCGAGCTCCGATAAAACTTAGTAATCGTACGCACAGAGACCGTAGGTAGTTAGTTATAATCGTCGTTATTGTCTCTAGTATGTTAGGTAATCTTCTGTTAAGTTTTACTATAGTAGTATTGTAAACATCGTGTAGTAGCAGTAAAGCATTATCGTTTTGTGTGAAGTCAAGGTGTAATTAATAATAACCACTCACAAATAGCTAGGTCAAGCCAAGAACCTTCTTTCCTGACATCGTTAATGGCACGTGCGCTTGATGACGTGACCGAAGAGTTTCCAGCAATATTTTTTAATCTTTTGAACTAGTATTTCTAGCAAAATTCCTTTCTTGATATTTTTGTCGTTAGAGACGACCTCAAATTAGTTGCTCTTTTTTTTAATAATGTAGAGAAACCGTCGCAGCTTGATATGTCCCTTTTTAAGAGCAGCTAGGTTAGCGAAGAGATTCCAGCAACGTTTTTTAATCTTTTGATCACGCCGAAAGGATTATCACGATCGTGGAAATAGTATTTCTAGCAAAATTTCTTTCTAGATATTCTTGTCGTTAGAGACGATCTCAAATAAGTTTCTCTCTTTCTCTATCTCCTAGAAAGGAATGTATTAATACGTCCCTTCTGAGGAGCAGCTTGCTCAGCGAAGAATCTTCTTTCGTGGTATCGCTAATGGCACGTACGCACGAGGTCGCGTCCGAAGAGCTTCTTCTCCTCCTCCTCCTCCTCCTCCTCTTGCTCCTTCCCACGCGTTTTTCTCCTCTTATTCTTCTTCCTCTTTTCAGCCAGGAGGATTCGAACTCGCGCGAATAAGACATTAATCGCGTTTCTCCACCCGCGGCAACAGGAGAAAAAGACGAAGAAGAAGCAGAAGTAGGTGGAGCAGCGTGAGTCTCGATGGGCGGAGAGGCAGGGGAAAGGCAAGAGGCAGTTTGTAACCGGCGGTAAATGTCGAGCACGGTTCGAAGGCAAGGGCGAGAGGAGGGAGAGAGAGAGAGAGAGAGAGAGAAAGACGCTCTCTCGGGATGGAAGAACGATGGTCGTGCTAGAGTCGGGCGAATTGGGCGGACGGGTTGGTGGTGGTGGGTGCGGAGAATCGCGTGTCATTTGTCCGTTGATCTCCCGTGGCTGGGAACGAAGGCAGGTGTACGAACGAGAAGGGTGGCAGGGGCGGCGGGGAGGGGCAGGGGGCAGAAAGGTGCCGACTCTTGCAGGGTTTTCTTCGAGCCGCGCAAAAATTAGCGTCGTCGTCCTTCGTCGTTCCGGATCGGGCATTCTCCTCTCTTGCGAGGGAGAAACGATTATCCTGGCCGATTAGAACGAAAGACGCTTCCTTTCGCTCGCTTTCTCCACGATAAGGAGGATGCAAAGAGTGACGCGTCGACTTGCCACGAATAATTCTCCGGTCCTTGATGCATCCTTCATGGTTTCCTTCCTGATGGATTTTATCGGCATCCTTGATCGGATCGTTTAAAGTAATTTCTTATCGATCGCCTGGTTTACTACCGAACAATCGAACTACCCAAACAACTGATGAATCTGTATCAATCCTTTCTTTTTAATCACTCTACCATTTTTCTTTGCATTAAGCGTCGTTTAAAACCTTCCAGCGTCCAGAACGAAGTGATCTTTCTCTCTCTTTCTTTTTTTCTCCCCAGGGAGGGGGACTCGCTCGATCGAGTGAAGCGATCGACGTTCGTTCTTCTTCGTCGCCTCGTTCCACCGTCCGTTCGCTGCCCTGCTTTTCCTCTATTCCCGATCCCGCCTAGCTTAATCATTCCGTCGTCTGGTCGTTACGCTTAATTTAGACGGTCAATTAACCAGGGAAGCTCGGGAGCGTGCGTACGTCCATCCGTCCGAAGGAAGCATCGCGAACCGCGCGCGCTGTAATAATCGTTAGAAAAGCGAGGACGGGTCGGTGTTGCGGCCCGAGTTGTTTCGCAACTAAACTCATAATCTCACATAAGCCCGCAGCAGCCTGGGCTTTCCCATGCGAGGCAACGCCAACGTATCTCTTCCTTCATCCTATTCTCTCTCTCTCTCTCTCTCTCTCTCTACGTTCATACGTGTAAGGAGAAAGGTCGACGGAGGAACCCCGGAGAACCAACGCAAGAAAAAGAAGACGAAGAGGCTGAGACTCCTAAGAGGACCACGAAGGCGAGACAGAGAAAGATAGACGACAAAAACGCAGCCTCCAGATTCAGTCGTGCGTGGAGCGAGGCTAATAACTCGCTCGTTGAAGAAGAAGAAAAATTGAGTCTCGAACTTGCTAGCGCTCACCCACTACCGAGACGCTTTTGTGCTTCTCTGCGCAAACCAACTGCATTTTGTCTTTGCGTTCTGCCTTTCCTAGACCCGTCGAGGCGAGTAGTCTTCGGTTCTCTCACTCGGGATGTTCCAATCGCGATCAACATCGATAATCGTATGGAAAAGCGAAGTATGAAGCCTCGTTAGCCTCCAAAGACTCCTCGATCTATGGACTCGCAAGGTCGTTAAGAAGGACGCGCGAACTCGAAAGTTTAATTTAATTTAGATCGTCGTCGTCTCGTTGCTCTCGAAGGATCTAATCGTCTGGAAGACTGGCAGAGGACTCCCGTAATACCTTATTCCCCGTACGATTCCCGTACTGCGCGCATTGATCCTCTTAAATTCTCATGTAGTCTTCGTCCTTGCATTAGCATATTATCTCACCTTGCAATCCCCTGCCCCTCGCACCATCTCGTTCTTTCCTTCTTCTCTTTACTTCCTTCTCTCTCTCTCTTTCTCGTCGTCTCCTTCCGTTTCTCTACCGTCTCGCTCGATCCGTTGCTCTTCCTTCCGACACGCTTTCGCCATACCCTTCTTTCCTTCACCCCCTTCCACCCTTCGACCCTCTGATTCGCGAAGGACTTTGCAGACACTTGAGAGTTTGTTTTAAAACTCAGATAATCGTTTCGAACTCCCTCTCTTCTCCTCTTTCTTTCTCTTTCTATTCCTTACCGCGCGGCTCTTTTCTCTCTCTTTCTCTAGCCTCAGTTTACCTTCCTTCTCTCCGGGTCCCTTCTCCTCGCTCGACCCTGCCTCGTTCCTCTTCCTCCATCCGGCGCTACCCTTTTCCGCTCGTTTTCCTATCTCCGTCTCTCTTAGACTCGGTCGTTCCGCGTTCCGCATTGCGTCGGATCCCGAGGGGAAAATTAGACCGAAATAAAAGTTCTCGACGATTTTTAAGCGCGTTACGCTCGGCTACGAGGAAGCCGCGTCGCGCGTTTCTCGGATCGAAGCTTCGTCGAGCGTAAGAAAACGACGAGGGAGGTACGAGATGCGTGTTCGAGGGAGCGAGAGCGAGAGAAAAGACGAGACAAGCCGACCATTCCATTCTCCAAGTCGTTCGAGTTCCTTTTTTTTTTTGAGTTTTGCTTCATCGATTTTCAAACGATCCTTGAAATTCGGTCTAAGCTTCGATTCGCGCTTGCGACTGATTTCGTTCTTCGTTTCGTCCTAAGAGTCCATCGAAATCCGAACGTCACGATTTCGTTATTTTTTTTTAACACTTTGCCGGCCTCTGTCACGTACGCGTGACTTCTTTTCGTCAGCGGTGACGCTGTTTTATCATTGCAAAGTTTTTATATATAGGGTACACTTAATGATAGACAGAATAGAGAAACAATTACTTTCACCGTTCCCCTTTCCCAATTTACCAGATCGTCTTTTGTTAAAATCTTGCATTACCTTGCATAAGGCGCCAACCTTACGGTGATACGTTAAATGTACTTCCGGCAAAACGAGCATCGCCTGATCAGGGAGCGTCCTGACAACAGTCGAGACTCTCCGAGCGAACGCGGCACTCGGCCCGAAGCGGCAAGAACGATAATTCGATTTATCACGAAGGATGACCGAACTGATCGCCTCCTTTCTTCGCTCCTTCCTCCCGTCCTCTCGCGATTTACGGCCGGTCGGGGGTCTTCGCGTTATTCTTAAACCGCGCATTCTCGAGCATTATCGCGAGTGGCGGGAAAGGAGAAGCTGCGAGCTCGCCGAGCACCGAGGAAGATCGGGACAGCTGCCTGTTCCCAGGCAATCAGAAAAACTACCCTTCTCCCTCTATCGTCCGGGCTTTCGTTCCTCCTCTTCCAGGTCCTAGCCGTGGCTTAAGGAGGGTACAAGGACGGCAGCTGTCTCAACGACGGCGAGGACCCTCTTCGCGGTTTTTAAGAACCTTAACGCCTGTCCTTCTCTCTTACTCCTTCTCGGTGTATTCGTTTCCCTTTTCACGCCCTGCCACTTTACCCTCTACCTTCTCTTCCTTCTCATCGTCAAGCTATTCGACAGATCCTGTTATCAGATAACACCACAGGCACTTTGCATTTCGTTTACGACGACTGTCTCAATTCCGACATCGAACCGAATCGCTTCAAAGGGATCACGTCGCGTCTCTCTTTCCTCCGTCGATTCGATCCTTCATCGATTTTCATCGTCTCGTGTCTTCCCGAAATTTTCCTCTCGTCAAGGTACAAAGATTAACAGGTGTCGATGGCACCTTAACATTTCTAGAGTCGAACGTCACTTTTTGCTTCAACAAGATCGCCCTTCCGACGTCTATTTACCCTCCGTTTAGCAACGTCGGGTCTCTTCCACTCTTCCTCTGGATAGGAATCTCGACATCGCGAAAACGGGACCTTCCAGACGCAACTTGAATCCGAGCTACCGACCCGTTATCGAATCGCTCGAAACTCTCGCGGGCAAGTCGCCCTTTCGAAGGATCGCTGATCGATCGACGTCGAGGCGCTGGTTAAAATCGATCGTTGATATCGAAGGGCAGCCGCGATATCGAATCGAGTGGCATTCACGTTCCAGGAACGAGGCGTCAAGAGGGATCCGTCAGGCTTAGGCTAATAGATGCGTTCGAACGACATTAGCATGCCGCGTCGATTATTGGCATTAGCCCATCGTAACGGCGGCACTTCGCTTACCGTGGTCATTTATAACCACGCGAAAGCCATCCGACCGAATCGATATCGCCCGAGCGAGAATATTTCATCGTCCTGCCGTCGTGGAACAATGAAGCCCCTCGCTCCTCTGGCTCCTTCATCCGCGTCTTGCCCCTTCCTCCCCGCGTCACGTTCTCCTCTCGCCATCGAGGGTGAAGACGACGAGCCACGAGACGTTTGATCGATTCTAGGAATTAACCGACGATGAGTTCATAACTGGCCGATCCCTCGTCTAGTTTTCTACTTCTTTAGAGTCTCTGTCACGACGTCTTTTTCCCCATCTTTCCTTTAGGCGAAAAACACTCGCTCTCGAAACTTTCGCTCCGAAAAAAGAAGAAACTTTCTCTTAAAGATTTGAGAGTTCATAATTTTGTTCCACTCTCTTTCGAGAAATTTCTCGGATACTACAACGCTAATCGTTTTTCTTTTTATCATTCTTGAATGACGCATTCCGTAACTTCTACGTAGGGCTCACTCTGGTGCGTCGACACTGGTTTTAAACCAATTTGTGCAAAGAGCGATTTGACGCGAATTGTCTCGACGACCATCGGTCGTTCTCATCGATCGTGCACCTCATTCTAGCCCCGCAAAGACGTTTGGCTTGCTCCGATCAAAGGACAGACCGTAGAAAGGTCATAGTCGTGGTGGATCTTGAGATCTCGTTCGATGCCACGCGCGATATTAATTAAAGAGGGTGCGCGTTTCGAACCAACACCGTGTTTCGATGCTCGTTGGGACCAGAACGACGATATTTGGCTAGGTGCACGCACTCACGCACGCACGCACGCACGCACGCACGCATCGCGGAAATAGAGTCGCAAGGGTTACCAACCCCTGTATCACGCACAGCCCCTACGACGATGACGACGACGACGACGGCGGCGACAAGGATGAGGACGTTGGAGAGGGGTGGCGAGGGCGAGGGGGTCGTGCGAGGAGACCAGGTGGAAAGGGTGGAGGAAGGAATTTGCATATTATAAGTAGTACACGTTACCGAGGCTGATATCATCGGCACGGGGACCTCGTTATTCTCCCGTACGGATTGGAGTCGTACGCCGATCGTTCGCCAGCTTTCGAGCAGCCTCCTGAGCCCTTCGCTACTTTCGTCGACCTCGAATTACCTCGTCGTATGGAGAAAAAAATGGCGAGCTTCGGGCGCCAGAGGAACGTTGAAACGTTTTCTAACCAAGTACTCGCAGCCTGTTAATTCTACGTTGACGGATTACGAAGAAACTTCGATGAATTCGCTTGGTAAAGTGTCTTGCATAAAACGCGCGCGCCATTGACAGGATCGATCGAAGATAGACAGATAGAATCTTGCTCGAATTTCGGACGTGACGCATCAAATCTGCATACTTATACTTTAGGAATCGACGCGATTAGAGTTTGCATAAATTCATGAGAGACCGCGTTAACTTAAGTTCTGCTTTCATGGGCTTCCCCTTCCAGTATCTTTAATTAATTCCAGTTTTAATCCAGCGCGAATAATCTTTCATTGTAATTTCGTGTAACGACGCAGAGGACTCGAATCGATAGATCGATGTTAAACTCACTGCTTAAATATTCGACATGGAAGAAACGACCTTTCGTACGTGCCTATCGTTCGGTCTTTATCTCGATCCTTCGTGGCAGGTTGTATTCATCATCGATCGATCAGCGTTATTCCTATCGGATTCGATCGATGCGACTAGACGACGAGCGTCGCGCCCTTGAATAATCGCGAGGTGCATGACGTAACGAGCGTGCGAGGGTGGAGACGAGGAAGATCCTTTGCAAGACGGTACCCGGATTAAGTAGATCCGATTCGCGTTGGCTCGGACACGACGAGGTCCTTCGAGCTTAAGATATTGTTTCGAAGCGAGGTTGTTGCCTTAGGATAATCAAGAAGACGTAATCCCAAACGGCTTAACGCCGATGAGTTCATAATTCCGGACACCTTCGTCTTCGAAAACTGACCTTTCTCGACTCCCTCGCGACTCTCTTCGCGATCTTCTTTCTCCGATGTAGGATCGTGTTTCGAGTCAACGATCGACATAGCGACGAAACGAATCAAATTTGGAGTCGCATAAGTTCGAATCTCGAGTCGACGACCGATAACAGGTAGATGGCTAACTATCGTTCGATAAGAAGCGTACGCCTCTGTTTCCGCAATTGACTAATTAAACAGCACCCACGGAATTTAAGGCACGGAAAATCCAAGAACGGGACGCACACTGGAAACTTCATAAATTCCTCACTAAAGGGTTATACCTTCATATTTTTTTCTTCCTCTTGTTAAAAATAGAAGGAAAGAACGTCGTCGGAAATATCGACGTCTTCCAACTGGTTTATCCTCCTGGTTGGTGCAATTTCCACGTAATTCGAAACCGTAGGTAGACGTCGTCCCTCCTACTCCGATTCTCCATCTCCTTCTCTTTCTCGTCATCGTCGTTGTTCGCTTTCAACGTGCCTCCTTACGAAGAATAAATTCTTTCGCGCGTTCCTACGGGCTTTGCACCCCTTTGGGTCGAGGCGAAGGATCGTTAAGGCATGCGACGTAGCCTTGCCTAACGGGCGAGCTTAATTAATAAGGACACGCGATATCCCAACTCGCGAGAAGACGTCGTCGGCGCGATCGTCTAAAGCGTATCCGTGAGCCCTGCGCGAGGGACTGCCAGCAGGCAGCGAGGGTAGGAGCAGCCATGCTCCGGTGGACGGGGAGTGGCGAATCCTTTGTTGTCGAGAGGGTCAGGAGGCGAGCGCGACCTGCCACTTTAACCCACCTTAAGGGATTACGTCTTGAGGAGTTTCCAGCCTCCCTTGGGCGGTCGCTTCGATGCTCTACCGCTAGAGCTAGAGCCCGACCAGGCTGCTCTGCCGCTCTCGAGCGTCCCGTCAAACTCTCTACTGGATGGAGAGAACGCCGGCGCGTTTATCCAATCGAGCCGACGTTCTTGCGATTTTACGTAATCCTAAGCGAGTTTCGCATCGTCCAGGAGGGAAGAAAAGGGAGCAAGACGCGCTGTCATTTCCAAACAGTTCGCGAAGCAGTCCGAATCTTGCTCGACCATTGGAACGAAGTGAGGCGGCTACGAGGTCGAACGACTGGCTCTTCGATCATTTTCTAGGACTATTGCGCTAGCGAAAGTAATTCCGGTAGGCGCGAGTATCGGTCGACTCGATTTCAACGTCCTTACGACGTCTGTTTACGATAGGTACAGCATTTTTAATTCGAATTTAGAACGACGAGTTCGAGTGGGACGCTCACCTGCGGTTGAAGATGCGTCACTTGTCTCTTGATATGGGCCAAAGTGGTGCTGTGCGGCGGATGCAGCGCCATATTGGCGAAGACCAGTCTTTCCTCGTAGTCGTACTCGCAGAGGATCTTGTTCTCGCACAGGTAAAACCTATCGCCGACGCAAAATCTGTAACAAAGGGAAGAAGAACGGGAAGTAGAATCTGCGTCGATTATTCGTCGATGACGACGCATCAATGCGATCATCGATGCGAGCGCGAAATCATCCCCTTGTGTATTCAAATTTCAGAAGGTGAAATTCAATGGATCGATTGTCGTTTAATGGAGTTGCGTGTTTCATCGTACGCATCCGAACATAAATTAATTATTGGGGATAATAAGGCTCGATTATTAATTACTTTAAAATTTCACACGGCTAGGACACGTCGAACCAATTCAACGCTCAACGTCGAGAACTATTCTCTTTACGTTCCGCGTCGTTAATCCGAGACAACGAAAGGGTGCCTTTGTTCTCAACGATCCATCCGTCGAAGGAAAACGCATTCCCTACGAATCGATGACTGACGTCCCGCCGTTGGTGGAACTCTAAAGGCGTTCGATCGATCCTGCAAATTCGAAAGTTCTTCCTCGAAAGAAGAGGCGTCGTAAAAACATGCCGATCGTTCGCGAGGATTCGAAAGGCTCGTCTACGAGCGTCGTTCGACGATTATTCGACGGAAAGGAGCGAAGCTGTCGAGTCGTTATCGACGTCGGCGTCGAAACGTATCGCGGCAAGTACCGAGGAGCCGAGGAGAGCTCGAGGAGCTCGGTGGAAGGGGCACTCCGCCCTTACGTGGCTCAACGAGCCCGCCGGAGCAGTAAAGCGTGCTAATTCCGTTTAAGACCGCTTTCCGTTCTCCGCCACGCCGAGGAAATTGCGCGAAAATAAAAACAAGTAGCCGGAGTGCCGCCGCCGCCCTCGTCCGCGCCAGCTTCCGCAAATCTTCCAGCTCCTTTAGATGTAAATTTCCACTCGATTCGCGGAAAACTACGCCAACGGATTGCACCAGACGACGACGCAGACCTCCTCCTCCTCCTCCTCCTCCTACTTCTCGTCGTAGTCCCTTCCGTCGCTCATTAACCCGCCACTTACACATTCGCAAAACCAGGGAGGTTTCGTGCAGCTTCGATCTTTACGACGCTGCCGTCGTGTTTTGCCTTTCGTTCGCCGACGGACGGACCTTCGACTCCGATCGAATGTCAAACGCCGAATTTTTCGGATCTCTTTGGTAACCGACTTCGTGCGGAAGATTTCGTTTGTAAATAATTTTTTAATTATCAACCGTTTAATCGGTCACGACTGAATTTTTTCAAAATTAAATGATGTAATAATATGTATTAATAATACATATTGTATCGAATAATTTATATTAATTGTTATTTTAACTTTTGGTTGGGTCATTCCATTAAGAAGAAAACGGAAACGATTTATGATTCTTTCTCCGCTAATTAAAAATTTCCAATTAATATTAAAATTCGATGTTTCATTTTTTCGCAATTTTAGTCTAAATTTCGCTATTCAGTTTTATCGTCTTAAATCGTTGTACCGATCAGTCCGATCGATAAAATACGCGTGCTACGTATTATAGATGCGTGTTTAATTCGGGAAAGCGAATTAACGCGATTTGAATTAAATTAATTTAATAGTTATGCGACGTTTATTTATTAATTGACCAGTGATAACCGACTAGCGGATATATTTCGTTTATCCGAACGCGTTCTGGCCTTGCCAAAAATCCGGCAAATAATCGCTGACACACCTCAAAATTCTCGTTACTCCTAATTTATTTTACAATTTATTAATATAATTAATGCCATACTCTTATATATTTATTAACAAAAAATTATTTATATCTCTTGAGATTTTCGAACGCACCGTTCCAAGCATCATCGTTGCTCTCTCACTCGCATCGACGTCCATCCGTGCATCTCTCTCCGTGATTTCGACGATCGCGACCAGGCACGACGCATTCCTCGAAACTCGATGCGGAAAATATCAGGATTTTCGAGTAATCCGGCGCGTTAGGTAGAAACGCGCACGCAGGCGACTCGATATACGCGGATTTCGAGATGGCGTCGAGGTAGGAACGTGCTCCGTTTGCGATATCAGAGGAATAAGGTTAGCACCGAGGGTTATACGCGTCGACCAACTGTCGCTCCCGCCAGCCAAGACCTTTAAAATCAAAGATTTCGCATTTTTCCTTTTTATTGCCGGTTTAAAAGTCAATTTTTTTCTTCCTCGCGGGATCTCTCTCGTTCTTCGTGCGATCGAGAGCGGGAGAGCACCAAAGCGACTCGAAGGACGATCTCGAGGGTCGGTGGATCCACGGGGGGAGACGACGAAAATCGTCGCGTCGGGATCCGCCCTTCGTGATTCCCGTCAGGTAGCCGAGACGTCGTTCCTCGAACGCGTTATACGCGACGCGTTTCGAGAGAGCATGCACGCGCGATTTGTCCCGCGAACGACGTTGTCCTCTCTCGACGTTTCCTTCCCTCCTCCTCGTTTTTCAAAAACGATTTGCGGCCAATCGAACCACACTTAAATCTCCATTAAAACGTTTTCGACTCGTCGAAACTAGGACACGGAATTTATTCTTTTCTTTTTTCCGCTTATGCGTCTACGAACTCACGCCAATATTTTCCACGTATTTCGATTTTTTCCCCCGACCGACGTCTTCCTCCAATTCGTTACTTTTACACGACTTACACGACTCACGCGTGAACGTAAATTGCTTTGTCCATGTGGTCATCGTTGAATTGCGGATTGTCTCGAATGTTTACAATAGTAAAAATGTAATAAACAGCCAACGAATTTTGAACATCACGGTTAATTAGAGAACGACCATCGGCACGACGAACGTTCTATGGATAAGTACGCGATTTTATATAACCGTGTTTATTATTATTCTATCAATACACGCTTGGAATGGTGAAAATAACTTCGCGGCATCTACGGGAAAACATCCAGATTTGGCATGACGGTCAACCCGTTGATCACGACGTACGAACACGCGAGAAATATCTTAAAGCGCTTAAAACGTCCGATACGAACGGACTCGAGGCACCAAGGTGCCTCTCTTAAAGACGAACACTCTTAAACCGTCGTCGATCGTCTCGTCGTAAATTCGGCACGCTCGGCTTCCTCGTGTTCGGAATAATCGAGAAAAGAAGCGATCCGTCGACGAGGTCGGTTCGTCGAGTAGAAGACGGTGTCGTTCCGTGTCACGCGCTCTACGCTCTCTTTATTCCCTTTTCCTCATCTCTCTCTCTCTCTCTCTTTCTCGAGCGTTTCTCCCATCGTAACTCATCGCCGAATAATAAAAGTATTTCTCTCGGTCGAGAGAGCGAGTAGACGATACCGAAGCACCGGTACACACGGCCATTCCGTATTCAACGGACGCGCTGTCCCCGCGGCGGGATCCTGTTTGGGTTTTATGTCGGGATTTCTGCCGAGTGGTTTATACCGGCGCTTATGTAAATGCAGACGTGATTTTTTTCAGCACCTACCGCGACCGACCTACCCGTACCACCTGCACTCATCGTATATCGGGCATTTGCACTATTCAGAGCGACTCGACGTCGTCGGCGACGGGGCGAAGGGCGTTGCGGTATCGCGTCGCGGTACGTGGGGGAGTTTGTTGTCGGTTGCTTGCCTGGATCTTCGAGTAAACGTCGTAGAATCTTCTTAGAGAGGGAGGTTTTACGTCGTCCATGCTAGATGACGTTAAACGACAATTTCCACTCTTATCTCCGACGTTTTCTTCCCTGCTTCTTAACCGGTTAAGCGTGCAATTTAGTTTTAAAAACCCTTCACAGAGTGTAGAATTAAAATCGAGCAATGACTTTCAGCGTTTATTTTTATTATTTTTATTATTCGTTAGTCATTAAAAGCAAGAATTTCATATTGTTCACGACGAGTATACACGTCGAACGCATCCTAATAGAGATTTGCTTTGCCGTGTATAAACGTCCAACACACATAACTGATTAATCGATTCGATTTTAAGCAACGTTCTGAACGGCGAGAAAAATATCCTTTTCAACGTTCTCCTTCTTAACGGAGACTCGTCGTTCCACTTGCCCGAGAAAATCGTCGAAACGTTACTCCGCGTCTCTCCAAATAAAATTCCTAAATTTAGAAAATCTTTCGCGATCTCTTCTAAGCAGGCATTTCGTCCATTTAGAAACGCGTCGGAATGGAAAAATCGTTTATAATCGATAAAATGGAGTGAATCGAAGCTGGCGCTTGACAGGTGCGTCGTAGTTCTTTGGACTACGGTCGCACGGAGCGCCGTTGCGATAGAAAAAGCGTAGGGATGCGCGCGAGCTTTTCTCCTCCCTCTCCTCTTTTCCTCTCGCCGTACAGCCTCAACCGTCGGTATTTACGCACGGTATCGCATTAACGCTCGATCCGGATAAGAGATAGAAGGGGGCAAAGGGCGGTTCGCAGCTGGCCAGTGCCGGGTCCAGCGACACCGCCGGATATCGCTTTAACGACGGTAAACAACGTTTATCGTCGGTGCTCGCCGTAACTCGTCCCACTTTTCCTCCCTTTCACCCCCTTTTTCTTCTCTCTTTTTTTGTCCCCCACTTCTGGGGTTTTTTCCCCTTCTCTTCCCTCGTTTCTCGTGGGTTTTTTGTTTCTCGCGATTCGGAGATTCCCTCGCGTTGGGACGCATGGGGGCGGGGGGGAGAGGAAGCGCGAAGAGGAAAGAGATCGTTCGTTCGGCGGCGATCGCGCCCCATAAAAAGCAATGCTACGTCGTAACGCGGCACGATAAGTACGTACGTACCGGCGGTCGCGGGCCAAAATCGATCCCACCGAGTCCTACGCCGTAAAAAGGGAACGTTCCGGTGTCGGAGAGCAAACGAGAGAGAGAGAGAAAGTGAGAATGGCAGGTACTTCGAAGTCGTAGGAGAAGAAAGGCGTGGAAAGAGAGAGGGAGAGAGAGGAGAAACGAGGGAGGAACTCGCATAACGGCATTACGATTTCGCACGTAGATATAAATGTACGTCGTGGTACGATAAACGACGTTTTCTAATCTGCGGCAACGCGTTCTCTAAACGTTTTCGACATTAAGAACGCGTCACGCGATTTTAACGACGTACGCTTTCGGAGATTTTCACGCGTGTATTTAAATCTCGCCATTTTTTACTCTTATCTCTTCTGACTTCTGACATTTTGGCCGGAGACTCTTCCCTCTCGTTGCTGTCGAATCGCACCTTCCGTGCCACACGCGATTTTAAGTCGGTTTACTTTTCACTCGGTTTTATCGATACAATTTCATCGGGTGTTTCTACCCGGACGAATGATTTTTCCGATCGATCGACGGTCAGGCAGACAGACAATAACGAATATCGAAGGCGCAGTATTCCACGAGGCGGAATCACGAGTAACCGACGTTGTCTACGGGCAGAGGAACGATCGTCTTGATTCCATTAACTCATTTGCATCATACGGAAAAGTAAAAAATTTGTTCTTATCGTCAAAATCGTTTC
>JAITYT010000668.1:135730-147266 GCA_025433975.1 Liostenogaster flavolineata | reverse complement strand
ATTTAAATGAAAATGTTTTAAAATATGAAAAAAGCAATTTTGCATAAATAAAGAATTTCAAAGAATTTTAACTTCACTATGGATTAATAATCGCAATAGAAATGGGATCTAATTATTTTGTACAACGCGATAATGTTTGAAATGTTCAATGCATAATGCCACATGGCGATTATCACATCGGTAAAATGTATCTTTTCTTTTCTTTTCCAATAAACAAACTACAGAACGTTTACGAGCATATATGCGCTGACGATGCAAATGGGTTAACGATGGGCAAATGGGCTAAGTACAAACTATTGACAATCACGGGCAGAGATCGATTGAGAGTCGTTCGATTCGATTAGATCAGGCGTTTCTAGCCGGACGAATAATTATTGCAATCGATCGACGGTCGGACAAACAGACAGACAGACGTAGGAACCACGTCGAATGCCGGTAAATAACGAATATCGAAGGCGCAGTCAGTGTTCCACGAGGCGGAATCACGAGTAACCGACGTTGCCTACGGATAGAGGAACGACGTCTTGACTCCATTAACTTCACACTTAGCAGCACCTTAGAAACCCTCCGCCTGCCGTCGTGAGATCTGATTAGGGGATCGAGTCTCTGTTAAACGCGTTAGTCTCGGCTGGGCCTCGAAGAAGGAGGAAGAGGCGGAGAAGGCTCGGCAGTCGGCGGATGGTACGCGCCTCCATCAGGTGGCAGAGAGTCGAGTGGGTGGGACGACTGCCACCACTACCACACCTCGCCCGACACCATCACCACCACCGCCACGATTATGAGGGACTATGAGAAGACACGATGCTCCACGCAGACGCTTGTCTCTCCATGGTTTCATGCAAATTGAGTACGAGCGTCGAGCAAGTACCCAAGAGAAGCAGTGGCAGAGAGGAAGATGGAGAGACAGACGGAAAGAGAGAAAGAGAAAGAGAGAGAGCGTCGTCTCGCCTCTCGCCTCTCTGTCTATCCAAGCGCCGCGGAAACTCGACGATCGAGTACGAAATTTATTCCTCCTGACTCCCTTCGGCGCATCTTTCGCTTCGAGACTGCTCTCTCTCTCTCTCCCTCTCTCTGTCTTTATCTCTCTCCGTCTCCAGAGAGAGATAGAGAGAGAGAGAGAGAGAGAGAACGAGCTCTTGCCTACCGTCGAGTCGTTGCCGTTTGGGGTTTCTCGCGCTCTCCTAACTCTTCTACTCTCTCTTCTTCCATCTCCTCTTCCTCATCGACGTTCTCCGAACAACCATGAATCGCACTTCGTTCGGTATGTTTGCCGACGAAACTCGGAGGCTCCCTCTCGACTTGGCAACGCCAGGAGGAGTCGAGGAGTGGTGCGCAAGCCACCTTCGAACGAGCTCTCGCTCGACCGACTTACCACCGCAAGACCAACGATTTTCCTAACCTGCGAATCGTCTTGTCTCGCGCCACGAACTTAAGAGAACGCGCGCTTCGATAGGTCGCAAGGTCGTTTAGATTCGTAGAATCGCTCTCTTTCGATTTATCGAGAATGTCCGATCACTTTCGTCGCGTCTAAACAGCAAAGGTTCTCGTTGACTCGTCGCACGTTTCCATGACGCGATGATAGATTATTTTCTAAGCACTGTCTGGTTCACTATCTTTAACCTTTTCGCTCTGAATGCTGGATATATCCGGTATCCGCATTATAGACCCTTAGAGACGAACGTCGAATGTATCCGGCATGGATACTAATTACTTCTGCAATGCTGCATTTTAATGACGATCGTGTATTCAGTTCCGATCGTTTACATAAAATCCGCAAAATAATTGGCGAGTTACCAGGAGGAATTTGTAAATTTTTTCACTCTTATCGCAACATGGGTATAGATGAACGGTTCTTCGATTCATCGATGGACGCGACGGTAGTCGCATTGGCGTCGTTCGAGCGACGCACGGCTGTCAGTACGTCCTCGACGTCCCTCGATCGGGAAGGTCGATCTTGTCTCGATGCCTCGCGTTTGCAGCGCATCGTTCGCGACAATGGCTGCTTACCTAGCGCGTTCTACTGTTAATTAATTCAGACTGTCAGGGTATCGGAGAACCGTGGAGCACTAATTCGATCAGGAGTGAATTCGCTTGCTTCGACGGCGCCGGCTCGAGGAGAAAGAGAATCTGACGCGGAGAGGAAGCGAGAGAGAGGAGGGTGTCGGGTAGAGGGGGAGAGAGGGAGGGGATACAGAGAGCAAGCACGATGCCTTCGCATCTCCAGAACAGATTTACCCCGTAGACAGTTGACGTCGCTATCTAAATGTCCTCCCAGAAGCAACGCGACGTCGAAATGTCACTCGATATTACGAGCGACTCTACGTCGCCGTCGTCGTCTCGAATTTTGGCGTCGTTCGGTGGAATGTCGACGCTCCTTCGATGACGAACGATTTCGAAAAGCATTTTTGCCCGAGTTCGATGCACCGATTTTCAGCGGAGACTCTCGTTCTCGCCCGAACTTTCCAACGATCCAACGACCAGCCTCGAGAAATTCGTAAAGGAGGAAACGTAAACGAGCAAGAAGAAATTTAGCTTACAGAGAAATCGATGAAGAATTCATTGAATATGAAAGGATTTAATCCCTTCCCTCACGGAATTTATTTCTTGGGCTGTTCGGAAAGTCTCTGATGGTTTCCAACAAAATGCGTCGATGCTGCTTTTTTATACTTACAAATATTAAAAATGTAATATTAAATAATAAATAAAAATATAGTATAAGATACTTTTTTGAATTTATAATATATATTATATAGGTGTGATACTTTTTATCGGCGGCGACTTTTCGAACAACCCAATTGATCACTTAGCGTCGACTAAAAGCGTTTCTGCTCCTATTTACGAACACTCGCACTGCGGCATTGAACAAAAACGTTAGAAAAGACGAGATATCTCGTCCGCTCCAGGGAAGGGATTAAACAGGACCTCCGTATCGAGTACAATATGAAAGTATAAAATCGTAGGTCTCGGTGTGTTTTAAATACTCCTCGAATTAATTGCAATTGCTAACGCGTAGGTTTGCACGTTCCAAGGATGCATTTATACGGATCTCGACCTTCTCTCGATCTCGAGAGAAAAAGGACGAAGCACCGAGGAGGCGAACGAACGAACGAAGGACCTAACGGCAGACGAAAGTCGGTATGGAAATCGGCGGCGGACTTAAAACTGACGCTCGTTCGGCTCTCGTGATGTATCGCGGCATCGTCCTCACGATTCAACCCTTTTTGAGACGTCGTTTCGCGTAAGCACCGGCGATCAGTCGCTGTCTTAATATTTCTCGTAATCTGCCGTCATTAATATGGCTTACGGTCGGTCGACGCTTAATTTCGCAGCACCGCATAGAAATTAATAGAAAGACGGACGGTACGGTCGCTTCGCGCGACTGTCTTCCCGCGAAACGACGGGGGATTACGATATCTAATTCCCTGCAATTTGGATAAAGCGTCGCGCGCACGCGTTCTCCCCTTTTCCCCTTTAATTCGCGCGAACTCGCACTTAGTGCGCTAAAACGTCGCATATTTCCTTAATTCTATATTATATTATCGAATAAATCGTTTCGTTAATTTCTTTAACACGTTGACTGCCATGTCACCCATGTTTGGGTGACACGTAACTGTTCCAAAAATTAGCGTAATCCACATTTTAACAGCGCTCTTACTTTCTTACGTAAGACGTATATGTGCAATGAAAAATTTAAGGCATTTTTCAGTATTTTAGCAGTCAAAGTGTTAAGCATCTAAGAGTCTCTCGAGCAAACGCTGTCGAATTTTTCTCGATGAAGAACCGCAATATCTTATCCACGCAAAGTCGCACTTAACGCACCAAAATATCGGGTATCTTCTTAATTTCACGTGATCGGATAAATAATTCGAATTTATTTCTTTCGGTACCGAGTATCTCTCACGAATGCTACGTTTTTAAATAAAATACTGGAGAATAACACTGGAAATAAATTCCGGAGAAATTGTCGTCTAGAATGCGCGCCACGAAAGATTTCCATAATATTCCTAGCTCGATGGAAATATTCGCCTATGGACAAGGCGAACGACGCGTCGAGATCGAGCGACTGACTCCCGTTGAATCGTTTCGACGTCCACGCGAAGGACGTTTCCGCCATTGTAATATGCAAAGTATGCGGAACTCGCGATGCACCGACACCGACGTCGTACCATTTTTTAACGATCTGCGTGATACGCCTCGAAGACGATTAAAAAGGAATCTTTTTACGACGCTTAGGCGCACAGGGCAGTCAGGCAGCCTGGCGTTTACCAGGCACTTCGGATCGCAACTCTTTACGTGTATTCCGCCTTTTTGCGCAACGATCCCTTTACGGTCGTTCAACGGTGCATCGTAAAAAGTTCCTCCCTCGTCGCGATATCAAATGCGCCTCGCTTGTCTTCGTCATCGATCGACGCTCGAAGTATCGGCAAAAACTCATTGATATTGGTTTGACAAGAAAATTCTTTAGTACGAAGTAAAAATAAAATTCAATATTTTTATTCAAAAAATTAACTTTAATTATATATTTTAAATCTTATATTTAAAAATGTTATATTTAATGATATATTATATTTTCAACTTTGCTCGACGACCTTTCGCCACCTTTTCGGCAACTGCGTGATTTATAATTGTAACATTGACAGAAATTATAAAAAAAATCTATAACGCCGTTTAATTGTGAAAATAGAAATTGTTTTCTTGTCAACACAGTTTGTCACGTGTATCTAATTATCAGTCTTTCGTTAAATCTATAGTCGTTCAAGAACGTCGTTCGTCTTGATCGTATAAATAAGTTACAGAAATGTGGAGTGGATCCAGTAAACGATGAATATCGTAGATGAAACGACAGGATCGACGTAACCTTCCTAAACGGAGAAGTTTGAGGAAAGGCGAGGTCGAAAGGGTCTCTCGAGCGCAGAAACAACGAGAAGACCCGAGCGGATCGCAAACTACGCAACATCGCGAACTTTATCGCACTTCCTCGCGAACCATTCTCAATCACGAACTTCCAACCATCGTCGGTTTACAGCGTGCTCGAATTCGAAGCTCTATCGGTTTCTTCTACCGATCTATTCGAACTCCCTGTTAATGGAAAGTATACAAAACAGAGGCGATAAGAATAACATTTTACAAAGTCTTTATCTTAAGAAAAATTTCTTAGAAAATTTATCGTATCTACGAGTCAGAGACAATATTGAACTCGAGATCTCCTCGATTCTGACTTCTGGCGAGTTTCTACGCTTCGATCAATCAACATTTATATTGGTATACGACATACGTTCAGGCAGTTTAGTCTCGAAAGGTGTTGACGCGTAGAGACGCCTCATTTTCCTCTACCAGGACCAAAATGGAGTCTCTAAAGATGCAGGAGGCAATTGAACAGAAGAATACGGGTTTATTACTTACGTAGTCGTAGCGCGTTTTACATCTCACATCATTTTCTTTATTATTTACAATTTTTTTATGTATTACAACACGTCTGTGTGTAAATAAAGTAGATCGTTTAATATTTCGGTTCTGCGGTATGAAACGTCGGATTTCTCATTATTCGCGAATTTATTGTTAGAAGCGATTACATCGACGACCGTTCATCCTTGATCGAGCGAAGATCATGGAACGATCAGTCAATTCTCGATCGAAGCGGCGCCTTTTGAGAACTTTTGTACGCGACAGCTATTCGGAGTGCGAGCCGTGCGTAAATCGAGTTTCTACGGTGCGTCGTGGTGGAATCGATCGACCTTCTGGTCGCGCCGAGAAAAGAACTTCCCAAGATGAGACGCAATCGCATCAAAGATTATTTCCGCCAATAAAATGGAAGTCGAGAGTTTCGTCTGCGAGGGTCCACGAATCGTTTTAGTCCGCGAAGAGGAGGGGGAGGGAGAGAGGGAGGATTGCGATAGAACCGAGTGCTAGGTGAGAAGAGGAGAGGTGCAAGGGGGAGAAAGGTGAAGAGAGAGAGAGAGAGAGAGAAGGAACGAGACCCTGGTAATAAATCTACGGTCGCCCGAAGCAGATACTTATCGGTTCTCAAGGATTGGCCGCGACGTCACGAACCGCGAGATATGCCCCGCAGGCTCTCATCTCTTGAAATTGACTGTCCTGCCACGAAGTGAGATCGTCGATCTCGTCTGGTCGCGCGACGTTACCCGCCGATCTCGAAACGACGTGATTCCGCTCGCCTCGTGCCACCATATCAGAACGAATCGAACGTCGTGTCGTCGTGCCTTTCCGTAGAGGAATCTTCCGAAACGATCGGAAAACGATAACGGATGAAGGGTATAAAGACTTTGCTCCATGCCTTTTGCTATCTTATCTCTTCGAGTAATAAAGCATTATTGGGGGTTTAACGAGCGGATGGAGCATCGCGAGCTTTCGAGTGGTGGAAGAAATATTTGGTGATTTTTCGTCCCGCTAAACCGTTTAAAATTTCTCAGGGAGTTCGAAGGAGCTTGCGATCGAGATTTAAACAGGAAGAAGCGAACTCGAGGAGATCGAAGCGCCGGAAGGCGTTGTTTATCCATACATCGAGTTTTTAAAAGTCCATTGGACTCGATCTAAATTATTTGCTGAGAATTGGATTTTGATCGGAGTTTCGAAAGAGTGGCCAGGCCAGAATTAACAACATCATCTTGGTAGTTTCAATTTCCCACTTTCTTTGTAATGCACTTTGATCGAAGCTTCGAAAAAGTGATTACATCGGAATGAACATCTAGGCAGTTTCATTTTTCGACTTTCCTTCTAAATTTTCAATCGTTAAAATGTATCGAGTACATAAAAGGACGTTTGGAAGAAAAACGACGACATTCTCGACGATAAAAATCGATCCTAACCTTCGACTTCTACTTGGATTCGCGCTACATCGATCAACCGCAAGCACGGAGCATCGGTTGTATCGTAAAAATCGCGTTACAGTTTATTCCATTCCGAGGAGGAAACGATTATTTCGTCGAAGCGTCGGCCACGTAGGTCGTTACGCCGTGGCAGTCGATACTTCGTTCGAGACGAGAGGCGAACGTCGTTCGAGACGGGCACGCGTCAGGCGTCGAAAACGACGTAGTTAGGTGAAACAGATGGCGAATATCGAACCGACATCGGTACCCTAATATCCCACGAATGGCCATCGGCATGGTGGGGTTAAGATATCGAGAAACCCCCATGACTCCTGGTTAGTCTCGGCGAATTAGAGAACGCGCTAGTGCCGATGAATCCGCTAATGGCCGCGTGTCGGTCGTGCTCTCGAGAATCTTCGAGGGAGAGGATGGGAGGGAGAGACGAGCATAGACGTAGCAGGAGAGAGACGGAGCCAGAGGCAGATAAAGGGTTCGAGGATCAGAATTAGGGAGTGAGAAGAAGCTAAGAGCACGTGTACGTCACACCCTGCATCCTCCGCCTTTTCCTCGATTCAAATTGAATTCAACCTCGCGTCGTGTTATTCCAACCATGACTTAATTGTTAGACGCGTACTTCACGATTTATCGCTAGAAAATTGTTTACTCGTCCTACACCATTCGCGATTACCTCTTCGCTGTACGTAGGGCCTAGATCTTTCTCTGTTCGTTCACAAAGTCGCGTAGTTCCATCAGTCACCGATCGAAAGATCGACCCGGTCGCGCCTCACAGTTTCGTATTCTCGTATTTTCATACTTTCGCGCGTACTCGTGCGTTCTTTTTGCAAAGAAGATGGAACAACTGGCTGTTGCGGAGCCATAGGAGCGTAACTGGATGGGATTACGTATGACTTACGCCGGGTACTTAAGTTTCCATCATTAGGTAGCCTCTAGGCGGTAAAAGCAACGAACCGTGGGTTACCACGGGTCTCTGGATGAGGACGAGGACGCGGTCGAGATGGATGGCAGGGGGCAAACTTGTCCGGCGATGGAAGTACGTACGAAACCGCCGCGATGCCGAGCAGCCACCGTATCCCTTACGTCGTCGGAGCATCGACGAAGTTAGCAGCTAAGGCGCCGTAACCGGCGGGCATTGTCGAGGCTTCCTGTTAGGAGACTGGCACCGGCCACCACTGACTTTACTACCATAACAATTAGACGTCGTCCGACGGGTTTCCTCGCATTACGTCTCTCGAAAAGCCGCCTCGGACGACGAGTGACGTTTCTATAACGAACCTGACGACGATCGCGATGTCGACAACGACGACTGCCGCCTTCGCCGTTATTGCTATCGTTATCGACGTTATTATCGCGTGGTTCGGCGGTAATGCGAAACTACGAGGACTTGAAAAGATTTCCTCGTTGTGTGTCAATTCGTACATTAATTTTTCGTAATCGATGCCTTCCTTTTGAAGCTGGATAAATATTCGATCGACGAGGTATGGGTATAGAAAAAAAGAAAAAAGAAAAAAATTGGGAGAAACGATAGGACGGTTCGTTTATAAGAATATGAGAGTATAAATCTAGTAAAAACGGAGGTACCGTGCATTTTTTTTGCGCATCGGCAAATATTTACGAAAGGATACGCGCTTCGAAGCAAAATAGTGGAAAGGGTAGATACAATAACGATTGTATTTTCCTCTCCTGTCTATTTGATTTCTTTATTTTTTATCGAAGCAACGGTGATATCGTTTCGATTGTACGTCCTAGGGAAATGAATTTTTCGTTTTCTTCGCTTCACCACGCTTTTTCTCCCCGTCCTTATTTCGCCGTGTAGAATTTGATTTTTAAAGCGTATTTCGAATATCCGTATTAATATCCATGCCCACGGATCAAATATCGAATGACACGCGTGGAACGAGATGTTCGATTTGGAGCAATTTTAAGGACGGACGAATGAAATTGTCGGGTTGATTTTACTTTTATTTCGATTGCGCGCAAAAAATATCGCATTGCCAGTTTCAAACGGAAATTACACGACCCGCTGGTATTTTCAAGATGAATAGGAAAAGTTGAAAAATCAAACGAATATTTTTTTTATCGAAATTGAGAGTACGAACTACGGCGATGATTTATTTGTAATCCGTTCGATCGGCACGGTTAACTTTGTGGAATATTAAAAATTGAAAACGGAAAAGTTAAATTTTACGCGTTATCGATTTTAAGCGCTCTTACATCCGTGTAAACGGAGAACGAATTTAAACAAAATTGTTCATGGGAATCACGTCCTCGCGTCCATTGAATTCGATTTTCGATTCACAGGACCTCCTCGCGAACGATTAACATCGTCGATCTTTTCTTTCCATTTTGATGATCAAAACTAAGGAATCTCGGACTTAATTCGACCGAACGTCGTTAAAAGAGATCTTCGCGAGATCAGATTTTTAGACTCTTTCCAACGAGACTCGCCTCGATCTCGATCGAGCAGTGATCGCGCGATCTCTACAACCGAAAAGAAGACAAAACAGAAAACGGAGCAGATAGTTCCGTTTCCACGTCCACTCGATGCTTCAGCGACGGACGGACGGCTTTGAATATCGGTAGGGGCACGAAGTCGCACATCAAACGCGAGGGAAGAGGCCGGGTAATGCGCGCGCGAGGGGCAAGTGCGCGGGACGTTGAAAAAGCGTTGATTCAATTTTACGCACGAAAGAGAGTAAGCACTGCCCTCGATCCATGGCCGGGGACCGCTGCGGATGACAGGGATGCCGACGACGATGGTGTTGACGTTCCTGTAATTTGCCTGGGAAATATCCCGGACTGTTAGCGTAATCGCGCCGCTGGAAATATGCAAGGGCGCTCTACCGCTCGTGTCCACCTTCCTCCGCCACCCCGCTCGGTCCTTCGTCCACCTTTCGTCCACCGTGTTGGCTCGAATCTACCCGTCGTCGATTCCAAGTCGTCGACACTTTGTTCCTCTTTGTTCCGCCTTATTTTAGGCGATTTTTAGGCTTTAAGGTGACTTCACACCTGCCTCGATATTTTAAGGTCAAAGTCGCATTACGTAATTTTAAATTTACTTTTTGTTTGTTTTAGTTTGATTAAATTTAATTATCGATTTAATATGTTTTTTTTTTTAGTGGAATGGAAGATGTACCTTTTTTAAAAGTTTTTATTTAGAAGGCCTCTGTATTTAATTTTCCGCAATTCTTAGGAAAGACGAACGTAAGGAGACTTTAGTGATTTCTATCGTAATTTCTGCTTTCTTCTGCACTTTTTTTCTATCGTTAAAATCTAGCGACTCGAAGATGCTTCTCGTCTTTCATTCTTTTGCTTTCCTTACGCGTGATGCGACGACCATCTCGCGGATTCTGAGAACTACGTTCGCGACGACGACAACGGCGTCGTCTCGAAGGGATTCCGAAGTTCGCCAGTGTCCGCACGAACCAAGAGCTCGGAGTTATTCGAAGGATTAATCAACGAATAGCTCCCCCAAGAGTTATCCGGTTGCTGCTGGCTCGCGCCCATGTACACGCATAATTCAAAGTTGCACGGGCCGCAGTCTAATTACCGAATCTTGTTGGGAGTTAGGCGTAGGATTCCCCCGAAAACTTGGCAGCGCGACGTACGCGCTACCAACTGCGAAGCGATTCTAAGCGTTGACGTTTCATTTGCGATTTTTCCTTTCCCTCTCGCATTGAATTCGCGATAGGTTCGATATCGACGTCTCGCCATTTTGAATTCTCGAGGAAGTCGAGATTGAATTCATCGTGAAAGAAACTACGATAATTCAGTCGTTGAAAAATTAACTCGGTGTCATCTTCGTTTCGTTTCGACCCTCTCGAGCTAACTTCGATAAATTATCTTTTTTTTTTTATCATAAATGCGCGAGTTATCGAGACAACCAAGCGTTTAGCTTCAATTTGACGAAAATTTAAGCTTCGAGGATCTTCGGTCGTCTCCTTATCCGTTGGCCTCCTCGTCGTTGGCGGCCTTATCTCGTCGAGGGCAGCTTGTTTGACTTCCGGCAGTGTCTCCTCCTGACCGGACACACTTGATAACTGAATATTCTGAATATCTAGAAGTAGGGGACAGCGTCTGTGTTCGCGTCTATGTGTGCTAGAAAGAGAGAGGAGAGGATTCGGAGTTCTAGCACCGGGCTTAGGTATCCTAATCCTTTCGGCGAGTTGGCTTTACATTAACCGAAGTCATAGTAACTTGCTCGGAAGTTTCTGGAAGTCGAATATCGTCTGACGATATTCAAACGCTAACCGATCGTTCGGCTAAGCCCAAAACCGCGACAAGCCACTTTCCGAGTTTCGATACCACTCTCACGATCGTCTAAGAATCGGCAAACGGTCGGTTTATCGACTCACGTACGATCGTGAGATGAACGGACTATTGTTTCCTATTCGACAAAAACTTCCACCCGCAAAAATTGTCCTCCTAATGCAATTTAAACTCGATTCAAAGATTTTGTAAAATTTAATCCTCTCGCGAATACTAGGGGAACCGAAAAGTAATGTCGTACTTTTTCGTCAAATTAAAACAAATAATTTTGTAATTATAGAATTGAGGATAGGTTCGTAACGTTTCCTGTTTTTCATTTTGGTATCAAGCTAGATAATTTATGATAATCGAAATGGTGAATTTATTAGGAGAATAGACAAAGAATGCAACTTTGTAACGTTTAGCATCTCTTTGCGCGACGT
>JAITYT010000668.1:98727-110531 GCA_025433975.1 Liostenogaster flavolineata | reverse complement strand
GCGCGTGGACAACCAATGGACAGTCAGAAAGGCTGGCTGACCGTGGGCGCTCTTACACTGATCGTGCCAAGCCGCAACAACTAGCAATCACTATTTCATGCACAACTCGAAACACTCTTCGCACTGCCTGTTAAATGGTTTAAATTTAACACAAGCTCAAATTCTAAAAACTTTCACGTATGGTCTTTCGCCTCTTACGATGACTTTACACTTGCCACTCGGTTCTCACGTGGCCTAGCCGAGCACGAAGAGGTGGGAGGAAGGTCGGAAGGAAGGAAGGAAGGAAGAAAGGAAGGAAGGAAGGAAGGAAGGGACCGTCGCGACGGTTGGCTGCATTATCGACGTAACGCGGTCTGGGCAGTCTCGATGCAGTTCTCAAGGCTCCGCCCTAGCTGCTTCTCGCGACAGCCTTCGGCGCCACCCTCGCCCACCCACTCGAGAGAGTCAGAGAGAGAGAGAGAGGAGAGCGAGAGAAGAGACAGTGGAAGAAGGAAGATGAGAGAGAGAGAAAGAGAGAGATCGTCGAAGAGAAAACTGACGTCTTCTGGCAGCAGGGGATTCGTCCGCGTCCTCCTCTCACCTTTTCGCGCTTGTCACGAAACGACGATCTCTGCGTCGACACCCATCGAGTCTCGCGTCCCTCCTAACCCTCCGACCGAAGAGAACAACACAACACCACTCCAGCTCTCCAGCCTTAAACGCCTTTTCGTATCGTTCTTCCTTGTCGTCATCGTCGTCTTCTTCTCCGTTGTCCAGCACTTACCCCCTTCTCCCTCCTACCTTCCCACTTTTCCTCCCCTCTCGTTTGGATTGCTCCGTTCGCTTTGGCTCCTGTAGAGCGTTAGTTGGGGTTGGAGAAAGCCACGGGGCTGGGTAAAGGCGCGGGTGGTCGGTCCATTAATTAGGCGGGCCGCATTAAGCCGAGCATTAATATACTCGGCCGGGCTGTTTTGTTTTATCCCGCAGGAAGGACGTAACCTACCTACCCCCTCCTCTTCCTCCTCTACTCCTTCCTTCACCTCGATCGTCTCTTCCACCCTCCTCGAAGACCCACGGTGCCGCGGCTCGTGGCTAAGGGATGCCTCCACCACCACCGCCACCGCTACCACCACCACCACCATCAGCACCAGCACCAGTAGCACAATTGCTATCGCCATCGCGAGCATCACCAGCACCCACCACCTTCGCACTCTGCGAATTATTTCGACTAACGGCTGGAGGAGGATGGCCTGGTAATCCCCGCCTGCCCGCCGCCTTATCCCAAGGGACTGTTTAAATTCTGTAAATCGTCTCGACTTCTCTGACCCTCTCCTTTCCCTCCAGCCTCCACCAGTTCCAGTTAGCCTAGGTACCGCGACCGTTCTTCCTCTTTTACGAATCCCAACGTCGTACAGGCCACGTTAGCATTCCCACCCCTTTTCTCGTTTTCTCTCTCGTCTTTGCTCGCTTTTTACCATCGTCTCCTCTCTCTCTCTCTCTCTTGCTAGTTCCGCTAGCCATTTTCGAGAAATTAAGGAGATAACGAGCGGGATCCCCTGCCATTCTCCCGCTCTTTCTCTCGCGGTATCTTTCTCCGCACGTAGGCAAGGAAGATTCAGGAAAACGAATCCTTTGCCGGTAGTGTCAGTAGCCGACTGCGATTTCACCCTTTATGCGGCTGAAACGTGCCGCGATCCCAACGAGAATTTTCCTTTCGACGAGAGAGATCGAAGAGAGCCCGCGAGGCGCTCGATCCGCTCGCGATAAAATTCAGGCGATCAAGCATAGATTTCTTTTTCTGTTCCATTTTCAATCGTGCCGATGATCGAGAATCAACGATGCTAATGGATGTCAGTAGTCTCGGTGAAACTTATAGAATTTCGAAGGATGAAATATTGGCGATTGTTGCAAAACGATCGCGATACGAGGCTACGAATTCCGTGTTAGAGTGAACGTAAGAAAATTCTTGGCACGACGAGTTAAAGTGAAGAGCTCGTAGGAAGTTGCGGCACTCGATCGTTCGCTGTCGACCTCTCGAAAGTTGGAAAGAAGTCGTATATAAATTTCAAGAATGCCTTTGTACCTTGTAGAACCTGTCGTCGTTGAGAAGTCGAACGTATCGACGAATCGATGAATTCTTCGTCGATGTCATTTACCTTTATACGAACGATCGATCGTCTTTTTAACGTTGACGTTGCCGTGGCACGGAAAAGATCGCGAGAATATCATTGAAATTCGCGCACACGCTCGCGCCTATCCATAATAGCTAGAAAGATCTTTATATATTTCGTCAGTGACGATTCAAATGGCGTATCAAAACGTCCGGGCTATTTTAAATTTCAGGACGATACGAATCAATTACGACAGCTTCGCACATCCATCCGAATTTTCTCGATATCGCGAATATTAGGATTGACAGGAGGAAAGACACGTCCTAATAAATTCTTCTTTCCTTAAGTTATATCGCGAGAGTGCAGACGATGCCAATTATTCATCGTCCTTCTAATCAAAGTCACCCGAACGCGTTTCCTCGATCGGCACTGGACTCCAATCTTTACGCGGCGTCGAAGCGTGATCGATCGATCGCAGATCCTTCGTTTGCGTACTTCAGCTTGATGCTGAATGGAAACAACCGAATCTCGATGATTTTAGCGATCATCGAACAGTTTCCGTTTTGGGAAATCAGGCCGAAACTCGAGGAACGACCGAGTCGTTTCTTGTTAGGAGGGGATACATACATCTCCATATCTATAAGAAGCGCCATCTAGGATTAGGGAGATTAGGGACTAGCCAGTATAGAACGAACGGTGGAAAGGAAAGGTCGTATTAAGAAGCAGTTATAATAAAAAAGAATAAGTATTGCCGCAGAGTTATTCACTCCCAACATTTCTATACTCGGACCTTTCTTCTGTTTGCACCTTGGCAGCCGCGACTCGACGACGACGAGGACGAGGTCGAGATGTGCACCTCGATTAAAATCGACTTTCGTTGGGTGTAGGGAAGAACGGCGGCGCGCCGTCGGTCGTCGCGGCATAAAGCCGCGCGTATGCAAGCGATGTAATTTAACGGTCGAAAGGAATATTTCCCACGGAATAAATCTCGCGTAACAGCGCCAGTGAAATCCTCGTTTACCCGGCATTCAACCCTTGCTAATGGGGGTAATTTAAGGGATGTTTTAAGCGCCCCCGGGCCACACGTGAGCCGCACAAAAAGTTCACGTATTACGCGGAATGTCGGGAGAGGGTGCGCTAGCTTGCGAGACTGACTAAGGCCTGGTGAGCGGGTCGAGAGGGGAGAGGCGCTAGAAGATAGATAGAGAGAGAGAGAGCGCGCAGCCGACGCACCGCAGTAATCGCGCATTAGCATTCCGAACGGCCCAAACGCTTTAAAACTTTCGTGGTTCGTGAAGCACCGCGCTTTTGGTAACGACAGAGAGACCAAGAGAGAAAAAGAGAGAGAGAGAGGAGAGAGAGAGAGGAGAGAGAGAGAGAGAGAAAGGCAAGCCAACCGAGTAAAACATCCGGATTCGTCGCCAATGTTGACGTCGCTGGTGTCGTTCGGTGTTGTAACTCAACGAAGATCCACGGAGCTTTGTAATCCACGTGTACGTTTGGCATGTGTGCGATAATGCGCTTCGGTGAATAATACTTTCACGTGCGTCGTTCGTGACGTTCCATCCGCGTTCGCATCGTATCTCGGGCGAGGAAAATCCTACCAGGTACCCCCCGCGCGTCGACGTCGACTCGGTAGACTCGCTTCACAAATAGCAGCTCTTTCAGTCACGAGGGATACGGAAGAAGCGAACAGAGAGAGGAAGATAATCAGCCGCGCAAAACGTTTGCTTCCGATATCGTCGTTCTTTTCCGGATTCGTGGAATTTCGTGATAGCCGCTGGGTTTTTGCGCTCGTGACGCGTCATTCGTGACGTTCCACGTACGTATCATAGGTCGAAGTCGTTTTTCACGGCACGACAATTAGACCATTTTAACGCGAACCATTTTCCACGATCATTAGAGGCTTCATAATTCGTTCATCGAAAGACAGTTACAGCCAGAGAAGTTTGCCCCTTTCCTTGCACCAGGTGTAGGAGCTTAACATCGACATAGTTTGGAAGACGATCTGTCTGTTGATTCTTAAAAATGACGTACCGATTCCGCACTGCGTCTGTCACGAGTCTGACAGAGGCGAAGCAAGTCCCGAGGGAGTGGTCGTCTCCCTTTTCTGGAAGACAAACCGATTCGCCGCCGGAATAATCTCGTTCCATCGTTGTTCGTTCGCGCCGTAGCACGAGGAAGGTGGTGCGAGGGTCGCCAGCCGAGAACGGTCCGCTTAACGAGTTCTTTCGCGCCGATAAACGCGCGCGACGTGTCCTCGGCTTTCTTTCCGGGCGACCTCGTCGCGGTTCCTTCGTACGCCGTCGGTTAATGAAATTCTGGTCAGGTCGAGAGATTCTTTCGTCAGGTGGCGATGTGCCACTTCCCTCGGTCACTTTTCTCCTTCTGACCTCCACCCTAGCTCCTACTCTTTCTTGCACATTCGCCGACTCCGCTACCTTTCCTTTTGCTCGTGCATCTCTTTCTTTTTCTTTTTGGCTCGTTCTTCCTGTCTTTTGTTACGCGTCCCATAATTATTCCGCGATCTCTTTTCTTCTCTCTTTCAAGCTTTCCCTAACGTTCTTCGACACCCTTCCTCTCTTTCTCCATGTTTTTATATTTCTCTGCTCGTTCTTGGTCATCCTCCATTCTTTCATTTTTCTACAACGCATTTCTCTGTTTCCATCACATCGGCCGATAAGTTCCCGGTTTAAGAATAATGCTCGGTAATGCAAAATGAAGCCTACGTTCCTTTGACATCTTTAGCGTGTCGGCTATCCCTTGCATCTTCGCTTTACGATTTGTCAAAATAATTTTGTGGACTTTTTTGATGTTTTCCGACGTAACCACCTCTTTTGGGCGACTACGTTTGAATTCAGCAAACCAGTCAATAATGGTTGACTTTCCTGGTGCGGATATCACTCATCAAGGCAATCTTGCGTTTCAACGGTGTTTTTTCCCATCAAAAAGCAATTTTTTATCGACCCATGAAATTCTATTGTTTCACTAACTGTTTGACTATTACCACTGTAACCTTTGAACCAAACGTCAGATCGACATGAAATTTTTATAACTATCTTTTGAAGGTTAGTACTTTCTAAAAAGATATTAATGTTGTATTTGTGGCGCCATCTGTCTATCGGACTGGAAACTTATCAGCCGATGTGTTAGCTTGCCCTGGTGCTCCCCTTCTTCCACATCTCCCCTCTGTTTTTCTCTAACTCTCTAAATTCGCTCTTTTTTGCCTTCTTCTTTTTCTGTCTTTCTTCTTTCCATTCTTCCCGTTCCTCTTCCTCTTTTTGTTCATTCGTTAACCTTTACGCTCCACCTTCCTCTCTGTCTCTTCCTGCCTTTCCCTCTATCTTCCATAGTTCTCCCTACGTCGTAGCTCTCCAGCCGGCCATTCTCTTTTTCCGCATTCCCTTTTTCGGCCGTTTTGCGTTTCTTTTACCGTCCGTCTCGTTTCTCCTCCGTTCGCGCGTCCATCTTCCGCCTAGAGTCGTTCGTCTCGGTTACTCCCTCGCAGCGACTGCCTGCTATGATCCTTCTTCCTATTCTCCTCTCTGGTACTCCTCATCCCCTCTCTCTCTCTCTCTCTCTCTCTCTCGAGTCGAGTTGGTTCACGGTAGCGGCACGGAGGGTTTCGCGGTCGAAATGGGGTGGCGCGCAGTCAGATTACGTTAAGCTATGCCCGTACGTGCTCGCATGGAAGTTCCACCCCTCACCGAGTCCGCCACCCGCCCTGGCAAAATGTATTTATTGTTGTTTGTCCAGCGTTCTGTATACGGCCACCGTGGGAGGACGACGAGGAGGGAGGAGAGACGTCGACGCGGGGACAGCCTGCCGAGTGGGGCTCGAGGGGAACGTTCGCTCGAGTTGGAAAAAAAAGACGGGGGAAAGAAGAACAAAAAGAGGAGAAGGAGGAGGGAAGAGGAAAAAATTGCCCGAGGGCGGCGAGCACGACGATTCCGAGCATAAATTTAAGCGTTGCTCTCGCACCTATCCACCATCGCCGCCGGAACCACCGGAGAACTCTCTGGCTCCTCTCCTCTCCTCTTGCTGGCTTCTACTCTTACTCCGACGGCGATTTTTCCAGACTCGCGAGCCGCGTTTTTCGGTTCGCGCTTTGGAAGCTCTAGCTTTTCTAAATCAAGGAAGGAGGAAAAAAGGACAGTCGAAGACGTCTCTAGATGGTCGATGATCGACGATGAACAAGATACTCGTTTTCGATGTTTAATACTGTGCCTGATTTCATGATTAAGTGCGTATGAAGTCAAGCTAACGACTTCGAAACGATTCTACGATCAATTTGGACCCGCACCAATAGGGTGGAACGAAATTTTATCGCTAGCTGATATTAATTATAAATAACGGAGTCTTAGAAAGGATGAAAGAGCGACTGACCGCGAGGAAAACCTAGTCGATCTCTCGATTTTGCCTCGAACGATCGTTTTTTTCGAAAGTACTCGTCAAGAACGACAGAATCGTTCCTCGCAGACTTCTGGATACTTTCTTTTTCTCGCGAAAAATGGGCCAACCCGATCGACGATCGTTCTCCTGGCTGGTGATACGAAATATCGGAAGCAGAACCAGCCTTATCGTTTGATCGAAACTGATAGGAGGATATCGCGACGCGACGTCGAAGTCAGCGGAGAGACGGCAACGTCGAGCGTCGCTCGACGACAAAGGGGCTGTAACTACTTCGGAAACTTTTATCTCGCAGGATTAATGGTACGGATTAAAGTATTTGCGGTAGGATACGGGCTGATTGGGGTAAATCGCGCTGGGATTAGAACTTGATTGGCTAATTTGTAAGTGTCCCCGGCAGACCGGCGGCGCAGATTTAACGATCGATCCCCGTTCCACCTTCGACACACGGCCGATTCACCGGCGGATCCGCACCGAGACCAGTCGTCGATCCTTTCGACTCCTTCCGATGGAGTTTTCGTATTAAACCGAACGAGTATTTTCGCGATAGTTAGGTCGAGACTAAGGAGCCGTCCGAAGGAAACAACGAGGATTCTATAAAAGCAATCTTATCGCCATTTCTGCTACGTTAGTGAAAGCGTTTCGGAGAAAAGTCGTGCTTTATTTATATTCGCACTTCTTTCTTTATGTTAATATCGATTTACAAATTGACACAGTCGTATGTTATGGAATTAGTCCGTAGACCTCAGGAATGAGCAATCGCCCCGTACGATCGATCGTGACAGTATCTTCCACCGCTTGAAGTTTGAAATTATTCGTACGTTAGAAAGATTTTGTAGAAAATTCTTCTATAAATTTTAAGGATGAAACTATAGGCTTATCTTAGCTAGGCTAGAATTAGCTGAATGGACTGACACCGTTGAGGATCTCAAATTTGTCAAGACAGATAAAGTGAGGTCGGATCGACGAGTTATCTAAAGACAACCACCCTTCGTCTATCGATTTTTCCTATAGTAGACTCGAACGACTGGTGTATCACCGACCAGCGAAGATCGTTGAAAGTCAAACAGTCGGATAAGCTCCGGGTTAAAGCTACGTTTCGCTCGAAGCAAGGCTGGAAGGCGAATCGTGGTGATTAAGATCGCGCAAAGCGATCCGCGATCTCCAAACTTGCAGGCGTACCTTTCGGTAGGCAAACTTAATGTGCGGCCAGGCAAAGGGCGGCTGACCACCGGACTGATTTACATCGCGTCCCTTTTCCAAAGGCAAGTTGCTGCTTGGGGGGCCGAGCGGCACGGAGAAGGGTGACCTGCGGTCCACCGAAGTACGAGGAGGAAGAGCAGTCCGCGGATCGAGGCGTCGCGTCGTACCGCGCCATTGATCACGCCGGTAAGCGATCTCTTTCTCTACCTCTCTTCGAGCGGAACCGTTCGAGTCTTTGCATCAACTCGAGAGGGAGCGTCGAACCGATTTCCACCTTTGTTTCTTGTAAAGTCGTTCATCGATGCAAACGATATTAGCCCATTCATCAATCGATGCGAGTCTTGAATATGAAAACTTATTTTATATTAACGTCAGACTAAGTCTTTCAAAGGAAGGACATCATCTATTTTGTCTTCTTTTTCCAAGCAAAATCGTTGTAATCTTTCTTTACATTACTTCTAGGAAGATACGAATTAGCCTTCATCTTTATTCTCGTTAAGTTGTTCATCGATACGGACGATATTAGCCCATTGAACAATCGATGTGGGTCTGGAATATAGAAATTTATTTCCTATTAACATCAGGGTAAGTCTTCCAAAGTTTTTTCATCGTCTCGAGGAAGACTCGAATCGACCTCCATCTTTGTTTCTCCTAAAGTCGTTCATCGATGATCATCATCGACGAAACACGTTGCGTATTACCATCGTAATAAGTCTTCCAGCGAGGTGGACATCGATAAAAACTGCTCGTTCTTCCCGCTGAAGAATAAGGACGGACGGATAGACGACAGGACGCCTCGACGTCCGCTAAATTCGAGTCTCGACCCTCGTTTCGCGGCTGATCGACGTTTCGAAATATTTCCCAACTGGACGGACGTCCAGACGCTGGCTGCGGGCGCCAGCTTGGCTTCCTGTCTCCTTACAATTCGCAGACAGCGTTCTACGGTAGCCCGGGACAAAACCGTCCGTCGGTGATGGACTCGGCCGAAGATAAGGGCGAGCATTCATGACAAAGACAAAACGGGAACGCGGTTACGTGCATGGCGTCGTCGCCGCCTCCGATTCCGCGGGCGCAGCGCCGTCCTGCGCTCCATACCTCGTCGTCGCCCCCTTCCTACGTTTTAGCACGTACGTCCCGCGACAATGGCGAGAAACTTTTATTATTAATGTTTCGCCAGGAAGATAACGCTCGACGACGTCGTTCGGGCCTACGCGACTCGCCATCGACTTTCCTACGTCGTGCCGTGCCGTAGCAACTCGCAATCGTCTCGTTCAGCCTCTCCTGCAGCACGTCATCGGTTTTTAACTGTGATCTTTTCACCATGGCTCACCAATATCGACTTGTATCGGTCGATCCACTAGCAATTTTGTTACGTTCGTATCCGTGCTACTCGCTGGAGGAGTTCTTTTTTTTTATTTAGTCGTTATACGTGTTTGGACGAACGTTGGATTCTATTGGAGAGAAAAGGATCCGTGCGTTAGGACGCGTGAATTTTTCAGGTGGGTTAAACGTATGGATTTCTTTCGTCTGTTTGCGATTGAATCGAAGCACCTTTTCGAAAAGTCCTGAAGCATTCGTCTATCGATAAATTGATGGAAGAATGCACGTGGGTATCTTTTTATCTAGGAGAGATTGCAGATATTGGATCGAGGAAAAAGTTTTTTCGTATTTTTCGATAGACACAGGTTTAATCAATTGCTTCTGTCAATTTAGTAAATATTTCCGGTAGCGTGGTTACATAGCTTTCAAAGCAACGATTTACAATTATTATGCTTTACAGCCGTTTCAGCCTATTCTCGTAAATATCGTCGTTTTCACCAGTGCGATTTTTCACATTTGGAAACGGACAATCGAGCGTTTTTTTTAGCTCTGTAAATCTTACGTTGTTTTAGGGGTTCACATTGAGGCTACGGTATCGTCGAGGTCGTATCAACGGTACGATATTTTCCCGAAGCTTCGTGATTCGGCTTGTTTTTGGAATTTCGACGTTGCATCGCAAGTCGACAGATTCGAATAATTTTTTTTTGACACCGAACACCGCGAAACTTTCCAATTTTTCACGTGTGCGCCTTTTACCTTTCTCTCGTTCTCTCTCTTCTTTTTTACTACGGTTTTACCGTTTGTTCATTTACTAACGCCGGCTTACATCGATATTCGACGTCCCTACGGACACGTAATCGTTCGAATGACGTCGTTGTGCGCGATATGGTTTTTATTGACGCGCTATTCGCTCGATATTTGCTTATTTTTCACGTTATAAAACTTCGCTCGGTTGATATTTGTTTAACATGGAGGTATCGTCGAGTGGTATTCGCTCTGGCCTCGATAAACGCGTATTCGAAATCAACGTTGCGCGATGACTGCGCGATATTTCCGATCGAACGGTTCTCCTCGATGATTCTAATTTCGATCGGTGTATCTATTATGCGCGATCGGATCGCAACGAGGAAATTAGCTCGCGGATTCGTCCCTCGAGTGGAACGTTTTTCGATTTTACTACGACCAGCGTTCCTCACCCTAACGATTCGCGATCGTTCGCGCGCCTCTCGTGAAAAAATCGCAACGTCTTCCAACTCCGAACCGCGTTGCAACGGCGAAAAGTTGGTCGACGCGTAAACGATGACGCGCCTATATTCGAAATTATCGTTCCGCGCGAACGAGAGAGCCGACGCACTTTATCATCGAGCAAATAGAACGCAAACGTATCGAACAGTGTAAACGATTAACGGCGTAAATCGGCTTAATCGGATTTTACTTCGTACAAATTCGAACGTTAATTGTGAAACAACACGATTCATAAGTCCTTTAGATCGACGATTAGCAGCGAGCGGCTCCGATTTACATAGTTTAACATTTTCACCTTCGACGCGCGATTTTCTCCTCCACGTATCGCTGATCACGCGCATCGATTACTCCCACCACCTCGTTCGGGTATCGCGCCCTTTTTAATTCGTTTTCGATCGCGTGGCGCTGCCGACGCGCCAAAGAATTATCTCGCGTGGAAAATTATCGTTATCGAGTTACGCGCGTCGACGCGCCCAACTTTTACTCCGCTTTTAACCGACGAGAAAATTATCGCGATTATCGGGTAAATACGTTAGGAAATAATCGTTCGATCACGATAGATTCTAACATTCGTCGCATTATTTCCCGTTAAGGTATTTTAATCGATGCGTTTCGCTCCTTCCATTTTCTCCCTCGTTGTAATTAATTCGACGCGGAGATCCTAGGGTAATTCGTTGATTATTTAAACACCCGATATCGCTACGTTGGTTTTGCTAAATTTGAGTCGACTTTCTTTCCTATCCTTTTCAACATTTCTTTAAACAAGAGTTTTCTCTTTTTAATCCCGAACGAAATATGCGCGTTTGTGAAAATGAAAATTTTAAAACGATCACTTTCGTCCATAGTATTCGACCAATTCGAATTTTTCCTCCGGAGAGAGGCACGCACCGGCCATTCGAATCGAAATACGCGCTCTCTCCATCAGGAGCCAGGCCAACCCGTGGTAATCCAACCGCCTGAAGTTTCGAAAGCGATTTTAATAATGATTTAATTAGCATTCCTATGAGCCTGTATAAATCAAACGAGCTGTGCGTGGCCGTGGTGAACCGTGAGAGCGAGAGAAAGAGAAGGGAGAAACGAGGTAGCTATCTCCCTAAAGAATGTTTATTAATTGTTTTACCGCGTCCTTTTGCGCGATAAACGCCTTCGCGATGGAAAGTTAGGATCTCGACGCTCGAGAAAGCATCGCGCTCGATGCACCGCTTCCCTAAACGAACTTTGCTTCGTGTTAGAATATCAATCAGAAATCAGACCGCGTTAAAAGTTCGTTCATTCGCCTTGAAATTACCCACTCGTACGATTATCCTCTAACTCCTCTAGCTATTAGACAAATCATCTCCGTTTAACAAATACCTAGTTGCTAATAATTAGAGTACTTAAATTCGCAAATTTACTTAAATTAACTTTAACTTGAATTTAACAAATTGACTTAAATCCCCTAAGAAAGTCTAACGAGACGTCTGATCGGACGAGTCGCACGACCTAATATCGACTAATATACAGGGTGACCAATGGGAATGTGTTAAAAGTAAATAA
>JAITYT010000668.1:60732-72335 GCA_025433975.1 Liostenogaster flavolineata | reverse complement strand
CTCTCTCTCTCTCTCTCTCTCTCTCGCGCGTACCAGTCGACCCACCATAAATATCGTCCGTCGTGTCACCTATATCCGTTCGCGTTATCGGAACGTTGCTACGCGTTGCGATAATCATAATCGCCGTGGCGCGAAGGTATTTCGTTCGTACGTGTCGATCGATCTACGCTTTTTGGATATTTTTGGTCCTCCGTTAACCCTTTCGCTTCGAGCGCCGCATGTACGCGGTATCCACGATGTGAGTCGCGGAGACGGACGCCGGCTATAGCCGGCGGCGCCGCGAGCTAATTTATACGTGGCAGCTTGTACGGTTTTTGGGGCGGGATCCTGATCACAGGCAGATTGTTGGAGCAAACTACCGTGGCGAAAGGGTACGAATTTGAACGCGATGCGTTTCAGGTACGTTTGTTATTCCAATGGAATATCTCCGCTAATTGCAAGCAGAGAATTAGTTCGATTAGGCCGACTGACGGAGGTCGTCGTGAAGCCACGATGCTTTCGCGAAACGTCAGTCGAAAGACGATTTAAATCGAAGACTAGGCGGGAGGCTGGCGTGGCATCGCTCTACGTAACGCGCTCGAATTGCTCTCGTTATTGCGCAGGGATTAACGACCTAACGCGCGTGCACCTGCTGCCCAAGCCGATATCGTGTTACTTCGCGGTGGCGTCGTTGGATGAACGCGCGATCACGAGCGTTGCGAGTTCCATCGAGAGATTCGCTTCCTTCCTTTCTATCATTTTCCTCTTCCTCGTTGCTCACGATACTCGGAAGGTCCAATCATTTTTCAAGCGTGCCAAATTCCGCCGATCCGGATAATCTTTGCAGAATCGATTCTTTCCTATTTTTCCCTTTCAAATCTAGTCGGTGTTTTCGATCTTTTTTTCTGTAGGAACATCTGTTACCCTTTTTTCAATCCAGTTTCGATCGAAAGATTCAGACTCGGATTCGAAGGATAAATATTAGTTTATCCGGAAAGCCACCGCCGATCTCCGACAGATTACACTGATCACTGTTTTTTCATCTTTGTATCACATCGGCTGATAAGTTCCCGGTTTAAAAATAATGCCCGGTAATGCAATATAAAGCCTACGCGTTCCTTCGATATCTTTAGAGTGACGGCTATGCCTTGCATCTTCGCTTTACCATTTGCCAAGAGAGTTTTGTGGACTTTTCTGACGTTTTCTGATGTAACCACCTCTTTTGGGCGACCGGAGGATGCCGCATTATCGGTGTTCGTACGACTACGTTTGAATTCAGCAAACCAGTCAATAATGGTCGATTTTCCTGGTGTAGAGTCCGGATATCACTCATGAAGCCAAGCTTTCGTTTCAACGGTGTTTTTTCCCATCAATAAGCAATGTTATATCAGCACACGAAATTCTTTTGTTTTCCTAAAACCACTGTAACTTTTGAACGAAACCGTCAAAAGGTCGTCATGAAATTTGTACAGCTATCTTTCGAAGGTTAGTACTTTCTAAAAAGATATTAATTTTGTATTTGTGGCGCAATCCGTCTGTCAGACCGGAAACTTATCAGCCGAGGTGTATAAAAAATATAATATAACAAAAAAGATGTGTTTTATCGGCAGAGACCTTCCGGACAGCCCAATACAACAATCTGGACAGGGTCAATTCCAATACTTTCCAATTTACTTCGGGCGTCTTCGTCGACTCGCGAACAGGATGACAAAAGGTGTAGAAACACAGTTCGTCGACGTCGACTTTCTCGGTCTCTCCAGAAGCACCCGAACAGTCTTTCCTTCCTTTGGAGTCAGTCAGCTAACGGAGCGAGTGCAAAGCGAGCTCTCGTAGGCAGGCAGGCAGGCAACGACAACGGCAACGGGAGATCGCCCCGTTTGACGGGCCAAAACCGCGTCGCATAATGGGAAAATTTGCGTAAACGGCGGGGTCATTAAGCGCTCCCTCTTGCGTGCGAATGTGCGTGGCGGTCGCCGATGCGGAGACGGGGCTATAACTCGCGGTAATACCAACCTAACCGTGTACCCATGATTATAACGCTACCAATTAGTCAAGCCGGCTTAGGATGGCAGCGGTACGACCGTTTCCACGTGCGTGAGTGAGCGTGCATGCGCGACCACGTTCTAGTCGTGCGTGTACGGCTACACCTCTACTACGTGCGCCTCTCTCTCTCTCTCTCTCTCTCTTCCTCTTTAGGTACGCGTACGCGTTAGCAGCGTGTTAGCAGCGGCAGACCTCCAGGCGTTCCTCCAAAGGCGCCGGCACATTCGCGTCTGGAATCGTACGTCGTTGAGGAACGAGAGAGTATCTCGAGGTACCGATCACGCGCCTGAATTTGCTCCATCGTCGATGGAATATGTGCGTCTAGGATGCGTCTAGCTAGCCGGAAGATCGTTTAGAAGTCATTTCTGATGAACGGGTATGTCCGAGATGTTATGGGTTTGAACCAAAGCGCTTTGTGCATCGTAATCGATGCTGCGATCGAATTTGTTGCTTTGGATTCGTATGCCGCGGCACGAAATCCTGCGGAAAAACGTGGAAGATGGGGAAGATCCGATTCTTCAAATTTTCGTCAATTTTTCACGATTTCAATCAAAATTTTGCTAGTAAGATTTATCTTCATTAATCGTTTCATCGATGACGTTAATATGGAAAATACAGGGATTGTATCCTAGGTATAGCACGCGTGTTTAACCAAGGTGACTTAATAAATGTGACTTTCAATATCGACTCGTTAATATCGGCTTTAAAAGCTTCATACTCCAGAGTGGATACGATGCATCTCCGAGCATCTCAAATACAAAGTTTAAAACAAAAAATTCGATCCTGCGGTGTTCCACGGAACGATGGAATTTTACGTACGCTTAAAGTCAGTTACGTCATCGACGTCCTCGCTGTCGTCTTTGTCGTCGTCGTTGCTACTCATGGAACAACTTCAGCAATTATTTAGCCAAATTGCGAGACAGTTGGCGCAGCTCGGCAGCACGTGCCGCAACCGGCAAAAAATCTTTGAATTAATGCTCCCGCCATTAATTACGTTTATGAGTACGAATTGTCTCGGGGCTGCTGGAAATTAATGCAAATGAAATTTACGAATTCGTGCTAACTGTACCGGTGTTTAAGCGTATCGCGATACCCTAACTTAGCGGCTTCTGTGAATCGTCGTACTCGCCAACCACCTTCTCGAATTCAAGGAGAGACGCGAACGAACGCACCAGCAGGCATCGAAGTCTTGCCACTGCAACGTGGAGATTATCCGCGAACCGAGTTGCAATCGAGGCAACGTCTACGCTCTTAAGCGACAGCAACGCAACAGTAGCGAAAATTGTCACGATTTTTATCGACTCCAGACATTCGCTGCATCTTTTAACTTTCGTTGGAAACTTTTAAGCCTCGATCGCACGAATTATTAAATATTAGGTGGAAGAAATCGATTTAATTATTTTGGACTACAGTCAACCCTCCTATAACGCGGTACTCTTATAGCGCGGTTTCCATATAACGCGGTACCCTTATAACGCAGTTTCGACAAAGAAAAAGAAGCAACGACGTTCCTTCAACCTAACCAGCTTAAGTTAAGAATTAGAGAAAGACAGCCTTGATGAGACAGAAGAAGAATAGAATAAAGAGTCGTTTTTAGGAACCTGACCCATTAGCTTGGAGTCCGGCTGGCGTTCGAGCTATTTCCTTGGGAAGTCATAAATTATTGCCGATACAATTCGTTTGGGAAGATGTCGCATTTCTAACGTGGAAATGCTACTGGAAACTTTCTCTCGTCTCCTCTCTCTCAAGGTTCTGTCCCTTCGTCTCTATGGCGACCACGGACGGTTCCTATATAACGGTACGAATCAACCGATCTAGAACAAGGTTTCTTATAGCGCGGTTTCCATATAAAGCGGTACACACTCACCGCGTTATAGTAGGAGGGATGACTGTACTTACTTTGTGGCGTATTCTTAGAAATTATCAATGGCTTTCTGCTCATTCACGCTTTCTTTTTTCAGATCAGATAAGAACTCTTCGTTTATAATTGAAACGATCGGCGAGTTTCTCTCTCTTTCTCGCGTAAACTCAATAAGCTCGTTAAAGCTTCGCAACGAATGAATTTTACACTTCACCTGGATCGTCAAAAGTCTCTTTATGATTTACTACCACGTACGAATGTATTTCGACGCATACAAGCGTGTAAATCCTTAAAGCCTCGCAGTACCAATCAGGAAATATATGCACGTAATTTTGCCAAATTCAAAAACATTGTTGCATAATGCGTACAGATTCGAATACGGATTCTAGACGAACTGCGCAAAATGTGATGAAACGTTACGCTTCGGTAACACGACGAAGCAAACGCAATCGATCAATGTAGTTAATTTTAACGATCCCTCCGCCACGCTTTACAACCGAAAAATAATTTAAACTAATTAAATTGCATTTTTCCGGTCAAAACTACGCCGGAATTTGCTAGGATATCGCTCGTTAAAAAACTGTCTAGAAAAACGCAGACGAAACGCAAAGACCAAATCCGTTCGAAACTCGCTGTGCCCTGCGCCGGATCCTTTCGTGCGTCTACGCCTACTCGATTCGTCGAACGCGAAACGCCGTGTCGAGGATCGGAGTTACGTTTCACGGCCCTTAAAGCGGTGTCAATTGAAAGCTGGAGGGTGGGGGAAAGGGCGCTCGGAGGACGGGAGGGAAGGAAGGGAAGAAAGAAGGGAAGGGATCGGTACTTGCCGATGGTCGTGGCGCACGAAAGGGACGCGCGTTTATTTTTCCGTTGGTCCTTGGCCGCGGGCAGAAGGGTGGTAAAGGAGAGAGCGAGTCCACTCGTACGCGGAAATACGAGCGAAACGAACGGATAGACGCACACAGAGCCGAACGAAGCCCGTTAGAGCGGCAATGGCGGCGACTCGTAGGTGCATCAGCTGTTTAATTAATTTTACGTCTCGCGCAAATGAAACGGAGAAATATAATACGCGATCTGACGCGAGCGGAAAACCCTTGGAGCGCCGTCGAGTAACGAGTATCGCGTCCGATGTTTTTCTTTCCTCCTCTCCGCTTCCTACTCCTTCTCGCCCCTTCCACGAGATACGCCGTCCATCCCTTCGGCCCTTTCGACCATCACCACCACCACCAGCAGCAGCAACATCGTCTCGTAACCTTTTTGTTGCGCTGTCTTGTCACGATACCGATCGACGTCCAAGTTTCCACGTGAAGCTTCGTTTTACCGACCCGTCTCTCCTTCTTCCGTCGTTCAAACCGCTCGGAAACCTTTGCGTTTCGTTGCGTTTCGCGTGTTTTTCTTTGCGATGCTCGTCGACGGCTCGCTCCTCTCGTTTCACGGATTTTATAGAGGGTTTATATACGATCGGAGCACCGGAGAGAATTTTCATTCTCTTTATTTATTGCTCCTTCGATCGGATGCGAGAAAAGTTGTATGCGTCGGTTGCCTTTTCGTCGTTTCTTTTTGTCGAGCGCTGACGAGTGCGCGACGCGAGCCGCGGAACGAACGGCGCTCCATCGTCTTCCTTTGATATTTAGTATCTTTTTTGTTCATTTTATATTCCGCTCGACCCTTTGTGCGTCGATCTTCGACGTACTACGAAACGCGCGCGGAGGACAAGGAATCAAACGTAACGTCGAAGTTAGAAGGATAATATTAGGGTATCCCATAAGTTTCTTTCTTTCTTTTTAATGTAAAATAAATACACGATATTTTTTGTTTAAGGTTGATCCATTGCGTTATATTTATATGAATCGTTCTGCTTTATCGCCTTCTTCCGTCTCTCAGGAAGCTTCTTTATTCCCTTTTTGCAAAATGTCCGAAATTCCAAAATTGTTGGGGCTTACTTGCAAAATATTTCTCTGCGATCAAACTGTAACAGCTTTTGTCGTACATTCAATGCAACGTGCGGTCTTGCATTGTCATCATGAAAAACGAAGTTAATTGCAATTTTTGGTAGAATTGTTAGTTTCACCTTGAGAAAGAAGCTCGTAGTAGACTACACCTTTACAGTCCCACCAAATGGATAAATAAACTTTCTTCGTGTGAAATTCAGAATGCGTGACAGTTGTCCTTAGACCAAGTGCGATTTCGATGCACAGTGAGGAGCTTCTTTGAGAAAAGATCTCTTTCATGTCGCAGAAGAAATATCTTAATATTCTATATTAATAATCTAATATTAAGGAAATGTTGTACAAATCTCGTATTCGATATCTTTTTTAAAGCAGTGAAGCGTAACATGCCGCAAATGATGCCTTTGGATATCCACATTAGACGGTATAGAAAAAAGTTTTAAAAGAGACCGTATCACCAACAAAACGTATTAAATATAAACGAGCCGTGGAACGATTAAATTCGATGCCACTTATATAAATATAAATGATATATTTATATAAATATAGCCAGTGAAAATCATTCCTAGCGTGGTGCGGAATGAACTTACGGGATACCCTAATATAACTTGGAGTAAAGCAACGATCGCTCTGCCGTGAAATTTAACCCCCGTCGATATTTTTTTCGCGGGTGAAATTCCAATCGATCCCGGGGCATCCTTCGAATCCCTGACTGTCGCTTTCGACGATCCTCGTTTTTCTTTTACCGCGTCTGTTTACCCCCACGGATTGCATTTTTAATTCGAACTCGCGTCGCGCCGTTGCCTTCTTGGTCGTGTCGCGCGCGTCCCTCGCGTGCTTTTCCCATCGATCCTCGATCAAACGTTAAGGCATCGTGTCCGCTTTGGATGGAGACTCACGCACACGATCTCGGCTGCCGCGTTTTGATCTTCCACGCGAAACACTCGACGATGCCGCCTCCTTTTTTCTTCTTTTTACGCACGACGCCGCGAATAATTTACCAGAGATGGTCGTGGCGCGCCATACGTCGCGTCTAAAAGGGAATCGTTTCGCGCGTTTCTGCGCGCACGCGTTGCCTTTGCCTCGAAAATTTTCGGCGCCGACGAAATCAAAGCCCTCCGATTTGTAAATTCGATTCGAACTTTCCGTTGAAATTCGCTCGAAAAATTTCGTGCGTCTCTTCGCTTTTCGTTTTACATTTCGTAATTCATACCGCGATATTTTACATATCTCTGTCTTAACCCAGTCGCTTACGCAACTACGCCAAATCGTACCACGTCTCTGACGCATATTCGACGTAAATAATTTCGTAAGAATGCGCGTACTTTAGGAAAGCCTCTAGAAAATTCCTCCCTCTTCCTCGTTCTTTCTTCTTTTACTAGAAATTCTTGCGTTCAACGAAGATACAGAAGCAACGATTACTTACACATTTACTCGTGCAAAATCATACGCTGTTCTACGCGGCAAAATTTTACAATCGCACTTGCAATAAACGTCGGTTTATTCGATGCGAATAATTTGATAAAAAAATCCCCAACAAATCTTCCTTCCTTCTTTCCTTATATACTTCATTTCGATTTTCTTCCGTTTACGGCAGGTTATCGCGCAAACTTCTTAGATTGTTCGATATTTCCATCGCACGAAAATACGTAATTTTTGTCGGATAAATAATTTCGTAGAAAGGAACGTACTTCGGAAGAATCCCTACAAGATTCTTCCCTCTTCTCCCATATTTGTCGTATCGTTCTTCCTGCATTTACGACAAATTCTCGCCTCTATAAACGACATAGAGGCAACGACGACACGTCGCTCTCCCAACACTCGTAACTCAGTCGACGTCGCACCAGCTATCGCCTCTTTCGAGGCCTGCCATCGATATCGCCGCCCTAAACTCCGAATCCCAGGAAGTATGAATCGAGGCTCGCTATCTGTTCGCGAGCGTTGGTCCGACGCGACGCGATTTCGTTCGTTCGTTCGTTCGTTCGTTGGACGATGCGCCGCGGGTTATTCGGCACATCGCGCACCCACCGATCGCGATATCGCGGCAGCTTTATTGCCGGCCTGCAATAAATCATCGAACGGATCTATTTTGAACCGTCCCTGATTTTCGCGCTGGGAAAATCGAGTATAAATTTGCGGTCGCGCGAGCTGCTGCTCGCGCTATCGCTTTCATCCTTCCGTCTCTACGTCTCTCTCTCTCTCTCTCTCCCACTCTAGATCCGACGGAACGCGATTCCACGCACCGATCTTCCAATTAGCGCGTTCGAATCATCGTTTCGATGCGCACCTTTACGTTAATCGATGGAAGAAAATTTTCACAAAATTGTCGCCATTGTTTTACGTCACGTTGACGTACTTGATCGAAATGAAACTCGTGCGAAAACTGATAGAACTCTCCAAACTCGATTTTCTCTTCTTCGTTCTCTACTTTCCTCGCTTTTCGCGTTGTTCGATCTTGCCGTTCGACGAAGAAAAATATACCCATCGTCGTTTAAGCACCGACGATCGCCGTCCGCGTGAAAACACACGTACTATCCCGTTCCACGGCGCTCGTTACGTACGCGACCGCGAGACACGACAGTTTTCCAAATTACCAGAGAGGGTAGATTTGAAAAAAATGACGAGGGAGGTGGAAAAAGCGCGGCTGCGGAAAGAGGAGGTCGTGCACGCACTATCGACGTTTTTCGAGCGGGTAGTACGGCACGTTCGGCACAGAAATTAGCGTTACCAGTCCGTCGTTGGTTAACGACGTAGGGGGATGAAGGGAGGAGGAGGAGGAGGAGGAGGAGGAGGAGGGAGGGATGGAGAGGCAGAAACGTACGGCAGGAATCGAGAAGAGAAAGAGACAAGAAGGTGCGAGTGAGCGGCAGAAAGCCGCAACGAGAAAGAGACAGAGAAAGAGCGAGGCAGAATCCGAGGGGAGAGAGAAAGAGGGTGGGTCAGGGTTCGCGCTCGCGAGGGTGACCAAGCGGATGGCTTCCATATACCGTATATCGACGGGCCGGCATCGATTATACGCTCGATTAATTCGCAAGCGACCCTTGGCCCGTCGCTCGGTTCGAGCGTCGATTTGGCACGCGTGCGCGCAATCGATCCTTCCTTCCTTCCTTCTGACGCGTCCTTACGCCAAGACGTCCTTCTCTTCTTTACGATCGCAACCTCGATACCTTGGATCGATTTTAGCCCTTTGCGGACAATCGTCGCGTATGTGCGTTCCAAGTAAACCTTCGATATGGCCGATGAACTCGTACAAGGGTACAACCGACGGAGCGCAGGACATTTTTTAAATAAATCGATAAACATTTATCGATTCTATGAAGAATCTCGGATGTTGGAATATCATCTTGGAGTGCTGTGGACAATAATGCAAGGGCAGAAATGTGCGCTGGCAACTTCAAACGACTGTCGCGATTGCGGCTCGACTCCACGCAACGTTTGGCTTCCAACTGTCCCGTCCCCCAAGGATTGATAAGTGAAAATCACAGACTGGCACCTTGCTTTCTATTTTAATACGTTATAAGCCCAAATGTCGGCGTCCCTTGGTTGTTTTCGAAGAACGAGCGATTAAAGAATGTATTTAAAATCTGATACATTGTTGTGAAATATTGTATTATACTTTGATCGAATATTCGCCATGTATACTTTAACATAATACCGAAGGAAGCAAACGGTGGCAAGCACTCACGCTACAGCCATAAACTTTTTTGCTCTTTGTTCCATTGTGTTTTTACTGCATGAGCACCAAGCATACTGTCTTTAAAATACGTGTAAGATGGACACCTGTTATCCGATTAGCATGAACTAGTGTTCGTTTGAAATAAGAAAGATGTACCTTCTTAATACTGCTATCTTTCGAAAGATGGCGCTACGTGTTTTATGATATAAATCGAAAGTTTGATTATTTATCTAACATCACTGCGCAAAAGAAGCGTGATTGAACGCGATCAATTCGCGCTCGCTAACATATACGGAACTCGTCGAGAATGATTTTTAATTTAATCATAAAATTCCTCCACTTAAGCGACGTCGTTCCACGTCTCGACGGGCGCTTAGCGGGACTTGGCAAGACGCAGGCGATAAACTGAACGCTAGCGAGGTACAGAGGGAGTCGGAGGACGCGATGGTTCAAGAAAGGGACACAGTTAGAGCAAGAGAGAGAGAGAGAGTGGGGGAGCGAGAGGCACGCGCATGGAGGAAGAACGATAGCAGGAGCGCGACGAAGAAGAAGAGAAGCAGGCGGCGTTGGCGAAACGAGAGGGGGAGGGGGAAGGAAGTGGAAACGGGCGGCAGGCTGGCCGGTGGATCGCGGAGGTCGGTGGAGCAATTAGCGAGCCGTCAGTGGCACAGTGGCTGACAGGGACCGTACGCAACCTACTGGCTGCCTCCGCACTTACCATCCTCCTCCCTCGGCCGAAAGCAGCACCTTTCTCCCTTCCACTGGTCTCCCTCGCGCCGTTGCTCTCTCCGTCGCACGGCCGTGAGAACGCGCGTGCCTCCACGGCTCTCGGCTCTCTCCACTGCCATGCGCCCGCAGCAGGGCGAAGCATCGGTTCGCGTTACCCCTAATTAGAATATCCAACGGCCGCGGTTATGCGCGCCGTTACTACTCGTTATTATCGACGCTTCAAAAGCGCTTTGCCTGCCGCCAGGCCAATGTCCGTCCGCTCTCCGAACCGACCCACCACGAAGCTCCATCGCCCTCCTGTAGTCTCTGGCTCACCCTCGTCACTCTCGTGGCTCGTTACCCGAATCTTTCTTATTCGTTTCTTAAACGATTCGATCCTTAAACTATTACGGATGCAATTGTCGTTAAAATGTTGTCGCCAAAAATGGAGCCGAAAGTCGGATTACGTGCGTATTCGCGTTTTAAAAAGTTTCGTAGAGAATATTATTATTAAGAAGTCATTGCACGATATTACGTTGTGATTATAATTGCTGTTTTTATTTTTGAGAAGTGATTGACAAAAGACTTGGCTCCGAATGCTGAAGAATGCGCTTAATGTTTCTACTTTTGGCACGGCGTTTCGTTGTAAGGGAGGAACTTCGTGCCGTAGCGAAAGGGTTGAAAATTGTTTTAAACAATGGTTTAGGTATCCACGCGTCTAGATCGATGTAGGAGATCAACGTGGAAGAACTGGATTATTTTTTGAATCGTCTTTTGAAATGTGGATCGACGGGTGTTAAGATTTTCGTCGTTTCGGTTTTGATCGACATCCGAGCGTTTCGACACGGAACGTCACCGATAGAACGGTGAAAAATTGGGCGAAAGTCGAAGTACGATTGCGCATTCGCCGGCGGCAAACGATCACCATAAATACTAGAGTCGGGTAAATAACGGTGAGGTAAAGCGCGTCCGAGCGCCACGCAACGCCATACGTTTTGATCTTCTCCTCGTTTCGTGTTTTATCCTCGCCAACGCACACCAACCGACTCTGCGTGAAATCGAAGCGCGAATCGGTGAAAAGTACTAAAAAAGCACAGAAAGCAAAGGAAACGAGCAATTTATCCGTCGTAAGATTCCGAATAATACCTGCCTTTTCTAACAGTCTCGGTCCTACGATCGAATCGAGGAATTCTACGAAAAATGAAAGAACTCGATCGCGCCTCGGTCAGAAGGCGAAGGCGAAAAGTCGAGGCTACGGCGGCTGCAATCGTTCGTCGTTGTCCCAACGCGGTGGCGCACCCTCAAAGGGCACCTCGACGTCGCCGATTGCGGGGGAACGACGCGTCAACGGAATCGTATCGCGCTTAACTGGATATTACGTACCCTG
>JAITYT010000668.1:32313-50205 GCA_025433975.1 Liostenogaster flavolineata | reverse complement strand
TCTCTCTCTCTCTCTCTCTCTCTCTCTCGTTCGAGCGTTCTACGCACTTCCGTTCTGTTTCCGTCTTCTTCCTTTTCTCTCGTACACGCGTCCCTCCGTCTTTCTTTCTCTCGTGGGCGCATACGCGTTTCTCTCTCTTTCTCTCTCTTTTCGTCCACTGCGGCGCTCCCGTTTCTCCATAAATCCGACCACCTCGCACTTTGTTTCTCCGTCCAAAGTAGAACGGAGCATTAAATGCTCGCTCCCGGTAATATACGAGCCTTTCGAAAGGAGCGCCGTTCCGCGCACCTTTGCCAAATTCAATCGAACCAACGAACGAATTGGCCAGACGGTGTTGGTCGTCGTTGAGAGAAGATCTTCCGTCTTGTTAACTTCAGAAAGGCAACGGATTCGTGCGGTTCGACGTAAGAATCGTAAGAATTCGTCCTTATGTAAAAGGATTCTTTCGCGAAGCTAGCCATAACGTTGTCCTAATTTACAGCTTTGGCGACTAGAAGCTGACGACGTAATAAGGATGTTGTTCAGAATAAGACGCGAATCTTGATTTTTGAAAACCATCGTAACGCGATCAATTAAAAAGAAGGAATTATTCCTCGCAGGAATTTATCCTTTCGTTCCCAAACTTCGACAGCATTTCATCATACGCGTCAATTTTATATCCTTTCTAGAACCTAAACGTGCATTCGATCTTTTCGTACCGTTCCTTCTCGTTTTCCGTCTCAAAATACACGTGCGATTTGATGGATTTTGCTTCTTCTTCGTCTTTTCGGCCTTCGGCCAACTATCTCTCTCTCCCTCCCTCCCTCTCGGCACACGCGCATAATTTAATGGGTAAGGCAACGCCGGTAAGAGGAGGTGGCGGTCTATGGGGTGCTTAGGGTTACTTATACTTCGGTGTGTAACGCGCAGGAGTGCCTCGGGGTAGGTGCTTACGGTAAATCTAATAACGTTGTAATGCTGTTATCCTGCCCTCCTTACCCCTCGCTCCTTGGCGGGACGCACTCGCGCGCGCCGTTCCTCAAAGTTGGCCCGTAAGTTTCTGTCGTGCCCGTTGGCTTCGACTACCGTGCCGAGAATTCCTAACTGTTTTAGTCGTCGTCGTGGTGGTGCCGTCGGTATCTGCTACGTCCTCACCACGCGTGCCTCTGACTGTGTGCGTCTATACGCATGGATACGAGTACAATAAGCGCGTTCACGCGAGTTGGAAAACAGAAACGTTCGTTTTGTCAGTTCGTTTCGAGACTATGTTTGCGAGTTGGAGGAAAGAAACGTCCGTTTTGCCAGTTCGTTTCGAGACTACGTTCGCGAGTTTCCAGAGAGTTCGTCGAAGTGGTGGCTGCTCGTTGGCTCGATTGTCGCGTGTTTCGGAAGGTTCGATGCCAGCGCGACCTAAGAGTCTTAGGCTAAGTCCGTGTAAACGAAAATTGTGTGCTTTTGATGAGAAAAAAGGATGGGTGGTTCGATCTTGGCAATGAGGGGATCGTTGGCATTTCTGTATCCTATAAGAGTTAGAGCGATGTCGAGAAAGAAAGAATTGACCAGTAAGGGACGTTAGGTGCGTTTGTAAGATCTGGTAGGTACATGAGTTCGAATTAGGGTCGAATCGAGTCGACGATTATTTACGAACTTTACTGTACATTTTTCTCAAGCTCTCGAACGTGGATGCGCTAGCTAATTGTGCTAAATAAACGTTGCACTTGTCGCCTCTTCGTTCATTAATGAGTAACTCGTCGGTGTTGCCCACGCGAATGATGTCATTTTTCACAGGCAGACGTACTCGATAAAACGAAGGGAGAGAAAGAAGAAATGTACGAAGAAAAAAGACACGCAAGACCGTGCAACGAAGAGCGCAATGCGACGAACGAAATAACATTTCTGCGCGTTCATCTCCCCGAATGAAATTTATTTGAAGTAGATGCAGATAAATTTCGCTAGGAAGGTGATGGATTGTATCGATTTATCTTCGTGAATAAAATGGACAGATGTCAACGAATGCATACCGCGCGACGTTGAAACAAGGCTACTTGCGTCCGACGGCTGACCGTTCGTTGCTCGTCATACATTAATTATAAAAATCTAGCGATTTTTCGAACGTCCAACGATTCCTCTGTTCTAACGTCCGCGTCTTAAACCCATAACGCTGCATTATGCTACGATCTTACTCCATTTGACGGTCTATTGGTAATTATAGTAAGGCTAAAACGATCGGGATAACGCTGAATACATCGGCCGAGCAAAGCAATGAAGATCAACTGTAAAATTGCTCACCAGACTCACTCGATCCACCGTAATTCTAATCATACTCGCGAAAGGAAGATTACGAACGTATTAAAATTGCGATAAACACCAAAACTGATCGTAGATTCGTCCAATCGACGATGAACCAGAGACGAATCGTACTAAAAGATTTGCAAAAGCAATGAAATTTTTGATTTCGTATCTCCGTTTGGATTCTTTTGCGCGTAGTCAACAGGTAGCCAACACGACCGCATCGATTTAACGACGAGATGGACTGAAGCGTCGGGAGAAGTGGACGTCGAAAACGAAGTCAAATTTATCCAAACTCGTCCGTCCGAGTCTGAGAACTAAAGGTAGAAAAAGAAGCAGAGAATCCCTCTCTCTCTTTCGTTTTCCCTCGTTTTCCACAAATTTGACGCGATCCACCCTCCTTCGGGCTGTCGCGCGTTGTTAGACCCTGGTAGATATATGTCACGAGCCAAGGTAAGCTCTCACAGGCAAACCCCGTAGGGTTCGAGGGGCAAGACGTGGCAGGAGGAGGTTGAACGCGCGGAAGGCGGGAGAGTAGGGTGTTCCGCAAACTATGCTCGCGAAAAGTTCAACACAACTTCATAACGTTGGCGGATAGACGCGAGGCTGTGCGCGAGAGCGAGAAGAGAAGTCGAAGTGGATGGTTGAAGGTAGAGGCGGGACCTTCGGGGGAAAAGTTGTTCTAGCGTGAGCTTACATGGGTTACGTTAAGTACATAGGTGTTTGGGGGTAGTTAGCTGTATCTACTGCAACGGCGCGCCACTTTCGACGCTTTTCTACGTGGTACAATACGCCCTGACTCGATCCACACCGACTCGCCTTCGCGCTATTTAACGAAGCTTGGAAATACGTTTTCCCGAACGTCGATGGAAAGGTTACGAAAGACGACAACGGTGGTAGCTCCAAGTGGATCGAACGAGTGAACGGTCGATGTCTTCGGATTTTTACGAGGGTGCGACGATGTCTCGTAAAAAAGGGATTGCAGAAAGTGATATTGAAATCTTGCCGATGGCGCTGTGTTCCTTTTGAACGATACTCGCCTTCGGGAGAATTATCCAAACACCAAGGTTGATCGTCATTTTGTGGCAATGATCGTTTTCTCTCTATTTTTTTGCCGACACCGATGAAGGAACTATTTTCTACTTTAGACCTACACCTAAGGTTTAGAATGTGGATCACTTTCGTATCGTACTTGGATCTTTCCCTTGCGAAGTGAGCTAATACAGTAAACGACAGACAGAGAACAGTAAATCGATCCACTCGATTCGTCACCAAACAATGAACACCCCATCTTCCAAACGTCTCCCTTCGACCTTGTAGTCGGCGATGTAGCTTCGAGAAAGCACCCTAACGACAAGGAACCCTGAGAACATCCAGAGTACATGCGAGGTACACGCGAGTGCCGCTCGAGCAGTCGCGCGTTATTACGAGTCCATTCGGAGTCGCGCCACGCGAGAAACGCTTTTCTCCCGCTGGAGTTTCCCCCCTTGCACCCTTCCTCCTCCTCCTCCGCCCTTCCGTCGCAAGCCAGGAGCCCCTCTCCGAGTTCTTTACGCGCTCGTATCTTTTCCTCTCGTCCTACGTCGTTGCTTCTCGCTCTCGACGGCTCTTGCCTTTTCGTTTTCCCACCCCTCGGTGCCATCACCCTTCGCCCTTTTGGCTGCTCCATATCCAGCATTGCCTCCTCCTCCACCTCCTCTCCCCCTGTCTCTCTCTTTCCGCGCGCGCGCGCGCGCGTGTGTGTGTGTGTGTGTGTGTGTGTGTGTTTCACGCCGCCACCACCGCTTCCATCGCCGTCGGTTGGTCGCGCGCTTCGAGATAAAAATCAGTAATTAGCCGGGACCATTATGGCGGCTGTTTGAAAAATTAGCGAGTCGTGGGGTAACCGCCCCTCCGGGCATAATCCCGCATCGGTAGCAGCGCGTACCGGCGCGCATCCAACCTGTCTCTGATTTATACGGGTTTGCTATTAATTACCACCACCTCTAGCCCCACTTCGGACGACCCTGCCACCGATTCTCTCCCAGCTATTGCCGTTGCTACCGCCTGTCGCTCTTTCGATGCCGCCGCTTTGTCGCTGCCCATGAGACGCGAGGGATCGCGTCTGACGGAAGTCGCTGATTCGTCGGATCGCACCTCGTACGTTTAGGAAATTCGTGACGGCTGCAATAAGGAGGGCTGAGTGATTCCAGCTGAAAGATTCTATCTTGGAGTTGGGGATGTCGTCGACTTCTATGATTTAAAATGACAGTCGTTAGAATCTTCTGCTCCTTTGTTTTGTGCTTTTTTAGTTTGTAAGACCGTTGATGTTGTTGTTGTTGTTGTTGGAATCGCGTGCGACGTGTCATGATAGATTAGATAACAATGATGACGATTCAAAGCAGGAATATCCCAATTCTGACCCCTTTTTTCATTCTTTGGTGTGGAGAATTTGTCGTTCGGGCTCAAGACTCTGTAGAAAAGAGTTCCACTCTGCAGAGCCAAAATGAACGATGCTCGGATCGGAGTCTTCAGATTTTGGGGAATTTTGCGCGCGAAAGGCAACAGGCGAACGTCACTTTGCCCGATGTCGCGGCAGGCAATTCGAAATTTAACCCTTAATCGGTGACTGGGATTGGTGGGGGGGATCGCGAGGCTCAGAATAATTACAGACCTCAGTGATGACTACGTGCTCTATTGTTCGCTCCATGCAGAAACTTGGTACCTAAACACGGTATCGAGTGAAAGATATCTCTTTCCAAAGCGCATCTACGCGATCAAGAACCGCGCAGATTATGGCGCTTGCTCGTGGACTATAAAGCGATCCATTCGATGTCAAATCGAAACCGTTAGTCCAGAAACATGTCGAAAATAAACACTAGTAACACTTTTCGCAGGGTGCGCGCCGATTAACAGACCTTGCAGCGTTTCATCGAAGAGCACGAAGAGATGGAATGGACGTTAAATCGAAACCGTTAGCGATAAGGAATTGATATCCGATGGAAGAATCGCGATTTCTCGTCGTTCGACACGGAAACGCCTGGAGAAAACGACGGAAGTCGTAGTTTTCGCAAGGTGCGCATCGTTCGACCGGGTTCACCGCAGAGCCACCGTCGATTTTCATTCTATTTTACGCGCGCACGAAAGAATTCGTCGGGCCAGGTCGTGCCGAAAATTCCGTGGGTCCGGATTTTGCGTTCCCGGGGTGGTTTGTTGTTTCGGTAGGAGCGAGCGAGCGAACGCGACGCCGGCGTCGGCGTCGGCCTCTCGGCGGGCTGCGGCGCAATTAAATTAAATGCTTCGGATTAATTGTTCGAAAGCAGTTAAATTAGTTGCGTTTGTTTTGCCCGATTTTTGCGCAATCTCGCTGCGGAATGCGGCTCGCTCGGTAGGCGCGCTCGCAACGAGGGAATTTCGTTGGGTTTGTGTGCGTCTACGGGACTCTGGAGAGGGGTTTGAGAGGGGAGGGGGTGGAGGGGATGCGCCTCGTAGCGTTATTAACGCGAGAGCGTTCGTTCCGCACGATGAAAACGCGTTTCGTCGAAACGCGTAACTCCGCGTCCTGCTACGCCGATGAAATCGTCCTGACCTTTCGCCGATTAACCCCGCTCCGATCTTCTTCATCCCCCTTCTCGGCGTCCCGCGAACCTTGCGTCGCTCTTTCTCCCTTTGAGAGAGCGCCCTTGGAATAATCGAAGCGATGCCAGCGCACGGCCAACGGTACGACATCTTTTTCTATAAAATGCTAACGATAAGTGACGCACGGTTTCGTACTGATCAAACGCGTCATCTTCGTCCATATCGCGATACGCTTTACGCTCGAACTTGGAGTTTTTTCCTTTAGGAATATATATCTGGGTACGTGTAATCTTGGACTCGTTGCGCAAACCCTAATTGCATTCGTTTCTAGAAGATGTCTTTCTTTAAAACGAGTAAAAGGAGATCAGGCAAACGTAAAGAGACATTTGGATCGAATCGCCAGAGAAGCAACACAGTCTAAACACATCTAGTCTCTTCGACGAACTTCTCCGACAGATGGTGAAACTTTTGTATAAAAAAACATTGCGAGAGAATTTCCGCGCTTATTTCCTGATTTGTCGCAAACCATAACGCCCTAAGCGAGACAAGGAGAAGACCGATACAGCGAGTACAAGAAAGAGGGAGACAGACGAAGCAGACAGGTAGAGAATCAACGCAGACAGTCCGTCCAATCTCGATGACGAACTCCACCAAGCCAATCCTGAGGTGGGCCGTAATGTAGACGCTGGGATGGTCGGACGGATGGGGGGAGAAGGGAAAGAGCGATAGCAGGACGAGATGGAGGAGGAGGAGACGGCGAATGCTCGAGCGCATCCTGGACGCTGCACGCATACTGAACGCCGACGCTCGGGAACGCGTCTCGACTCTCTTGAGCCGCATTGCTAGGATTGCGATGATCCGTCGATGCGTCGTCGTGTCGTTGTCGTCGTCGTCGTCTACGTCGTGTACGAGTGAACGTGCAGACCGGGGCATCCAGCCTGTCTACCGGTCAGCCAGTTGCCTGCCTGCCTACCTAGACATGGTCAAGCCTGGCATCCGAACCGCAACCTCTCAACCTCATCACGAACTATGCATTGCAGCCGAGCCTATGCCACTTTCCTGCTTCGAATGCCCTCTCGATACGATCGGCAGCCGCGAGCCACGCATCGAGTGCCATGCGGGGAGACAGTCGCTGGTGGAGGCGAGAGGCGGTCTAGAGAGGACTGGGGGGGAAAGGGCTCTATGCCAGGCGACACGAACGCGCCTTACGCGACCACCGACCACCCTCGTTTCGTTCGTTGCCCTGGTAGCGACGTTAATGCCATTCGTCGTCCACGAAATCGTCATCGACTTTGTCAATAAGCATTAACCAAGTACTTTGAACGCTCTGGACGACACCTTTTGAACTTAGCTTTGGATATCGATGGTTGGATCCTCGAGTTCTCGGTAGTTGTCACCTACCGATGTTCGGCTGGCGAAATAGTGATGACGATAATGATAAAAATAATAATAATAAGAAGAAGAAGAAGAAGAAGAGTAAAATAAAAGTTGGAAGAAGAAAAATGCAAGAAGTAGCAGGAATTTTTTTCTGGAATTATACGCAAGCAGCTTATAACTGCTCAAACGACAACTGCATCGTTAAAATCGAAAACACGGGCTAACGGCGAAAGCAGCAACGCGTGCATCAGGAGAAGGGTGGAGGAAAGGATCGTAGAATGGAGAAAGGGGACATTGCTTCGCGGACCAGCCCGCGTAAGAGCCGGATGTCGCCAATAGGCGATACACCACGAGAGCGCGGTCGTTCGCTCGGCGCATTCCCGACGCCAAAATTGCATACCTTCGTCTATCTCCTTCCTCCCTCCTCCCTCTCTCTCACACACACGACCGAAGGGACGAGGAAAGAAACGCAGGTAGGTCGAGCTAGGTCTCTGTTGGACCAAAAAGGACGCGCGATCGTAGTACGAAGGGCTACGAAAAGGCGTTACGAGTGAGGAAAGGACGTAGATCGCGCGTATAGGACAGAATCCGACGCGTTAAGGGTTTGCGTGGGTGTGATATTTTCGGTACATCTTCGTTCGCGTTTCTCACGCGCGCGCGTGCTCGTGTGTACGCGTAGAAACGCGGTTAAGGCCCCTTCGAGCGGCGCTCAAGCGGCGCTATTTATCGCCAGCACTCGGTCGGTTCGCAACATAAATATGCTGTTACGCCTATGGGCTGGCCGGCCTGCCCGACAGTTTAGACAATTCAACCGCGCCGTCGGCGGCCAAGTCGTCCATGAAGAGACTTCTCAGGGATAAGAGGCAGGATGGTCGGTAGTTCGTGACGGATGAACGATTCTTGGGAAACTACACGCTTTCTTCCTGTTTCGTTAATTCGTTGATCATTCGAGTGTCTCGACGATGGTGACGCATGGTCGGAGTCGGTCGTATAACGTTCATTGATGTCAAGATTAGAATAAAAAGATGGCTGTTAAAAGATGGACATTTGGAGTTGGAAATTCTTGGAGATAGATTCGAGCACTCGTATTGGTGGTCCACGCAATTTCATGCAGATAACACGCAAAACTGCTAATTCGAGAGTATTGAAAAAGTACGTTCATGACGTCAGGAACGTTTAAGATGCGTGTTAAGATTGAATAATAAGCGAAAAATTGGAAGGTCGAGTGTTTTACATCTTGCGTGCTTTTCGTAAGATTTTCGTCGCTCTTGATACAACTCCATGGTTCGAAATCGGAGTATTCGTACCTCACCACGTTTCGTCCAAATCGAGTAGTAAAAGTCAAGCGCGGACTCTTGGCCGGAGAACGCATCCGTGGTATCTCGCACGTGTATTTTCCATATTTGTATTTGATATAATATTTTTTCGTGATACGAGAAGTATAGAAAAATATCGAAATCATTTGACCCGTATTCATCGTATTTATGTAATCCAAATGAAACATTCGACGAGTTTCGATCTCGCCTAGTCGTTTGCGGCAGCAATCAATCGAAAAGAAGAATTTCTGGCGATTTGTTACCTTTACGAACCAACAAACTCGATGAAACTTTCCAGTGGGCCTGACGTAACTCAGGTTTCGAACCACGCGATCCGCAGGGAATCGCGTGCAAATTCGTACGACTTAAGACTGCAAGGGATTAAGCCGCGATTCGAGCGAGTCAAACGAATCGATCGTCCTTTCAACGCAGGGACGACGCGTATCGACGCGATGCCGAGCCCTCGATCTTCCGAGCGACCGGTTCGAGCCGATCGATCAGCCTTACGCGAATTATTGGCTCGCTTTGCAATGCAAATGCGTTAAGTTGCCTCTTTGTGTCACGTCAATGACGAGAGGAGATCGTTGCGGCACGTATTCGCGTTAAAACGTTTCACGAAAAGGCGAGACTCGTTCCAAACGCCTCTAATCTGTGTTTACGAAGGGTTGAGACGAAGAACTCTCCTAACGATTCGTCGATTTATCGCGTGATCGGCATCGGCATCTGTCGTTCGGCACTTTCAAATTCGATCGATTGAAATGGCGCTTTCTATCGAAGATAAAGAAGAGTCGATTTTGGGAGTGTTCGATCGGTCGACTGGAACGACACGAACGAATTTGCGTCTATTCTATCGTGAAAACCGCGAATTGAAATATAAAGTATATGAAATATAACTTAAATTAATTTTTTATTTTTTAAAACAAGTCTTAAATAATTATTTATATTTTTAGCGATGGTAATCGTTCAGCATTCTTCGTAAATTTTTAATTTAATACAAAAATATCTCATTCTATTTCTCTAGCTGTACTTCTCTCTCACGTTGAATAATCTTTACATCTTTCGTCAAAGGGAAACTTCTAAACATCAATATGATTAATGGAATTTTAGAAGAACTAGATTACAATCGTTACATGACACACGGACATTCCTTCGAATATCATGAACGATATCGCACGAAAAACCACGTCATAAATCGAAACGTGATCGAAAAATTCCACGCATCGCTAAAGGATCGAACAAACAAGCGGCGCGTTCGAATGGATGGAATATTTTTTAACCTACGCTTCAATTGTACCGAGGGAAACATTGAGCGCATACGTACGTACTGCCTCTGAGATATCGGTCGGAGGAAAAAAAATAGAAAAGAGGAGCCAATAAAGGAGAAAGAGGGCATTTTTGGCAACGCGGCGTTAAATACGCTTTTAATGTTGGTTTTGAACGACGTACTTCGTGATTGATTCGCGTTGATCAAACTTGACACTGACGAAAGCGAGTTCGGATATACGCGATTATTTATTTCGCGAATCGTCCCTCGACGTCGCTAAAAACATCATAGAAACGACGTTTGATACTCTTCTCTTTCGAAGAAAAATCACAAACGTCATCTCGTCTTACTTGCAGTGTACGAGAAAAATCTACGTGTTCGCATTCGTTTCGCGTTTGTATTTTTCGTTCGTCACGAAAAACCGTACGATTCGAAATCCATCGAAAAACTCAACGATATAACGTTTCTCCGTACACGCCAATACGCGAATCTATCCTACGAAATATCTGTTTTTTCTTCTTTTTTTTTATGAACAACGATATCGTCACTTCGTCGAGGCAGGGCAAAATTACGATCGTTACCACCGTACGAGTAAAAAAAAATTCACCCCTTCGTACGACTCGCTTTTAACAACGACGCGATTTTTCCACGTGCAGTCGTTCGTTACGTCACGATTTGCCGCATTTTGGTCATATTTTGTTGCATTGTATGTTTGGAACCTTGCAAATGCGAGAAGAAAAATGGAAATTTCGCTCGTTCGCTTATTGTTTATTTGTCACGAAGGAGGAAGAAATTGCGATTGCATTAAAATAAGAAGAATCGATGATCGCGACCTAGTGAAGAGCATCGACGTAGGCCGATGTCGGCTCGGCGCTGTTTAGACGAGATAAAAGAAGGACCAACTGTTGAACGTCGGCTCTCCAGGCGGCCGGTGTCACGACAAAGCGGCAGCCAACCGAAGAAGGCAACCCTTATCGATCCGACGCGATGACGCGATTGCAACTTCGATGACGATCTTCTGCTTCTTTTTTTATTTCTTCTCGCGATGGTTCAAACGACGTTTCGAATTCTCTCGCCTTTTCGTCAATAAAGATTAATACGAGGAATTTCCTCGCGTCGCATTCGACAGTTTAATTCGATTCGTACTCGTAATTCGTACGTGTACGAGTTCTGGTTCTTTGAAGCTCTCGATATATAAAATTATACGAAAAGTCGAACGATATCGACGCGTTTATTGGAAACTCGGTTCTCGCGAGTTTATCGTTTAGAATTAACAATGAATCAAATTTAGGATTCGATGTAATTAAATCACACCGGTATACGTATCCAATTTTATTATCCTTGCCATGCAAGATTAATGCACGGCATAATTCAGTTGTAATATTCGACGATACTGACGCGTATATCGAATAAAATTTAATGTTCCGGCTTTAATTAAATATGCTTCCAGATCGGGGCTTAAAATATTTACTTTCGCTCGAATAATATACCGTGACACGTCGTGAAATCGATCGAAACATTTGTCGATGTCCGTACGACAAAGAAAGGCCCTTTCTTTCAAAGAAATACTCGTTACTCGCGCGCGCGCACATCGTAGAAACTTCCACGAAGTAAGACAACACGACGAGTACCCAACGCGATCGATAGAAAATTCTACTCACACATTCACCTTCGACGTTCGTCCACGATCGTCCCTCCGTCCCAGGATCGACGTATCTCACAAAGGAAGACGAGAAGAGACTTGGCAAGTCCGAAGGAACGAACCTCGTCCTAGCGATCCACGAGTGTTCGGAGTTTGATCGATGATGACAGCCCAAATCGAAGATCATCGACGCGGATAGCGAACAGGATCGATGAACGGCTGATCCCAAGGAAACTGACGAAAGGGAGCAGGTCCAAGACTACCGAAGGACGAGGATAAGCAGGTGGAGAAGAAGAAGGAGGAGGCGGAGGAAGAGGAAGGATAGAGTAAGCGTAATAAGAGGAGGACACGGCTCTCGAAGGACCAAGAAGGTGGTGGATGGCAGGTGGGCGGTCTGGGGGTGGATAGGGGCGCGAGAATCGCCGTACGAGTCCGGCTTCGTTGGTTTTTGGGGCCGTGATCGTGGCGACGCGGCAGCTGACTGGCTGGCAAGGCGATCCGCGAGGGCCAGGCTCTGCTTTCGTGGCGCGTCGTTCCGCGCGCGCTGCCCACGCACGTGCAACTCGGACGCGCGGCACGTGGTGTTTGCCGGAGTGGCTGCGACCCGAAAAGCACCGAGCAGAGCTTGCAAGCTCGCGCGCTTCCATTGGCCGATGGGTGGCGGCCGCGCATGCCAGCGGGTGTGGCCCTGTCGCGAGGGGCGGTGTAACACCACGACGCGGATAGGACACCTAGACTCGTGGGGGACGTCGTCTTGGGGGTGGCCACCGTTCTCGTTCGCTCTCCCACCTTAGCACCGTGAGCTTTTTCCTTGAGCTTGCCGCGGGAGGTGCCTGCTAACAAAGCGGCTTTGCTTTCGCGATAGTTTCCTCGTATATTCGTTTATGTCTTACTCTTGGGTCGACTTCCATCTAGGATCCCGCTCTGGAATCACCGCTGGCTGGGGCTAGAGTGGAAGAAAGGATTGGTTATAGGTGCTTCTAGTTTTCTTCGTGATCGGATGGACGACTTTGCACGGTACGATTGGTCCGAGTTCTTGGATTGTTCTAACCTCGTCGATACATCGGAGGTGTTAGCTTTCACGAGTTAGATGCGTGAGCTTTCCCCTCCATCTTATCGCAGGAAATCTTTGTATCCTACTCTGGCTGACGTCATGTAGGTTTCGTTTTATCGATAGTTAACCTAATGTGACGCACTTGCTCCGAGTTTCCACCTTATCGCCATGAGCTTCTTTCTTGAGCTTGTTGCAGCATGTACCTACTAACAAAACGAGTTCATTGTATGTAGTAATCGACCTACTTGTATAGGAATACGATTTGTACTTGGCCAATTATCGAGCAATTAAGTGAAATGAAAGTTGATGTTTCGTTGATTCTCTATATCGTACGAATAGCTTAAAATCTTTTTGCAAGAAGGAATAGGTTTAAAGCAACGTAAGAAAAAAGAATTGTCATCCTTATAGAAAGATGCGAAGTCATTATATTTTTTATGAAAATTATAAGTTGAAGGTATAGATAAGGGATTTCTGTTTCTCTTCTTCCAACGAAGAACTTTGAGTATCGCGCGAGAGAACTCACAAACGATGATAATTTTAGCAATAAATTCCATAATTTTCTTGAGCGCTAGGAATCGCTTGGCAAGTAAGTTACCGTCTTTCGAGTTGAGACATCGTTCGAAGGATGGCGTTGTTGCAACGGTATCTCCTACGTTCCAACGACTCCATTATTATTGAGGTCCGAACGTATCTAATTTTATCGTGACAGAATGAAGGCAACCGCGTTTCGTATTTATCTTCGTTACGTACATTGTATATTGATCAACCCTCGAAACATCGTTTGGGTTCATTGAACTCCAACAAATCTAATAAGGGCATATCTTGGATATTTATGCTACGTGTCTTCTGATCGTGTTGCAGGTCCTTAAAATGTCTCCAAAAATGTAACCACCTAGTTGCACTGAACCGTTAATCAGATACACATCGAGTAACATTTGCGTTTGGGTTGTAAAATATGACACAGTCTGACGATGATACCAAAGATAGCAATTTCAACAGTCAACGTTTTTCATCATTGGTAACGTGAAACATTATCGAACTACCGTAAAAATCAAAAGTTCCTCGTCGATTTAAAAATTCTAGATTATAGAAAATCTTAGCTTTCATCGACGTCGCTTACCGTTGACCAAAATATCGCCGGAAACTAAGATCCTGGGCCTCTTCAAAGCGCAGGACGAATTCCTGGTAATTCGATCGCGCGAGAACGGCGTCGATTCAGGAGCACGGAGCTCCTTCGATCTCCTTTTTTCCACGGCGTAGCAACAGGTGGGTACGTGTGTGTGTGCGTGGCTGTGAGCGCGCACGCAATAGACCACATCAACGACAGACAAAGAGAGGAGAAAGAAAGAACCATAAAGACCAGAGAGAAAGACTAAAAACGTTATCACGAGCAAAGAGAGAAAGGAGGGAAGAAAGATCGAAGGAAGAGAAAACGGCTGGAGATCGTGCAAAAGGGAAGGACGCGTTGTGAAGTAGGCTCGCGCCCAATTTTGAACCACCACCAGCGGCAGCGCTGGCAACCACCACGCGAGATCGTTTAACAAGTCGAAACGCGGGCCTCGTAAATGTTTGACGAGATCGCATGTCCACGGGTTTAAAGCGAAAGTCTAATCACGGCCTGATCGATAAATAAATCGGAGCTAGCTAAACAGCCGCTGCGGAGTTGGCTTTTGCCGGATGGGAGGGGGAAGAGGCGCCAACAGAGGCCAGAGGTTTGCCCAAAATCGAGGGGGGATGTGGGGCGATCGCGGGACGAGGTGGAGAAGATGGAAGGGGTACGCGGAAGAGGAAGGGCGGCCGAACGGTGGTGGATCGGGTTGGAAGGGTGCGAGACGAGGAACGATTCGGTTTCAGGAGGGCGGGAGGAGCAGGAGGAAGGAGGGGGTGGGTATCGATGGCGTAGACGCGGCCTTTCCATCACGTATTTACACGGTATGCCTACTGATTGGCGCACTGGCGTACGACCGTTTTAATGATTTACCCTTGGAGAATGGCATTTGTGCTATAACGGCGTGACGTAATTTATTATCGATTATCGTTCGCGCCGAATAAACACGGTTTAATTATTCCGGTAGTGCCTCGGCGTTGAGTGCGCCGCGGTTTCACCGCGCTACGAGTTTTCCATATAATTCCGTAGCTACCGATCTACTTTTGGCTGACCGTTCCATCCTACGTCGACTCCTTGGTGCGTGCTGGCCTTCCCTCGTAGGAGAATTCGAGAGTGATTTCACACCCCAGCTGCGATTTCTGCTGGACGGAGACGAAGAAGAGAATTTCTCTTGTTTCTGACGCTTGTTCGTCGAAGTTAACATCAGTGTTGGCAAGCGATGATAAGTTTGAAGTCAAAAAATAGAAGGAACTACGTGGGCACGAATTATCACCCCTCGAGAAATACATCGTGATTTAATTCGAGTCGAAAGCTGCGTCTTTCTCACCATCAAATTCGTGAATCATTAAGAGCAAGCCGATGACTCTACCTAGCATCCTCTACCCTCGTCTTCTACTTTCGGTTCGTTTATGGATCGATTACGATCACGTTTTTAGCAAAGAGCCGATGCGGCGCGTTCATCCAACCTCTCTTATTAGATCAGCCTTTCGAAACATTTCGATCACCATCGGCAGCTGCGTTACCAATTACCAAGAGGCTGCTAGATCGACTTTCTCGATAAATACAGGAATCACGAGCTAATTCGAGTCGCAGACGAGCTTCGTTAGACCCGGCGGACGGCGTCTTTCCTTCCATCAAAGATCTTAAGCCTGGAAATCGTCTCGTCGTAGACTTAGGCGAAGGATTCGTGAATCTTTAAGGGCAGGCCGACGTCTCGACCGCGTTCTCCATCCCTCGTTCTCGGTGCTCGGTACGTCTATCGATTAATTATAATCGTGTTTAACATCGAGGCGACGCGACACGACACGATGCAAAGCTCGAGATGGATTTAACGATCGGTGCCGGTGCGTTTCATAAATTGACGGTGACGCGGGAGTCGCTCGAGCGACTCTTTCCCTCTCCGGTTGGTCCGTCTCTCTCGCGGCGACTCACGTACACGACAGCTAGACGTGAGCGACGTGTCATTTATCGCATAACGCCACTGCCTACCACCGCCATTTATGCGCATTCGTGTCGCCATAATTGCAATTAGAATGGAATTCATTTACATCGACCGACCGACCGACCGACCGACCGACGATCGATTTGTTCTGCCGGAGAAAGCTCGGATTTACACGATGGCCGGTCGTGCGTCGCCGACCGCTGGTTATCGCCAGCTTCGTCCGGATTTATTTCGGCGGACGTCAATCCCGCGGTCGTTTCGCGATGTAAATGAGATTAGATTAGCCTCCGTCGTATAACAAAACCTGCCGACCGCTCGTGAGGTCATCAGAGTGTGACACGGTTTGAACAGAGGGTGTGAGTGACGGTGAAAGAGGGAAAGGGAGAGACCAACGTGCGAATGTTTAAAAGATTACAGCGACGATGATTATCGTCGATTATCGCTGGTAAAACGAGTCGCGTGTGCCATCAGGAAGTTAATCGGAACGAAAAACGGCGCTTCGATGATCGCTGATCTTTCGTCTATCGTAGACGGGTGAATGGGTACGCGAACTTTGATCCGTTTGTGCTGAATCGTTCGTTTGAGTCTACGTTTGCCTTTTCTCATGTTTTTCTATTTAATATCGTGACACGGTACGGAAAAATAGATCATCTCATAGTGTCTAATAGTGTGATAATAGATAGTGTCATCTCAAGCATGGAGTGACAAGATGATCGTTAGCTAAAATCGATCATCGTTTAGCTATTTCTGACTGATCGACAAAACACTCGATTTGTTCATTTATACGTGCCCATTTATCCGCCGATTCTTTTTATTCTCGTGCCTCTTCTTTTTCACCCCCTTTTTCTACTCGCGAAGAACATTTTCGTAGCACCTAAAATCGACGTCGTTTGTCTATCGTCGTGCCTTTCGATCACGATTCATAACCGAAATAACCGTAGAAATCCTTTAAGCCATAATAACCCATAACAATCCATAATGGAGCATCAGTTCCGTTTATAATGGAATCACAATCGTGGCATTTTGGTGCCTTTTTCGATGCAAGTATCCCAGAGTCGTAGACTAGACGGTCGTATGAATTTAACGGCGAAAATCGATGGAACGCAGACGGTTCCGATAGAAGGACGATCGTGTTGCAGCAGGATGCAAGTGTTTTGTACGTTTTTATTCTGCCTTTCAAGCACGATGGTTGTAGGAGGTCGCCTCTACGAGTGGCTGAACAGCGAGTCGACGCTTCCTCGGCGCTTTCACGATCGGATCGCGTTAACCAGACGATCCGAAGTGTTCGTTTTACGCGTTTTCGAGAACCGTTTTCGAAAAAACGGAGAAGCATCGTTCGTCGATGGTCGAGCGAACGATCGAAATTCGTTTATACGGGAGGGTAACGTTCGTGAAAAATCCCTCGTACGAGGAGAACACTGTCATTTATCCACGAGGAATTCGTTCATCCCGGCGCGACACTGCTTCCGTTCTAGCACGACGAGTTTACCGACGTCCACCACTCGAGTAAGCGATAGCATATTCGATTAAGTGGCACGAATATTTATCGAACGATTTAGAGTTTTATCAACGTACCCGGCGTGTTTGGCCGAGACGATTCCAGCTTCGACGTCTTTCAAAAAATATTTTTAACTGAAAACGCTGATTTACCGGCAGCATTTGAGTACGAATTTCTCGAAAACTATCGAAAACGCCTGAGATGTCCATCTTTAGCAAACGAAAAAAATAGTAAAATATTTTTCAACCAATCCGTAAGAATTAATGGACATCGCACGAACTAATTACTACAAATATCGTTATTTTGCAGCACGAGAAGCTGTCGTAAATTTTCCTCGTGGCATTTTTCGAAAGAGAGAAAAATCGAATCACGTCGAGTCCTCGTTCTCCACCTTCGCGACGTCACCGCCGACGTTTACGATCTCGTCTTCGACCTGTACGGTATCGCACGCGCATCATCTTCGCAAGCGCAGTCGCGATTCTCTTTTTCCACGAAAGCGATGGCAAATATCCGGGCGCAGTGGCGGCGCGGTTCCACTTCGTCCGTGCAACTTAATCGCCCGAAAGAGAATTTATATTCGATGCTCGAGCGGCCGTCGTTCCGGTCTAGATCGTTTTTCCCCTCTTCCCTGGCGATCACCCCTCTCGACCTGGTCGGACTTCGTACCTCTCTCTTCTCGCAGGAGAGAAAGGGGCGGCTGGCGGGGAGTGGAAAGGACGAGGCGGTCGCGGTATCGTCCGCGACTCCGTACGGAAATTTCATTTGGATTTTTCGCTCGCGCGAACGCGTCGTGCGCGCGCACGCGATAGCGCGACGCCACCCAGGGATTAAAAGCTAATACGGGCGATCCAATTTAATTGAGCGA
>JAITYT010000668.1:20579-32203 GCA_025433975.1 Liostenogaster flavolineata | reverse complement strand
CTCTCTCTCTCTCTCTCTCTCTCTCTCTTTATCTCCGTCCTCTCTTTCCCGTCGTATGTGCGCGTACACATGACTCCGTCCTTCGCGCTCGATCGTTCGCTCTCGCTTCCTCTCGGACCCCTTTTCTGGTTTCTCCTCTGCCCCTCCTCCTCCTGCTCGGGCCACCGTCCGCCCCTCGACGCATACCTAGATCAAATCGTCCGTGGTGCCGTCCAACTCGGCTGGAAAATATAATTCAAAGATATTTATGGCTGGATTACCGCTGGAATTGGATATCTAATATACATGAACGGTGCCGCGTACGAACGGACACGAAATGTCCACAGGACGAGCCTTTGGCTCTCCACGTGGTCGTCGAAGTGCCTCGAGGACGATCTCGATCGAATTGAAACGCAGGACTGCAAGAAGGAAGACGTTTCGATCTGGCGTCGATCGAATCAAGAGTTTAAAGACGATCGGGATCGCCGGTTTAGGTCCGACTATGAAAGGTTACTGGACAACTTCCAGGTCGATTTAGGGGATTGCGGATTAATTAGGTGAATTTCAAGTTCAACCGAGATGCTTTCGTGCCGACGATACGCTGAAAACCGTAGAAGTCATTGAATTGTTTCGCGTCGATCTCGAAATGGTCGGAGTAGGACGTACGAACGTCCTCGAAGAACCAGGGGACAAGAGTTTGCCAGGCGATCTCGCGGCAAAGGATTAGCCGCAATTGATAGCCTCTGCTTTTGTCGAGGGAGGCGCGCGTAAAGCCGCTTTTACGCGCAGTGAAGGCCACGCGAAGTCGCCGCTCTCAAAGCATCGGAACGATTACGGCTACGGCGACGACCAAATTTCGAGGCGAGCTTGATACGTGCAAACGAATCGGCTTGGTTAGGTCGGTCTGAAAAAAATTCGCTTTGCGAGCGAACGGGTAGAACCCGTTTGCTTGATTTCTAACAGTCTGACGTATGGTAATCGAGTTAACACGATGACTCATGGGATTTTAATCCGTCCAAGCTAATTGGCATTCCTCGTTGCGAATATTTCATCCGATCGTTTATTTGGCAGTTAATAAGACCAATCATCGCTACGAATCGATTGACGTCACCTCCTCCCAACGTCTACAGTGACGTTCCGATTCTCTCGTACGTCCATCGAGTATTTCAGATGGCGGAAGAAGTTACACGAAAGACCGTGTCGCGAGCTAAAAATCGACTCCCCCTCGAGAAGCGGGCGCATTTAAATCCAATAGGCGACTCGAACGAAGGACAGGTCACTCGGGTCCGGCTACGTCGACACCGAGACGTGCCCGAACGTAGAATTAATTGGAAGCAGCCGGTGTTGGGCGCGCTTGGGGTGTCGAGGTAACCCAGCCCACCCCCTGTCCTCTGAAGCCGACCCCGCTACCCCCGTGGCACCTAACGGCAAGGGTAATTTTGATCCGTCGGCGAGGGGGAGGCGGGCGAAGGGACGCCTCGGTGCTAGTGTCCAGTGTCCTGCAGTGTCGTCCGGTGGTTAGTGCCAGGCCAGATGTCGCCGTTGGCTTGACGTAACTGGTTAACTACCCTCCGGTCCCTCTCTTCTCGTCTCTTCGCATCCCCGTCGTTCGACGAAGCCAGTAACGCCTCTGCCACCTCCTCCACCTCCGCTTCCACCCTCACCAGCTCCACGACCACCTCCACCGTCGCCGCTCATCGTCTATCGGCATCGGCGTAGGCATCGTCCCTCCAACCACGCACCTTCCACACCTTCGTCTTCCTCACCGCTATTCCGACCGCCACCGACGTCATCGCCAATACCAACGAGCCGCTGCCATCTCGTCGCGTTTATCGATGCTCGCTTTCGACACCTTCGCTATTTGCATCGCTATCTTCCGCCTGCGGATCCGCTCGATGCCCCCAAGAGCTTCGTCGCTTCTAAATACTCGATGGTTCTGCCATCATCTACCTCTTCCTTCGAAACGATTCTCCTCGATAGTTAAATGGAGATAAACGTTCTATTCGATCTCGTGTAAGTTTGCAAAGAATTCGGAAAATGCCAGATAGTCAGCCCCAAGTATTATTAGGTGTTAATAGGCAAATTGGTACTCGAACTTCTTTACGGTGAAACCCTTGATAATGGTCGTTGCTATCGTCGTTGGTTTGTCGTTAGCTTGACCAGCAGCGAAGACGTAAATTCTTCTTGGTATCCATCGAATCGATCGTTGGAATCATCGATAACCGATCCACCATCTTGGACTCGCGAAATAGCCATCAGCGTGGCTACTCTTGCGCTACCTCCGTCGGCCCCACTGTCGTCCCCTTCACCGGCATGGGTCACCATTGCTACCGCCGCCGATGTCCACCTCCACCACCACCACCACCACCACCACCACACCACGGCAGCGGATGCGATATACGGGGATGATTCTGATTAATTACCGATAGTTGCGCAAGCTGACGCCGCTCCGTTGACAACCCTCGTCCGTCGCACGGCCGGTCGTTTCGCGCGTACGCGCCAAAGAGAGGCGGGTGGAAGAGGAGAGACCGAAGGGCGAAGGAAGGAAAGAGAAGGAAGAACGAGTTGACCCCTGCCCACCTTTTTCTCCTCTTCCTCGTCCTGCCCGTCCGCCCTCGCTTTTGATACATCGCGCTTTTTAAATTCGTCACCCTACGCGCTCAGTTTTTACGGTATTTTTCTGCGTGCGTTCTCCATTTCGACCGTGATCGCTCCGACTCGATGAAAAATAGAAATTTGAACGAGCTCGTCTCTCCAAGTTTTTCCACCGAACGGAATGGTCATACGTACGAATCGGAAACGCGCGATATGCAAAGTCACTTTACATCCATCGACTCTTCTTGACGATTCGTCTTATCGAAGCTGTTCGAAGCATCGAGCAACCGTCTCGATACACGAAGATCTTTGTAACGTCATGAATCTTTCTAAGAATTTTCCAAAGGTAGAATTTCATAGATAAAATACATTTTTCGACTCGACATTCGACACTTATCGGTTCTTTTCGGTACAATTTTTGTCTCTGATCGACGATTTCCAAAATATTCCGACTGCCTTCGCTTCCTAGAGTTTCACGAGCGACGTTACTTCTCTCCACGAATCGTTCTGAATTTTTATAATTTCTTTTTTACTTCGTAGAATTGGAACTCTAACCTCCCTCCATCGGTAGTCGAAACGCGCCACGCGAACGTGCGTCGTGCTTGGGTTAGCGCGTAACCCGTCGATCTTGTCGAAGAATTCGAAACGATAGCTGGCTGCTGGTGATGCCGCCGCCTCGGGTAGTATTGTTATTCGACAGGGAGGAACGAAAACGCGCGAGCAACGGAGAATTCGTGCCGCTCGTGCGGCGCATCGGACCGCCAATATTTGGCAATTACGAAATATGAGTTTACATTTAATAATAGCGGTAAACACCAGCGGACGCACCGTTCATGCCCGCTTGAACTGCTGTTGGAACGAGGAGCACGCTGATGGGGAGGTGATCAGAGGTGGAGGGAAGCAACGAGGGGCACAGGGAATTCGAATCGTCGGGTCGTGAACGGAGAGACCGAAGGAGGGATTGTCGCGAGATGTCTGGGGAGTCCATGGTAAACTTCGACTCGACCAAACCGATTGAAACGATTCCCGACTCGACATCATCGATTCTGGCCTAACTGTCGAATCGAGCTCGCCTTTCTGAATATTTATCCCAAATTCGACATCGAATGCTTCCGGTTTGACCTAGGCCAGAAGTCGTTTCTAGATACGCTGAAATTGTGAACGAAAATGAAGATTGTGGGACGTGGATCCGAACCTGTTCGAACGATTTACAATTTTGATTCGATAGACGGCTTTTCGACAAAAAAAAAAGATAGGCAAAAATAGGAAATAAAGGATAAAACTCGTCAAATATGAAAAGAAGAAATGGAAGACGCTATTTAAACGTCGAGTTGCACTTGTTTTCTCGGATACTCATTCTAACCTCGACGTCGCACGTTTCTTGTCTAACTTAGGCTACAGATCGTTTCTCGCAGCCCCCAAAGACGCGTATGTGTGAGCGCTCTCGCAATCGACTCCTTTGGCCTCTTTCTCTTTCTCTCGTTTGAAAAGTTCCCCTTTCCTCTCCGCACGTATCCCTCTCGCAAAGCATCGAGAGCCACAATTCGCCTAACCACTCGAAACCAACGGCAACAGAAGGGAGAGCGAGCAGGAACACGCGGGCGCAATTACCCGACATAATCGAGTCGCTATCGCCCTCCCTGGACCCCGCCCCCTTTCCTACCCCCTACGTCACTCACCACCACCATCGCCACCATCGCCGCCGCCAAACAGTCCTGCGACCTACCCTCCGCGCCGACAAACAGCGATTTTGCCAAATTCAATTTCCAGCCGCGAGCCGCGCGTCCCGTTTAACGAACTACGTTACTCGTTTGGCCGCGTTCAAAGGGAAAAATGATACGGCGAGGGCTGAACGTTCGGAACGGGACGAAAAAAGGGGAGCCAGAGCTCCGACGGCGCGCTACGAAGACGACGAGACGCTTCAACTTTGCGACTTTCGAGTTTCGAATTTTCTTCGCTAGTCTGCGGTCTGGTCTCTGGATCAAGACGAACCGGCCTAGAACACTGCATCTTGTTCGTTTGAAAATACTCTAGGATAGTTGATAATCTAGGAAATCTCAGATTTAAGCTCGTATTTGCATCGTAAAATTTGCTGGTTGAAGCGTCAAATATCGCGCGAAGAATTTTAAGTCCGTTGGCTTCCATTTTGTTTGAAGAATGGAAATTCTTGCGGAACAAATATTTTTGGATGAGACAGTTTGATTTAGCACGATACAAAATGTATTGTAGATACTGAATCGTTGTATTAGATTCGGACGATTGTCGATAAACCGCAGCGTTGTTTGTTGCACGAATATCGGCATAGATGTCGACCAGGTTGTTTAGTATGAGCATAACAAATTAAATAGCAGCGTATTGCGCGATTATTTTCCAAATGCAATCCGATATAACATACAACCGATCAACGATGGTGAAATTGTTGTTAGTTAAATCGTTGTATTTCGCGTTCAATCTATGCATAGTATTCTGCTTGTTTCACTGACTGAATTACGCGAATTCTTTCGTGGTCTCGAGTGTGATGCGTGATTACGCACCCTATTGCAAAAACTATTAGATATTGAGCGAGAGAAATCGAAAATTAGAAAAATGTATTTAAATATATATCCTCGGGTAATAAATAAATCTATCTAAAGTCTATCTAAAGCTTTCTTGCTTAACACGAAGAAAATGTTATAACTAGCGATTTTTAAAATTTCGTATCAAGTAGACATAAAGTCGCTTATGGTAAATAAAAGATTAAACGACGATTTTTTCGTAAATGATAGAATTATACATTTTTCATGAATAGTCGAAAGTTCTTTCGTAATTTGCCACGAGATACGAATGTATTTGTGTGTCACGTATATCCTTCTTTCTGTTTTGAAAGAAGGACGCTCGGGCGACTACGGCGCTTATTTTTGTTGTTATTCGACCTGGTTTAGGTGCCTTATCGAAACGACGTCATTGCCAGTTTGTCGTCGATCGTAGAGCGCAGTACACTCGTAAAATATTACTCGTAATTTCGTCGTTCGTTTCGAGTCGTATCATGTCGCGCTTCATCATTATGAAACTGTAAAAAGCGTTGCTTGACCAAAGATACCGATCATCGAAACATCTTCTAGCTGTCTTTGCGCTTGGACTGCAATCCGAAGACCTGCTTAAGTAACTTCCTACGATACACTTTAAAACAAGAGACGACGCAAAAACCTACATCAAGATCATCGCACTAATATCTCCTTTCTTATCTTTTGTCATTCTTAGAACATATTAGAGACATCAAAGTACTGATCAAGAAGGCTGTATTTAGTATTTTTAATTTCTTATAAGAAAGAATGTATTGTTATAACTCTTAAAAGAGATCTGTAAGTTGTAAAACCAAATTTAGCTCCGTATACGTCGAGAGGGTTAAGATCGAATTTAACGAGTTCGGTAAAAGCGAGTCGCCAATTATCCAAAGTAAAAAATATTAAATTAATCGCAGTAACATATTCGATTCCCCCCCTCGCTTAATTATCAATAATTTTACTCTAAAACACAACGTCGTTCCTTGAAGCATCGAAAGCTTCCGCGTCTACTTCGAAAATCCAATCTTCCAACGTCAATGTTACTCTCGACGTTATTATTGTACAAGATAAAGACGAAAAAGGAGATAAGTAAGCGCAAAAAGAGAAAAATATATAAAAAGCAACATAATCGATACGAATTCTATATTTTCCATTTCAACGATATTTCGTAATTCTTCGCGGGGGTATTTTTAAAAATAATATCTCCACAGTGATGACGATTCCAAGCCGTCGGCCAGAGATGAAGGAGAAGGAGGAGAGGAAGAGGAACGGAGGTTCGAGGTGGTCCGCTTTGGATGGAGGCCGTGGAACCTCGCTATCTATTAATGACGATGTGATCGATATTAGCAAATATTTCCCGCGGGATGTTTACCGAGGCCGGGCGTACTTCGATAACGTATTTGCGAGCCACGGTTATCGTCGTTGACATTTATTCAAATGTAATATCTTGTCTGCCGGCGAAGATTACCTGCTCGGCAAATGTGTCCCACTGGTACGCGACTTTCCTTTCGCGCTCGTTTCCCGAGCGACGTGGAGACGAATCCTACTCACCTCTCCTTCCGTATCTCCTCTCTCGTCTCTCTTTTAAACTCCCTTGCTCTTTCTTTCTTTTAACTTTCTCGCATCGTCTCTTCTTCGTTCTCCTCCTCGTCGAATTCGCCGCCTATCGTCTCGAAACTCCGTCGGAGGACATCAGGTGGAATTTTCGCGCGGAATCGTCTACGACGGGAGGACGTTTTTTCGACTAGACGATAACAAAAGCGGACGTCGAGCCGCGAGACGAGCGAAGGTAACGATCGTGTTTCTCGAAGCGCGTTTGGAAAATTCAATTTGTAAAGTCCAAATACCAGGGACTGCGACTTTTTCCAATGATTTTGAGATCGTTGTCCTCCATTTTTCAAAACGTTTGCCTTCCTTGAGAGAAAAATCGTGGTTCGGCGTAACGTCGGTCGTTACTGACCGATCCTCGATGGAACAGGAGCGAAGAGAAAATTCGAGAGATTGCGGAAACAATGGGGGAAGCAGTAGAAAATTTATGACGCGTTCGTAATGCGATGTATATATTCGACGTCGTTTTTAGCGATGCGTTCCGTGTGGCCCTTGCGGCGACGTCGTATTACGCGTTTGCATATGTATAAAGTGCCGGGCGGACGATGTATATTTTATGACGGTACCGTGGAGAAGATTATTATTATTATTATTATTATGATTATTATTATTATTACGGTTGTCGATCTTGCTGTTGTTGTTATCGCCGTTGCTGTTGTTTTGTTGTCACTGTTGCGAAAAAATTCGAAATGCTTTTCATCGTTCCCAGTACGAGGTAAAACGAAGGCACGAAGAAGCGCATAATGTTAACGCGTAAAAGAAAAATGAAACGATGTCGTACGAGAGAGAGAGAGAGCGAGAGAGAGAAAGAAGAAAGGAAAAAGTGACAAAATGCAAAGTAAGAGACGAAATAAAGAATACAAAGGACGACATGAAGCGTGTCCTTAACAGTCCCTGGTCTGAAAGTAGCACGCGTCGTAACTACTGCCATTTTTCGTCAAAAAACACTCCGCAATCGTGGACAGCGAATCGGAAAGGCTAACGGGAAAAAAATCCAAACTTTATGGGCGCAAAGTGGAGGCACTGTCGTTTAACGATTTGTCGTGACTTTCAGGAACTGTACAACGTAATTAAATGACTCCTCCGAGAATAATAATATTGTAATTTTCATATTGAAAATACGAAATTATTATTTGTCGATGGTATAGACAGTCCACGAAGAAAGGAATTAATTTTTGCTATTAAAGTTACGATCTAGGTACGCGTGAGCTGGACAATAATTTAGCTCGATGTAATTATTTCGCGTTCTCGATAACATAACGACTTTGAAAAAATAATTTTTTTTAAGACCGAATCGAGGTGAAATTCCCGTGCTTTTTGTCTCTTTCCTCTTTTTCTTCTCTCTCTCTCTCTCTCTCTCTTTGTAGCTCATGATTCGCCTCTTCTCCTCCACTGTCTTCTAATCTAGCGATCAGAATTCCAATTCTTGGTCTTGTTCTTACATTTCCCTCTAAGACTCACTCCTTCTCTCTCTCTTTCCGAGTTCGCCCGTCTTTCGACTTCCTCCTCGCACTCGTACGTTCTGTCGTCGATTCCTCCTCCTCCGCACCGTTCCTCCTTCCACTCGCGTTTCTTCCCCTGTCCAGCGGGCCAACCTTAGTTGCAAAACTTCCCTCGAACCACTCCAAGTCGCACAAGCTGTTCCTCGAAGGATCTCGCGCCTCCTTTTCCAATTTCTTAAAGAGCCGCGACAATTTATGTGAGGCGTGTTCATAAAGTACCGCGACTACGTACCGTTTCACGCGCCTCACTCTCCCCTTTTACATTACACCCCCCCGATCCCTCGTTCACCACGAAACTTCAACTTTTCCGCCTCTGTCCACGTCCCTGCTCCCATCCTGCTTCTCTCTCTCTCTCTGTCTTCTTTTAACCCTCTTCCCCCTCCCAGTCGGCGACTCTCCTCTTACGCCTCGTCTAAACGCCGGTCCGACGACTTTTTTCCTTACTTCCTCCCTCCCCCCTCTCTTGCCCTCTCCCTTTGTTTCACTTTTCTTCCTTCTCCCGTTTTTCTTCGCATCTCCTTTACGCTCACGGACAAGCCTCGCCAGCTAGCAACCCCCGGGACTTCGATCGGGAAAAAGAGAAAGTGGCGAAACTCTTAAAAGTTACTTCGATGCCGTATTTCTCGATACTTATTAGCTTTCCTCGCGGAGCGACGCGCGACATCGCGTTACGTGCTTTTCCTTCGCGTTCATCGCTTTCGGCTTAGTCGCTTTTTAGACGCATTCGTGCGCGTTTGGTGTAAATTCAATGGCAAATCGTTAGGTTTTAAATTCGCTGAATGGCGCCAATTGTTCTTTCTTTTTAAGCGCGGAATCTCGTCTGCTGGAGCATCGAACTGTTCGTTGGCGCAGCAAATATTGTATTAAACATTGCGTGTCGAGTATTTTGCTATGCCACTGGCGCTTTCGACTTTTACAATGCTCTTTCATTGATCTCCTTGGATATATCATCTTTTAGCACGCATGCTCGAATATTTTTTACATTTTCTCGGGTAACACGTTAAACTTAATTAGTTAATTATCATTAACTAAATTAAAAAGGCAGGAGAAACTAAATTTATTTAAAATTCGGTTTACGTTCCGTCATTTTAACGTGTAAAAATTGTGGACAAATCTAGAGATACTTCATCACGACGAAACGCGCTCCTTCGTCATCGAGATAATCTTGCGCAAATAATTTTCCAGGCGCGTTCGATCGACCCGTCGATCTCGATTACATTTTGACGACAGTCGTATTGCCAATTCACGGAAGCACGAGACAAACAAATAAATCAGAATTCGCCAGTAAACGCGAGTGATCGAGATGCTTTGGGAAATTGATCATAGGGGGTAGTGGGTGGAATGAAGTGGCGGACGGAGGTAAGGGGGTAGCGGCAAGGCAGTTAATCGTTCCTCCGCAACGTGGCAGCACTCGTACCTCGTAAGAAGGGAATTCGCGTCTCAACGAGACTCGAGTTCAGTCGACGAGCGTCGTCGGTGCCTTCCTGGAGCGTCCGCACGTGGGATCCAACTTAATTCTCTCGATTTCGTCGTAAAATTGCGCTTCCCTCGTCCGTTATTGACCTTGCCATTTTTCGCTCGATCAAATTCGCCATTTTTTCATGAAAGGGAAATTTTCCACGCATCCGCACATTAACGTGCTAATTCGCACGTTAAAATACGTACCTGTATTTCCTCCGTCCACGAAACTATTGATTTAATTCCGAATTCTCTGGATGCTCGATCGAATCTATCGCGACATCGAGGAACCGCTCGAGAATAACTTTTTTATACTAACACATTCTGCCGTCTACGAAATCGCAAAATTTCACGATCACTCGCGAGAATTTTCAAAATCTACACGATTTTCGAACTTCTACTTTGTCGTACGTATCGAAACGAAGGGAATCAAATCGACGTACAAAAAACGAAAATTTTCAAAAAGACGCGAACGCAGAAGACGATGATTCTTCTCGAGCGAGTTTGCAGACCCAAACGATCGACTCGTCGACTGGCAATCGTCCTCCGCTTCATAACTCGTCTCGTCGAGTACAAGAATTTTCATTTGCGTAAACTCTTGCAAAGCGGCGACGGGCTATTCAGGAATCCTCGATTCGGTGGAACGTACTCCGAGGCAATCGAGGAGAGCTCGTTCGAGAGGCGGAGGAGGGTGGCCATCGTCGCGGCATTAATGAATCTCCATAGATTAATCTAATTAAACGGAAGGATGGTCCGTTTATTGCGAGCCCACGCCACGTCGATTCGTATAAGTGGTACGAAGTGCTACCGCGCCGAGGCTACGGAAAATCGACGAAGGTAAGGGACGGAGATAGAACTGCCGGAGGGTGGGATCGAGACGGAAGGAGTGTAGATTGGATAGAGAGGGAGGGAGAGAGCGAGATCGTAGCGAGAAGCCGGTACGTACCCTCCAATAATGGCTCGGAATAGGGAATACAGGGATTTGCCTAAAAGATTCAGCACATTACAATTAATCGGAAATCTTAACGAGCGACTGCCCAACGTGTACCCAACCTACATAATCGAATATCGGGCCAGGATCGATCGTCTACCAATACGAAAGGAATCGTTTCGTCGTACGGTCGTTTGAACTTTCCACCGGAACTGCGTCGTCGCGTCTCGTCTCGTTTCTTCGTTTTTCCGCGGTTACGAAATTTTAGCAAAGAAATGATTCTAACGTCTACTCGAATAATGCATCTTGTCTAGCGTTGGTAGATTCGTCTATCATTTTTTAGACGATCGAACGTAACAAGGGAGAGTACGAAACAATATTTGATAAAAATGGCTGGAAAAATTCTACGTTCGTGTTTCCTTGGAAATAAATCGCTTGACCTTCGTTGAGAGCGTAGAAAATCTGTGATCACTCAAGATGTATATCGAATATGTATAATGTATAGAATATTATGTAATGTGTATAATAGATGTGTATAAAGACCCTGTAGATCGAAAGAAGAGAAAAAGGAAGAACGAGGATCGAAGATGATCGTCTCCTTGCGCACTTAGCGCCTTTAGATACGTAGGTACATCGGCTCTTTCCTCCTTTCCACCCCTTCGACTCGACGCACCGTCGCCACGACGGAAGAAGGACGATCGAAGCCGGCAAGGAGGGTCTCTACTTTCTTCCTTTCCAATTAAAATTCAACGCCCGTCGGACCGGCCCCGTGTAATTGGCCGAGATCTCTTTAAGCGAGAAAATTAACCAGAAGGGGTTGTCGAGCGTCGGTCGAAGGTTTAACCGTCGGTCGGAAGCCGCAGCCTCGATGGAGAAAGAGCCGTCGGCCGAGTTACGCGCCAGGGGGAATCGGGGGAGGAAAGGTGGATAAGAATAGGAAGTGGAGTAGAAGGAGGAAGAAAATCACGACAACGAAGAAAACGACGTAAGAGAATGAAGCGAAACCGA
>JAITYT010000668.1:9217-20465 GCA_025433975.1 Liostenogaster flavolineata | reverse complement strand
TTCCCCCCCCCCCCCCACCTCTTCTTCTTTTCCTGCTCGTTAGAGCCCTTCTCCCTTACTTTCGTTCGTCTTCGCCGGCAGGACAAACCGCGTCCTGCGAACGTCACCCTCGAGGGCAAAAATCCTGCCAATAAATAAATTTAAATACATGAATATCTAACCCCAACCCTTCCGACCCCCCTTCCATCCGTTCCTCTCCTCTCCTCTCCTCATCGTCGCACCGCCGATCTCCTGGCTTTCGAAGACTAGCCGACGTCGGACCTACGGCGAATGCTTCGAGCTGCAGTCGTTCTCGCGAGTCTCGGACGAGATTTTGAGAGCCTCTCGCGTTGTCTCTCCCCCTTTCTCGATCCACCTGTTCTTCCGCCTCTGCCTCGTTGATCTTAGGTCTGCGGAGATCAGAAGTCGATGGCAGATAACACGACGATCGATGCTATTGGTCGTTCTAAATTTTACAGCGGATTATTTTTAACAATCGAACGGTTGATCCTCGTTATCGCGAGATTGAGCTTACGATTAGGCCGTCGTTGGTGATCATTGCGAAATTCATCTTGGCGCGGAGGAAGGGGAAAGATTGGAAGGAATACGCGCAGGATACCGACAACGGGATCACATTTATTTTGATATCGTAATTATAGCGCGTTATTATTGCACGTTAATGCATATATTTCATTACCTAGATTTAACTGCAAACGTATAATATAATTAATTGGACACGGTCGCGGCTTTGATTATACTCGTAATTTAATTATATTCACGGTGTCGAGGTTCGGCGCTGCCTGAGAAACGACAAAAGCGTCGCTACGCGCCAAACATACGTAGGTGAGAAAAAGCATTGGGAGGGCGAAAAAGAGACCTTTTTTACCGGCGAGATGCATGCGAGAAAAATTGCAGAAGGCGGTGGTCAGCGCGAGACGCGTCTTTGTCCGTGGACGAGAGTCGAGTAACCAAACAATTTTCTTCCTTTCATTTCGATTTCAATTTTCTTACACGACGTACACGCGCGAGTATTTTAACGGGCATACGGGAATTCCCTTAAAAAGGAGGAAAGTGCGTACGCGTGTCATTTTTAAAGCTTTCTTACCTCCGTATTCAACGGTGAGGAGCAACTTAATGAGAAAACTCATTAAGGAGGTAAGAAAAGTGGAAAACTTAGCGTAGCTACATGCTCGATAGAAATAACGCGCGCTCACAAGCACATGCGCGATTCGAGCGAGATGCCAGCGTCGTGCCGCAATTGACGCGGCCCGTGTTCGCGAGTGCTTAATTAGATCGTTTCGTCTCCTTCTGAAAACACTTTATTTAAATACTCGCACGTGTCTCCATTCACTCGATGAAATATTTAAAGAAAACTATAATAAAAGAGTAGTAGATACGAACGAATGCGAGACGTAGAAATATAAAAATCTTTCGCTCGAAAGGAATAGCGTTGAATCGAAAATTACGAAACTGGCGGGGTACGGCGATAAGTAAATTTATTTCGGTATACAGTATTTTTTAACGTGCCTTCGTTCGGCACAAATGACAGCGCGACGCGACGCGAGGACCAGAAGCGTTCGAATTCTTGTCTCTGACGTCGTCAACGATTTCGACTAACGCGTTTAGGTCTCGGATGGCCGAGATTCTGTCGTTGGCGTTTATAAGTTAAAATATTGTCTCGATATTCGATCATTTAGTTTCCAAGACGCTTTCTCTAGGTATCCCATTAAGAATCGTTCGTAAAGTTCGGTTGGCTTCGATTGTAAAGTCACGTATTAATTTTTGATAAATCGTATTCATTTTGTAACGTCACTGTGATTTATGTTACGTTAGAGTGGCAATTAAGCGCATTGAGAACGGAGAAGTAATTTCGGGACACGCAAAGTCGTACGTCGCTTTCAAGTGATCCTCGAGAGAAAAGCTCTTGGTCCCGCGATTTTCATCGTCGGGTAGAAGCACGCGATAAGTACGAAAGTAAGAGCGTGTCTTACGGATATAATCTCGTCGAACCGCTGAATCAAAAATGCACTCGCCCACGCTTGGGCGTTTAATCGTGCGTACGTCGCACAGAGACGGCGCGCATCGGTTTCACAAACGCTCCTGACGGAGGCAAGGACGATTCTCGTGTTCTCGCGAGAACGCACGCACGCGAGTACATATGTACGTAGCAATGTGTATACGTGCTTGTGCATGCATTTGCGTGTGCTCATTACGTATGTACCTTGTTGTGTGTGCAATACGCACATGCATCTATTTGTACGTGCGTCGATCGCGGGACGAGAAATTATTCAGTAACGCGATAGCGTTCTGCCAATGTTAGTCCTCGTTACGCCGTGATATTTTCTTCTGGTTATTAACATTAATTTTTTACATCGATCTATTCGGAAACTATATTATTCTTCGACATAAAAAATTTTGTTTTAGCTAGTCTCGTTACATCCGAGATATCTTCCACTTATTATTAACATTAATTTCTGTACATCGATCCTCTTCCGAGACAATATTATTCTTCGACTTAGAAAATACTGCTTTGGCTAGCCCCGTTACATCCATATTTTTTCATAGTTATTATTGGAATTCAACGACATACGTGGAGACAATTTAGTTGTACCATAGAATGTATTGACCCGTACTTAGAGACTCGTTCAAATTGTTATTCATCTTCGCGAACATAGTTTTCTTCTATTTTTCATCTCTAATGACCCCATGGATTTGAGAGTAATTAAAACGACATTTAATTGCAAAGCGTACTGAATTAACTACTAGGATGCTTCGAATGCTCAAAATCTCTCTACCTTCTATCTCTCTCTCTCTCTCTCACACACACACCCGCTCCTTTCCTCGCAATGCAAAAATATGCATTGAAAGTAAAAGAACGGGGGAAAAAAGGTGAGGGGTACGAAACGAAGAAGAACCGAGGTCTGCCGTAAAAACCGTCACGACGAATGGACTCCAAGCGTCGCGACGCACCAACTCGATTGACAATGCACGCCTCGACGGATCTCCCGCCACATCGACGCGCAATTTTCGTGGCTAATTACGCGTTTTCCCTTCCCCTCCTCCACCTCTTCCTCCACCTCGTCATTTCTCTCCTCTCCTTGCAGCTTGGAGTCGCTTCTTTCACTTCGTTCTCCTTCTTCGTAGGCGCTTACTTCCACCCTCTCTCTCCCCCTACCTTAATCCATAACCTTTGCTCATCGACGCTCACCCTTGCCCTTTCCATTCATTTCGAATTTTCGACTCTTCTTCTCCCTTCCTCTCTCCTCCTCCTCCTACGAGCTTCCTTTCCTCGGGTCATAAATCGACGCATCGACCATCGACGCGTGTTCTCGCTCTCATTCCTCTACCGCAAGCCGCGATTTCTCCTTAACCACTTCTTCGTAGATCGCGTCGCGACGCTTTGCCGTCGCAAGGTGCGTCGGCCGCTTGCTCGCGCGCGCGCGCGCACGCACACGAAGACACCCACGAGTCCCGTGTCGGCTCGGGCCTCCGCGCAACCACCCACCAATGACGTAACGGTATTCTCGTAGCGCTTCCGTGCCGATTCATCCCCTCCTTTGATCATTTCGTCAGACCATCATCCAACTGCTCTTCACCCTTGCCGTCTCCTTCTCCATCGTGCTCCCCCTCCCCTCTTTCCACGCGGCTCCTCATCCATCCAGCTTCCTCTTCATGCATATCCTCTCTCTCTCTCTCTTTTCTCTTTCCATCTCAATCGCTCGCTCGATCTTGCTCTCCTTCAGCTCGCCAACGACGACGTAAAACCATGTAATTAGCTATACAGCCCTTGTCCGTATTTTGCCCCTTCCGCCCTCCCTGCCCTCCTGTCAGTCGGTACGGTGCACTTTAGTGGCGCAAGAGGGATGACTGGGACGATGACGGGTGGTGCCGCGGTACAGTGCGGCGGAGGGGCGGGGAGGAGAGGCAGGATCGTACCGCGGGCACCGGAGAAAGGGCAAAGCTACGTTCGCGAACCGATGCTGGCGAACATTGGCGTTGCACGCGGCGTTGAAGGAGGACTAGGAGCAGGAGGTGGCGGAGGGCAGCGAGGAAGGGATGGGGAGCAACAGCAGGGGCAGCAGAGACGCTCGGAAGCGTAGGAATCGCGCGGGGTGGAGGGCGCCGCTGGGTCGAGGGCGTGCTGAGAGAGAGAGAGAGAGAGAGAGATTGGCCGGAGTAGGAGAAGGTAGAGGCGGAGGAGGGGGCCTGTGAAGTACCCGCTAATTAATACCCCTAATTGCACCGACCCCAGCGTACCCAGGCAGCCGCCACTACCATCGCAGTCACCACCACAAGCAGACCAGGGCCGTACGTACGCGCGTAGGTGGATGAGTGCGTTACACCGCGGCGCTCTAGCGAAAATCCTTTTGCGCCGCGGCCCTTCCGCTCGTCTTGTTTGCCGCCACGTACGAACACGCGTGCGTGCGCGCGCGCGCGCGCACGAATCGATGCTGAAAACGACGGTGTATCGACGTGACTTTCGAGCCGATGTCGAAAGCGCGAAGACGAGCATCTCGAGGACTGCTTCGAAGGAATTCGTTGGAAGGTCGAAGACAAGTTCGAGCGAAAAAGGAAAGAACGAGGGAGACGAATGGTCGATCGATAAATGTTTTCTTGAAATTACCTTTTAATCGTCGCTTTCGTCAATAATGAACATGATTTCGAGGACTGTTTCGAAGAAATTCGTTGAAAAGTCGAATAAAAGTTGGAGGGGCGAGGAAAGAAGGAAGACGATGGTCGATCGTAAAAATGTCCTCTCAAAAATTCCACCTGGAATCGTTATCGACGAGAGACGATTGAATTAATTGCGACGACGTAATTCGTACGTAGCGCGACGAAAGTATCGGTGAGCGCGTATCGATCGCAATCGACGTGGGCGCGCCAATCTCTCGCCGCGTGGGTGGGAATTAATGCCGAATTAATGGTTAACTAATGCCAATAAATCATAGCCAAATGGCAAACCAATCGGAAGTCCCCGGTAAATTCATAATGGTCAAACCGAATTAACGTTAAACGTACCGTCAAAAATGACCTAATCGCAAATTGAGAACGAATCGGAGCGAAATGGACGAGGCTCAGCCCGACAGCCACCAGTCCGATTGTTTTCTTTCGAATTCGACAGCGATTTCGAGAAGAGACCGCCCGACGCTCCTTCGTTACGCTCGATTACGTAGCGTATCGCGGCCAGAGCCACGCTTTTAAATCATCCCGCGGACAAGTATACTCGCGCAAATGGATTACAAACGCCAAACGAATCGAACGTGACCCGAAAATTGTCCCTAATCGATTGTGAACGAGTGTCGACCGTTCCTCCTGATATTAATACCAAATCCAGGGGTAAATCTAATTGCAATGAATAACAAATTAATGGCGATTCGATGGAAATTAATGACGAACATATAACCGATATATTATGATCGTTGTTGTTCCCCGCGTCGTGGTCATCGTCGTTGTCATTTTCGTCGTTGCTTTCGGAAGATTCGTCGATTTTTTTCGATCCTCCTTCGTCGTTCGTTGGATATCGAACGCGGAATGCAACTTGCATCTCGCCTGCTATCGGTTAATCATGGATACGACAATACAATTAATCGAATGCCGACTTTTGATAAGTCTCCGTATAATAAGTATAAAAGGACCCACTTCCGGCTGGAATTGATAAATTAATATCGCTCGAACGCCTATTCCAAATATGTCCGTGACACACATCGCGTCGTCGCGAGATGCACCGAGGTCTAATCACTCTTGACGACGTACGCATTCGTTATTTATCGGTTTTACATACGAATGGAACGACGAGAGAAAATCTCTCCATGATCGTGAAATTATGAGTGCCAACGAAAATTTCGACTCCAATGTAAAATTCGTTTCGATGCATAAGAAAGAGCTTTTTTGGTAGAAAATTCGCCGCGATGATATTAGGAAATGAAAATTACAATTTTCCAGTGCGAAAGTAGACACTGAGAGAGAGAGAGAGAGAGAGAGAGGCTTTTCAAACCCCTCGAGTGTCGAGTAAGACGCGAAGGGAGATCGAAGAATGGAAACGTGCACGGGGTTTTCCTTCTCCCCATATCGCCATCGAGAGCGTTAAGTTATGGCGCTATCCTCGCAACATGTCGCCGGCTTGTTCGACAAACTTTTCAATACCGATATATATTTTCCTTCGACGACCTTTTATGAGCTGTTGAACCGTTCCTAAGGTTCCGTCCTTCGTCGTAAGCCGATTCGATCCTATCGATCTCTCTTCCGCGAGAAAGGAGTACGAGCTAGCGAGAGAGAGAAAGAGAGAGAAAAGGAGAGAAGAAACGCGCGTACGTGTGTCGTAGCCGGCGGCTCGCTCCTTCGTCGTCCACGTCGTAAATCGACGAGAGAGGCGCGGGCTCGAGGAAGAAATTATCCGTTCGCCGTATTTCTCATGATCGTGTTAACCGGTTTATCGATAAAAAAAGCACGATAAAAAATGCTAGCTCTCAAGACGAAGACGATATTCTATTTTCGTATCGTTTGGTGCTGCACGCGAGATTCGATACCACCACGACGTTCAGTTTCGCTTTTCCCCCTCCATCGTCGCGATGGAACGACGTTGAAAATTATCGAGACTCCGATAGGAATTTTCCCCTCGAATTGGTTACTTCGAGGTTGACGAGTTGACAAGGATCGCGATCGTATGGATCGTATACGCGGCCGTGAGATTTTCCTCGGAGCAACGAAATGAATCGAAGTCGATCGAATTCCGGGCGCCGTTCGCGCTTCGTCGAGCCGAATTCTAATCGCGACTGTACGTAGCCGTAATTCATCTCGAATTATGTTCGTTCGTTCGTTCGATCGCCGGTCGATCGAGAATCGGTAATATCTATCCTCAGTAGGTAGAATCCGGAATTCCAATGTAAATAACGATAGAACAGAAGGGCAAACTGTCGGACCGTTCGGCATTGACCGGTGTCCCGTTGTGGCCTACGTCGTCGTCCATGCTTTGCGTGCGAACGCTGCAACGTTATTACCCTCATCCCGTGCACCCCGCCTACCCCCTTCTCCTAGCCCGCATTCAATATCGTCGAACATAATCCCAGCTTTTACGCGTAATTGCCTTGAAATCTCGAGCGAATTGTAGTCGCAGTCGCGGCACAGAATCCGTTTCACCAAGCACCATTGACAAATACGTGAGCGCGAGCGAGCGCATGCCACTCGCAAATCTCTCCAATTATATTTGCAGTCTTAATTATGACGTCGTAGGGTCGAAAGTTTCGCGGTTGGACCGGGCAAAGAGACGAGAGCGTATCCAAGGAGTTTCCGGGTTTGATTCGACGGCTGAACGATGTCCGTGACGCCGCGATTCCTGCAAGAAGGACGATCTTGTCCTTCTCCATTCGTTCTCCATTTTATCAGCCGTCCGATTTTATCTACGACTTTCGAAGCGGTTGAATAATTTTCACGAAATGTTTTATCGAAAATTTTAAAGCGCTATGTTCAATTCGTACGTTCTATCATCGATCGAATTTTCATAAAAATTCTTTTCTCATGAAGTTTAATCGTGCGTTTGACTTGACTGTCGACCATTAATTGCCTGTTAAGCCAAGAATTTTTCTTTCATTGCATTTGTCTCGTTCGTACGTTTGTATCATTAGGACACGAAAGATTGGACACATTGTAGTAACGCGATGCATATCTTTTCACTGTGAGAATCTTCCGTTTATCCTGACTTAAATATTGTCATTATTATTGTCCATTGCCATAGAATATCGTGCTTGACTTCTTGACCGAACATCGCTCGTTCTTCGATAACCAACGACTAATAGCCTATCGAGCCTAGAATTTTCCTTTCACTGCATTTGTCTCGCTCGTACGTTCGTACCGTTGAATCACGAGAGGGTTGACGTCTCGTAGAAGCATGCCAGCTTCCTTCTTTTTTTCCTTTTTGTATCTCGTTGGTCGACGATCGTAGCGAAAAAGTCACGCGTAAAAGGAAGGAAAAGAAAGGAAAAGGAAGCACGAAGGCCGAGAGAGCGACATTTCGTGGCGACCGCGAGGACGAGGAAAGGCGCGAAAAAGGAAGGTGCGCGCGCACGCGCCGCAGCGCGCTCAAATTGCCGCGAGGTAACGCGCATTATGGGACGGTTAACGAGTGCGGTTAACCAGCTCGCCGGAAAACCGTGGTGTCGCCCTCTAATATATACGTACCGGTTGCACGCCCACCCCGTCTGTGTCTGAGCATATGTTGCCAACCACCACTAGTTTCGTCGTTATTTCCCGCGACGTTACGCCGACCAACGCGGCCTCGTCGACGATGTTTTACCTCGTGGAGGAACTTCGACAGTCTTCGTGACGTTTTCTTCAGCATTTTTAAATATTATTTATTTATTTATTTATTTATTTTAATTGTATTATTTTATAATAATAATCTTATTATTAATATAATAATAAATAATGTAATAATATTATTTATTTTTTTCTTTTTGTTTGAAAGCCTGCGTAAATGCGATACTCTTTGCACGATTTTCTCGCGACGATTATACTATACGTCGAGGGTGCTCCTTGCGATAGTCGTCTTAACGATCGTCGAAATTCATTCGCTCGACGTAAGTTCGTCGGAGGAGATTGGAGCTCATTTGCACACGCAAGGCTATTTTCTCAACGGCGCATCCGAAGTTATGGCGAATATTTCTCGACGCTTCTCTTTCGACGTTACCAACGAGCGCGTATATCCGTTTCCGGATTTCCAGTTAAATTGGAATCGATGCGAGCCGACTCGTGCCAACGTAAGTAGATACGCGCGAATTAGTTCCGACTCCGCGTCTGATTACACGTCGAGCGCCTCCACTAGCTTCGCGCACGATCACTCCTACGACGGTGGTTTCAATCCCCCTAATCGATCGATCGCGACGTCGAAGAGTTCGACGACATGGATCAACGATCATGCCTGATCATGCAGCATGGATCCTAGCATCGTTCGAAGAAACGAAGGGAAGAATCAAGGAAGACGGAAAGTTCGCTGGATCGAGGCGTCTTCGAGATGGAGGATCGATTTAAAAAACGACGCGTCTCTCGGCTGTCGACGTCGACTCGAGTTAACGCGACGCACGGAGGGGAGCCGCGATACGGAAGCCAACCGAAGGGAACAACGAGCTGAACTCGGATGCGAGTTGAACGCGAGGGATGAAGCGGAGAAGGAGGATGAAGAAGAGTAGGAGTAAGAGGAGGGGAGTCAGTCCGTTTTGCGTTTGCAGACGTTTTCATAAATTTCCGCGGCTGTACGTCGCCCGTTTCGAGCACGCGCGATCAAACAGACGCGATTAACGGCGCGATCGTTAATTATCGTTCGGTAAATAACGAGGGCCGTCGTATCGACAAATTGTTCGAGGCGCTTTAATTGAACTCGGATTCATTTTCAAGTGGCTCCGACGATAGGATTGGATTCCGATTCGACAAACGCGTTGCGTTAATCAGTTTCTCCTTCTTTTTTTTCCCTTCCTTCCGCCTACCTGCCTCCCCTCCCACCCTCCATCACTTCCACCTGCCTTTTCGTCCCTCTGTCCTTTTCTCGGTCTTTCGTTCTTTCGTACCCCCGCCACGGTATTTCTTTGTGCGATTTACGCGAGCGGGAAGGGGCAGAGCGGGGTGAAAGTGGATCCATTATGAATCTCCTTCGTTGAATGGCCAATCGACTCTGGGATGCGCAACGAACGAAGCAACGTGCCGCGAAAATATATCGTCGAATCGTACGGGCCGACCGAAGGGCTTCCCTCCTCGAGCAAGGGTTAAAACTCGAGGCCAGTCGGGATCGGTGGGGCTGCATTATCCAAGATGACTCTCCATTCGTCTCCTTGATCCATCGACCAGTCGTTTCGATGGAATCTAAGACGTTTCTCGATGTAGGCGTCGATTCGTCCTCTCGTTTCTTTCGTACTGCGTTACGCTCTTCGATTTTCCGATGATAAATTGCGATCGGTCTCCATTTTTAACACGCATTCGCGATAATAAGAAAAGGAATATCGTCGAAACGTACAGGGCTTTCCTCCTCGAGCAAGGCTTGAAACTCGAGTCCGGTTGGAATCGGTGAGGCAATCGCACGGCGATCAGTCTCCATTATTTCAGATGCGTTCGTTGCAAAAATTCGAAGATTAAAAAAAAGAGGAACAAGAAACGAACGACGATTCCATCATCGACGTACCACGCCACTGAATTGACTCCAAATTTTCCAGTCTTTTGAAGTTCTGACGTTTCTCCTCTCCTTAAAAAAATTGCCAGTGATTCGAATCAACGATTACGAAAACGAGGAGAAAAATTTGTTCCGTGACGAACGCTATTGTTAACGCCAAAAGCGATCATCGACGCCCTACCGATTTATCGATTCTGCGAGAACGACGCTCAGAAAAGGAGCGCGAATCTCCTCGAGGAGATTCCAGTAGACGGCGCGATAAATATTTCCAGTATCGTAGGAACGTTCGTACGAGGTTTGGTGCCCGTATCCGCACCGACTTCCCCTCTTTCTCTTCTCTGTTCTTCCCCTCGCCGCCGAGCGCGTCTCGCCGTGCTCTCTCTCTCTCTCTCTCTCTCCTTCCGTCGCAGAGCGCGTAGACGCGAAGCGCGCAGACACACGCGTGCCTTCCATTGTGGGAGAGTCGCGTGAGCGGCGCAAGTTAATTAAGAGCCTCTAATGAACCAGCCGTACCGCAAACAACGGCGGCCCGACGACGGCAGCGACCGTCTCGATCGATTAATTAAAAATCTTGCACGACGGCGTCGCGACGCCCCGAGACGGACGCCTCTCCTTATCCCGGTATCTTCGTAACCTGACCGGGACACCGCTACTCCTTCGAACGCCTCTCATCGATTTTTTCCTTTTTGTCTTCGCACCTGGAGCCTTCTTCGTCAACTGAATCTGCATCTCGATGAACTCGCGATCGTTCTTCGCGTCGTACTTCGTCGCCTTCGTTTTTCATGTCGCGCCTCAAATTGGGCCATTGTCATGAATAATGCGGTTCTATCAATCGCGTGACCTTAACTTGTTATAAAAGCAGATAGTTAAAACCTCGCTCTTATTAATACAAGTTTTGAAACGATCAGTCCGATCAACATTTATTTTAATTTTGTCGATATTAAAAGCTGTGTTATTTATGGTATGATTCGGTATGTGCATCTACGTCGAGTTGAAACCGAGCAGGGAACAACGTTCGATCGAATTAGCAGTGATTTTTATTCGGTTTATTTGAGAACTTTCACTTAGAATTGTTTAACCCTTTTGGTGCCAGACGACGATATATCGTTGTTTGGA
>JAITYT010000667.1:293758-308967 GCA_025433975.1 Liostenogaster flavolineata | reverse complement strand
TATCATCGATTTTCTAGCAGAATCGTCGTAGAAATTTATTTCTTCTTATATTTCTCTTCTTTTTTTTTTGTGGAAACTTCGGTCGACTCGATGTAATGATAGCAGATAAATTCTTTCGCGAATTATCCAAAGAAACGTGGAATAAGACGTTCTTTTTTTTATTATCGATTTTCTAGCAGAATCGTCGTAGAAATTTAGGAATTCTTTTTATATTTCTTTTTAAATAATATTCTAAATATTAAGATAAATTCTTTTGTTATTCCGTGAACTACCAAAAGAAATGTGGAATAAGATGTTCTTTTTTTAATTTATCGATTTTCTAGCAAAGTAGTCATAGAAATTCAGAAAACGAGAGACACTCGTCTGCTTTTCGTGGAATAACGATGCTGGTCTGACAAATTCTTCCTATATTCCCCTTTTTTTCCTGGGAGCTTCGGTGGACGCGATGTAGCGAAATCATTCCTCGGAGGAATTATCGAAAGGAACGCTCGAAAGAGTAAGAACTACACTCGTTACCGTTGGTTCTCACGTTCGTGTAAACTCCTTCGAGGATTAAATTTCTACCGACTCGGCCAAATGGATACGCACTTTTCTCGATTGTTACCTACGTATAAGGCAGCGAGTTACGATCCAGACGCGGACGATTACTTCGTGCTAGCTCGATTTGGCTAAGGAAGTTGCATACGATAAGATCTTGATTTACGTGTAATTTACGCGTTGGCATCACATCGAACACGATAGGTTTCCACCTCGTAATCGTCGATCATTTCGAACCAAACCTTTTAAAATCATTCGAATTTCCAACGTACGAAACTAAACCAAAAAAAAGAAACAATAATAATTATAATCAATTCTCATCATGCACACTTTTCGTAATTGGAGAATCTCCTTCTCGAGGAGAGGATAAATGGAGGAAAAGTTCGGCGAAAGGAAAATGGCGGTTGATCGTCGATGGAAAATTCATCGTGGGACGCGAAAGTGCCGCTGTAGATATTCGTTATCGTGATCGGGCGGATAGGTACACGGCGCTTCCACTCGTCCGTACGAGCGCGCATCGTCGTTGCCCGTATCAAGGAGGCGTGATCGCGTTTTAACGCTCGATCGATTCCTTCGAGAGAGCGATTTTATCGACCTTATTCCAGTAGGCGTACGTCCGTAAAGACACTTGGGTAGTTCGAAGAAGGGAAGGCGTCGTTATCGTCGATATCGTTTTAGTTTAGCGCGGCTACGACTCCGTTCACGGCCTCGACGTTCTCACCGAATCGATCCACGTCGATTTCGATCGTTTACGGACGCGTTTATCGCTCCCCGAGCGAACGGACCCGCGTTGCTTTCGTTTCGTTGGCGAATCGCGTCCAGAATCGCGGCGACGTGCGCCTCCGAGACTCGTCGCGCGTCCGTTTCGATATCGATGGATATTTAGTCCACGGCTCGACGTTTCGTCGCTCGCTCTTCCTCGCCTTCCAACGAACTTTCGAATTTTATCGCGCGAATAACCGTTGCGCCGACTCGCGCTTATCGCGCTTGCCGCTCGTATAAATTCGTTTCTTTCCTAACGTTTTTGCCTCTCCGCCGGTCGTTTATCACGATTTTCATCGAAAAAAAAATCGCATTCACTCGTTGCGTTTCTTCGTGCAAAATGAAAAATCGTCGACGCTGATTTATCGGGCTGCTCGGTAAGTTCGCTGCTATTTTATCGCGTGTTCGGAAAGTCTTCGTCGATATAAAAAAAAGGTCGATGAGAGCGATGCAACGGAATGAATACATTATGATATTTATAGTATTTTTTATTGGCGAAAATTTTTCGAACTGTCGAATTTTAATTTTAAATTTCGCCGACTCGCTTTTATTACGTTGGCAACTAAGTGCTTGCGGATTTTACCTAACACTCTATCAGCAAAATCTGCAATCATTTAGTTGCCAAAGCAATATTTCCCATGCTGCTTCTATGAAATCTTTCGTAACTTCTCTTTCGTAACGATTTCCTTTTTGTCACTAGTTAGTTACGATTTCTATCGAAGATAATTGCGTTCTCTCGTTGCGCTCCTTCGAGCAAAATAAAAAATTAGAACTCGCGTCTTTTCTAACCCGCATCGATCTTAAATTTAGCTCGGTGAAAACTCGGAGTTCGACGCGTAAACGCGCGTCGCGGAAGGAAACTACGGGGAATTTGCAATGCGCTTGGTTACGCGCATTTAAATCGGTAGCGAGGCGAAGACGAACGAACGCGTCCGAAACCGCGAATCACGCTATATCCCCGCGATATCGCGCCAAATGACGGTGAGCTCGTTCGGTTTCACTAACGAGAACTTTCCACGTTTCGAGTACACGTGGCTACGCACCTACGCGCGCGCGCGCTCCTACAGGCATACGTACGTACGCGCCGCTACAAGCTGAATAAATAATCCGGCGCACCGGCATCGAAGGTTCGTTGATCCGCACTCGTATATGAACTTTCGTCGTAGTCGCAGCAGCTCCGACGAAATTCAAATGTCGTTTCGACGAGAAAGGGAAGAAGGCGCGTCCCTTTTAGAGATATTTTTTTCGACATTTTCTTGGACATTTTTCTTTTTTTCTTGTTGCTTTATTTCGTTCAAACGCGGTTTTTCACTGTTCCGAGGCGATTCGCTGCACGGACGATTTTCTTTTCGCTTTACTCGCTACGGAAGTTCGGCCGAACGACGAGGAAACTAGCCGCGTCGTCGCGCCCACGTCGAACGATTTAACGTCTAACGTAAGAGAACTCGAAAGCCGAAATAGCCAGAAACGTCCCTTCTCCCTTCCCTTCTCTTTAATTAAGACCGATCTTGGTGCTGGTCGCGATAGCTTGCAACGCGCCGCTACGTCAAAACAAGCTCGAAACGACCGACATTTCGCGAAAGCGAATAACACGACAAACGTTTACACGAGCCACGTAAAACAGGACGGTCGAACGGTAGCCTTTGATGCTTCGTTCGTTCGCTACCGCGATAAAGTAGATGGCTTCGAAGAGAGTAAAAGCTTGCGAGAAATCGACGGTCAAAAATATCGCGTCGAATGAAATAATCGAATAAAATAATTACTACGAGTCGTCGATAAAATCGACGATCTTCTCTCTGACATCTTCAAAAATCGTTCGATAGTAGAGAAGTTCGAAATGTAAATCGTCCTTGTAAATAACGCGAGCATCGATCGCTTTTCAACGAAGTCGAATAAAGCAGAAGTCGTTTTATAGAGCCTCTGTGCGTTTCATTATCGCCTCAAGGGACCGAATTAGAGCTGCTTCCTAGAAAGGGTGGCCATTAAATCAAAGTTTGCTCGCTCCTTTCGTTCGTAGTTCGTGGGAAGGTCAACGTTCCGTCGTTCTAGCACCGTGACGAATCGCGCAAAGTGTTCGCGGAGAAATTGGTTCGCAGTGGAGTCGTGTCTGCTCGCTCTTTCGCTTTCATTTAATATTTTTTTTCTCTCCTTCCTCTTTCCTTTCTCGCGTCGCTCCGTTTTCCAAGCGTCTTCGCGACGCCGCGCTCTCGTACTCCAGACGTCTAATTTCGTCCGAGACGATGGAGTAACTCGCCATTTTCCGTCGTACCTACCGTCGATGTTCTTCTTCCAACTGGAGCAGCAGCGAAAACGAAGGAGGACAAACTTTGCGTTCAAGGCTGCTGATCGAAGCCTGCATTTCTATCTGCTTTTTAACCTGCATTTCAATCTGATTTTCAATCGCTTTTCAACTTGCTTTTCAACCTGCTTTTCAATTGCATAAATCGTAAAAAAAACCGTAGCAATATTCGAGTTCGTACCAAAATTCGCTTCGGCGAATCGTCAAATCGACGGAGGATCGCGTAGAAACGCGTCTTCTTTCCTCTTTTTACCCTCGATCGAGCGTGTTCTCTCGTTATCACGACGAATCGGCGCTGGACGAAGTCCCGATCTCGATCGAGCGTTCGTCGAACGATAAACGCGAAAATGTTGCGAATCATGGCGCGCCGCGTCTTGATTCGCCCTTTAGAAAGCTTGAGTATTGCGGCAGTACGACGTACCTTCTTCGACAACGACGTCGTAGTCGTCGTTGTCGTTGTCATGCATTCACGAACCGATTCTTCGAGGCGAAATCCATCCAGCGATCCGCCGGTTCGAGATGCACCAAAGGAATCGTCGTGGTGCTAACAGAGCCTGTCCAACGCAACGAAGGGATATTCGCATGGTCATCGTGCATCTTCCACGATCGTTCGTCAATCCTGGTCCATCGAAGGTCGAGCCTTCGACCAGGCAAAGTCGAAGCGCGTTCCAGATGGACCCGCGTCGGCTTCGCGAAACGTCCTTCGTCTTGATTCGTTATCTCGTCTTGTATCGGCAAGATACGACGTCTGATAAAAGAGGAGAAAGAGAACGATATATATTTTACGTTACAAAATATAATAAAGATTTTATCGGAGAAAAATTCGATATCTTACTTCAGAGAAAATCCGAAATTGTGATACGTCCGTTAATTGATATGCGATTTTGATTGTTTTCTTGTGTTTTATTTGGAATTATTTCAACTGCAGCCGCGTTGATCATCCGTCTCGATTCGTTATTTCCTCTTTCATCGGCATACATATGTTACAAAATGAAAAGATTTTATCGGAGAAAAATTCGAGATCTTGCCTTAGAGAAAATCCGAAGTCGAGACGACACGTTTGTAAATTGATGTTATTTTGAAATCGTTTTTTCGCGTTTTATTTGGAGTTTTTTCAACTGGAACCGCGAGGATCGTCCTTCGTTCTAATTCGCTATTTCGTCTCTCATCGACGCGATATGACGTCTGATAAAAGAAGTTAAAGAGAAAAATAGATACTTATTTGAGTTGGAAAATGTAAAAATCTTAACGGAGAAAAATTCGAGATCTCTAGTCGGAAGAAGATTCAAAATGGAGGCGCATCGAGGCGGGCGATTAAAGGCGGGCGATTACAAGAGATCACGCGAATGAAGATATGCTAATTCGAGGCTTCGATAATCTCGACAACGTTGTTAGTCGTAATTGACGTGTAAATCTTTTCTTTTTTTTTTATATTTTTTTTTCATCGCTTTATCGCCGTCGTTTCAACAGGAGCCACGAAGATCGTTCGTCTCGATCGATCGACGCTCGAACGAAATCGACGGGCCTATGGACGAAGGGCAAGCGATGAGGCAAGGGACGAGGAGGCGAGAAAGGATACGGCCGCGCTTCCGACGAATCATAAATCACGTAACGAAATGCTAACTGGTTTCTGAATGCCTTCCGGAGTCCGGTGACTTTCGATTTGCCGTTGCCAATTACGGCCTTTCATCGCGACTCCTTCGTAAATCGCTTATCGAAATACGTACAGGTAGGTTTAACGCTTTATCCGCATGGCTATCGTAGAAAATCTACGGGGAAGTGTTCGTTCTATCGGCTTTCTTTGAGATCGCGCTCGTCAAGCGACCGTTGCAATTAGTATACCTTGCTCGAATCGCGTGTAAGGAGCGATTACGCTTTTCCAGAGCCGCGATCCTTCCTACGATTTCATTTCCACGAGAACGAGCGTTGTCGTGACCGACGAAAAATGTCTAAAACGAACTCTACGAATTTCTGACGCACGAAGAAACCGAGAGAAAGACCGAAAGAATTCTTTGATAATTTTTAAATTCGATTAAGATTTACGAAGCATACGAATACGTCTCGAACGTCGAAAGATCGTTCGCGATCGTCTTAATCTCGATCTATTAGGTTGGTGCACATGAAAACACATCGGCTGATAAGTTTCCGGTCTGACAGACAGACGATGTCACAAATACAAAATAATTATTATTATTATTTTTTTTTAGAAAGTACTAACCTTCAAAAGATAGCTGTATAAATTTCATGACGACCCGACGATTGGTTCAAAAGTTACAGCGGTTTTAGTGAAATACAAGAATTTCGTGCGTACCGTTGAAACGAAAGCTTGGCTCGATAAGTGTTATTCGGACTCTGCTCCAGGAAAATCGACCATTATCGACCATTGCTGAATTTAAACGTGGTCGTACGAACACCGATAATGCGGCACGCTCTGGTCGCCCAAAAGAGCTGGTTAAATCGGAAACATCGATAAAGTCCACAAAATCGTTTTGGCAAATCGTAAAGCGAAGCAAGAGATATCTGACACTCTAAAGATATCAAAGGAACGCGTAGGCTTTATTTTGCATTACCGGGCATTATTTTCGGACCGGGAATTTATCAGCCGATGTGATACACCGCACGAGGCGTGAATATCATGGAGAACCGAGCGATTCGTTTCGTCGAATCGCTTTCGTTCGTTATTGTAACCCTCGGCCTGGGGTTAACGCACCTTTCGCTATCACGAGATGCACGCACCTACGTGACCGGCTTTCACGAGTGTTGACACATCCTGTCGCGAGCCACACCTGCGATATACCAGGATGATACAAACAACGAATACCTTCGTGATATTACGCAGCATGCGCGCACGTGCATACGCTTAAGAAACCGTGGAAGAAGTTTAGTCCGATCGTCTCTCGTCGATCGGTCGAGTTCTAATCGATTAAAAAATAAAAAAAAATCACTAACGGTGTTCTCGACTCTGCTTCGATTTCGTCGCGTTACTTCGTTAAGACTGGCGTTCGTTGAATCGACGAAAAAGAAAAAAAAAAGACGGAAACGATTAGACAAAAAGAGAGAACATGGACGAGTCAATCGAGACTCACTTCGATATCTACTCGTGGAACGCGTGCCAAGGATTTCCACCCTATCCACTCGTCCAGCCAATTAGATTAGGTAGTCGAGGAACGCTGGAAAAATGCGTATTACCGATAAGACCGACCAAGAGCTACCTACGCGCCTAATGTTAAAAAGATAACATCGCTTTCTGCCCGGAAGGAGAAGCAATACTTCACGCGTTAATGCAAGCGCTCCTAGACAAACTCATTACTACCTAGGTGCAACGATCCTATCTACGAAGAGTGCAATCGTGGTCCTTTTCCTCGAAGGATTCTCGCCAAGATTCTTCAAACGAGACCTCAACAGCGACGGAAAGGCGGTCCGCGATATTTCGTTGGTTAGCTTGCAAATTCGTATCGTCGATTCGTTGGACTCGACGTGACGAAATATCGAGTAAAGTTTCGTTGGGCGTGTTAAATTCGACGATAGAACGCGGCAAACAGTTTGTATTACGAATCACTGGACACTTAGCGCGATCGCTTTTGATCCCGTTGGATCAGGTGTTTTTGTGTAATTTACCGCGATCGTGTCGCCAAAAGAAACCGAAGAGACAAGAGGGTCCAGTCGAGACCGTTTTCGAGAAATCTCGTAAAACAGCTGGGTTTATCGTCACGGACGTCGACGATTCCGGTCTCGCCGATTCATCCTGATTTTCGGTGTCTCTCATCTGCAAAGTTACGTACGTGCCGTGCCAAAATTTCCACCTTACAGAAGGAAACGAACGTCGTCTCTTTTCGTCTCTTTCCGCCTGTACGTTGCGTGTTCTCGTTTTATCGTGATGAGAACGTTTCTCAATTTAACGTTGCCCGTGTGTCATCGTGGATAGTTTGCTTTCTTCGTGTTCTTTATTTATTCCTGCTACATCTCTTCTCGGCTTAAATGTTCACAGTCGTCGTGCGGATAAGAAGAAACAGGGCGAATTAAGACGTCGTTTTGGCAGAGAGAGAGACCACCATAAAACGCAACTAGTGTCCTCGTGTTACCAAAAGGCTGAGAAGTTTAAACTAGAACATTTCGCCTTGTATCTTCGTGTTGTCTTGCATTCGAACACATGACAGCCTAAGATCGACTATTTCTGGACATGAATTTCAAAGTGCAATCGCGATCGGAAAAAGCAAATCGATTAACTTAGCCTTCCAAAAAACTGAAATTACAGGAAACTGATTGTCACCATAAAGCGCAACGACCAGTTTTCTGTAACACCACAAGTTATTTCGTTTTTTGCCAACAGTTTTTCATAAAAATAAAAAAACAAAAAATAATGATTTTTCGTTTAAAAAAAAAACGAAATGACTTTCCAAACAAGCTAATAGAACATTTTGCATTGCCTCATTGAGAAGAGTAAATCGATTATCTTAACCCCCAGAAAGACTGAGTTGTAATCTTGGCAGATCACCATAAAGTATAACAATCAGTTTCTCGATATTATCCAAAGGCTGGAAAGTTACACCTTCGATTTTCCAACTAGAATATTTTGCATTGTCCCTTCGTATTCTCCATAAATCACCATAAAGCTTAACAACTATTTTCCTAGTATTATCCGAAGGCTGAAAAGTTATACTTTTGATGTTCAAACTAGAACATTTTGCATTGTCTCTTCGCGTTGTCTCGCATTCGAACAGCCTAACATCGACATACGAATCTTCTTTTAGCGAGAATTTCAAAGCGCAATCGCGACCGAGAAGATCGAATCGGTAAGCGCGATCCACGAAGATTAAAGCACCGAAGAAGTTATCGGACCGCCGTGAAACGTAACCAGCCCCGTTAAGATATTCTTTTCCGTTCGCCGGAGAGTTGTGCAACGAGGTCGGTCCGTGGTGACGGTGCTTCGTCATCGGCTCGCCGGCGAAACAATGGCTCGTCCGATACGGAGCGGCTCGCCTCTCTTCGATTTCTAAACACCTTTGAGGAAGAACGACTTCGTCGTTGGCGCCCACACGACCCATTGTCGTACGAGAGGCTCGATGATGTCTCGGATCGATCGACGTCCGGACGATGTCTTTCGATGTTCCTACGTGCGTCCACGAAATTCCACGAGGGGGACTGGAAGGGATCTCCGTGTCGTCGCGCGTCTTCCGACCTCTTCTAGAGATCTTAAATGAAGTTCGAAGCCTTTGCGGGGATTAAACTACCAAGAATAAGCTACCGAGCGAACCGTGATGCGATATTTCGAAAAAAAGAAGAAGATTACCGTGGGATATCGATTTTAATCGCCGAAGGCGTGCTTTCGACGTAAAGATGTGCCTAAAAATCGTTTCCACGTGGCTTGCTCTTATTATTAATTTTTAATATTATTAATTTATATTATATATATTTATAAATATAAAGGTTATTAAAAATTATGAATGAATTTCGTGCGATTGCTCGCTGAATGTGGGAAGATCGCGTAGTAAAATCGTGCGATTCGACCGCACGAGTCGAATGAAGTGCAATTAGGAGAATCAAGTGCATAGAAAGAAACGGTGAAATACCTCGTAAGCAGTTAGTTTCGTCGATTTCGACGGAGAAAGGAACACGTACTCTCGAGAAGTTTTCTCGTATCTTCATCGACATTTTTTTCTTTTTTTTTTCTTTTCCATCGAAGAAGAATACACGGCCATCTCGAGCGAAAGAGAAAATCGCAGTTTCGCCACGGAGAAAGCGATACCTCATCGAAGTCTATGGACTACAATTCGAAGTTCCCTCGCTTTAAATAAGCCCGGTTCTTATATCCTCTCGACACCGTTTATGCGTGTCAAAGCCATTCAGGAAACTACATTGTTAACTTTTCGGCTCTCGGGACGTATAAAGCGAAAGCTTTACGCGTTCACCAACTGCGTTTGATATTGCTCACGCGGCGTGGGCCGCTCATAAAACGAGGAAGCGAAATTTATATCGGCGGCCCTCTCCATCCTTTCCTTTTCAAACATATTTTTATGCGGTAATCGAGACGCACTCGCGATCTACGATCCGGAATATAAATATTTCGCCGGGGCGCTAAATTTCGTGGAACGAACAACTTTGTCGTTCGATCCTTCTCTATTGTCCGATCAAGGTGTGACGATTTTTACGTCTGTCTTCTTTAAACCCTTAAACCTCCCTAAACCATACGCGTAACGATTCTCTTCTTTTTAATAATAACCAATAATAATTACAGTTTTAGCAAATAGTAATAATGCTCTACTCGCCATCTTACGTAGATTGTCCGAAAAGTAGTTTCGTTTTTTCCCAACAGTTTTTCAAACAACATAAAAAAAACATAAAAACAATGTTTTTTCATTAAAAAAAATGAAATTACTTTCCGAACGACCTGATTTAATCCGTTAACCAGGAAATAAAATTTTGTAAAACTTGTTTGACACTTGGGAAATTTTTTCGCAATGTTAGGTAATTTCATCACACCTCAAGTAATAGAAGAACGTCAGATTGTAAAAACACGATTGTACGTGTACATGACTCGTCAATAATATGATGACATAACCACGCTAGGATTAAATTCATAAAAAGAAGAACTACATAAAACGTAATGCGTTTAACGTAATACGGTTTATTTCAACGATGAAAAATGTCATAGCCAGTTAACAGGTTAACCGTTAAATCTTATTCGATCGATTCTGTAAGAAATCTACGCTCGTAACGAATCCAACGATAAATATAGCCGTTAGCTCTAGAGGAGAGCGACACGTAACGATAGGCACGTCACGGTTGTCCAATTCAATAACGATATTCGCTGTTTCATCGTAAAATATAGCGCAGTTACGATATTTACGTTGGAGGTATATTAAGAGATACCAACGACGACCATAGACTTTTCATTTGATTACGAAACAATTTAAGAAGAATTATTACGAGGTTCGCGCCAACTGCACGTCGTTGCAATGTATCTATCTTAAACGCCTACGTGAGAGATTTCGCAGTCTATTTGTCTCGAAAAGCGAGGAATCTTAGAAGGTCGCGTCTAACTATTTCGCGCTCGGTGTTGATGCAATCTCGTAATTACGATCGAACGATGAAAGCGAAATACATCAAATCCGGGATGATCGAGAGACTGCGTTTACAAAAGGCCACGAAATCGCGCTACGAGCTCGATTTAATTCATTCGTAAGGCGCAACGATGAATCAGGGCAAAGATTCCATACGAATCACGTCGAGGGGAACGCATTTATCAACGATTCTTTTTTCCGGAATTTACGCGGCTGCGCGAGGCGCTGCGATCGAACGAAGGTCGATAAACGAAGCTGCACGATTCCAATCGGTTCGATAACACATCGATACGATCGTCGTAAATATTCTATCGAATAAACCTTCGGCCTTAGAAAAATTCGTTTCACTTTTTGGAGTCGCAAAATGGCGGCGTTTCGTACGAACATTATCGTTTGCTCACGTTCTTCTTATTAGGCGAGAAAACATTTTTCGAATTTTACCAGGCACGAGTTCGATCCCTGTAGAACGAACGGGGGATCGCGAGGACCATGTACGCGTCTCGAGCCGCGAGTAAACACGTGCGCATGGACCTACCTTAACACGCGTTCATCGTCCGATGAGTCACGTACGTACGTATGACTCGTGGCCTTTCCCGTTGCTTACCTCCGCCAATACCCACGATTTATAGGATTAATCAGATCGAGGACGTAAGCGATAAATAGCGCCACGACTGATCGAAGCGTTCGAAGGAAGAACGAGTCTTCTTTAACGCGAGCGCCTTTCGTTGGTTAGCGATTCTTTCACTGTCGCTTCGTTTCGTTTCGTTCTAAAACTCGGAGGTAAACGGACGTAGGCGCGAGTAATTCTTTCGAATTTTCATCGATTTCGTCGCATCGTAATACCGGACGATTAAAAATGGAATTGAAGGAGAAAGGCGCAATTAGTCGAAATACGTACGCCTGGTTTACCAGAGGCTCCTTTATACCATTGGCAAACGAAGTGGCTCGTATATCGTTTTCTCAATCACTGGCGGGTCGGCCGCTTTACGATTCGAATTTCTCGCGGCTTTAAAACGAGCGATACGAACTCTCGTGCGCGTAATTCATAATAAAATCAATTTTACTTATTGGTAGTTATCGGCATAACGAAGCGAAATATACGATCTATTCGAATCGTTTCGTAGGCCGCGTCGGATAGACGAGAGAAGGAGAAAAAAGGGGATTCGTACGACTTTTACGACTTTCCAGTCGATCGAGCCTCTCGAGCAGCGCGTTTCCCACGAAACGAAAGGCTTTGGCGCGGCACTGGATTCGATCGTAGCTACGTACGACATTTTCGCGATTTTCCACGTCTTCGTCGTTGTAATAATGGAAAAATCACGTTTAACACGTTGAGTGCCACGCGAATTTATAAGGAAATCGCCGTCAAGCTAAGCGCGCTGCTTAGAAGTGCCACTGTCAGTCAGCGATAACTCACACTGAACTTTCTGTTCAGGCCGCGTCAGTCATCGGTGACGTGTTAACACGTTAAGGACCGGTCACGAGTTTTCCCGTTTGTTAGGGATGGATCATGAAATAACGAAAAACGAAGCGAATCAAGATATATATGTAAATTTTGTATGGTTTCTCTTCATAGAGAAAAATCTTTCACGCAATATCATACTTTAAAAAAGTACCAAAAACTTCGGTGAAATTTATTGTAGAATAAAGTTTTACAATAATTATTATAAGACAATTTTTTTAATAATACCTAAAGTGTATCCTAAGCGTAAGTGTAAAGTGTATTTCATAATTTCTAAAAAATTCGTACAAATTATTTTTTAAAGTAAAAAAGTTATTATAATTATTAAAAAAACACAATTTTTTTTTCAATAATGTATAGAATGCATTCTATTATACAATTTCTGAAAGTTTCTCAAAAACTGCTTCATATATAACACAGTTATGATGATTTTAAAACGTACAAGTTTGCCCAAAAACGTGCTGTCCCAGGCGTATGTCTTACAGATTTTTGCGTCATCGTCCAAATGATCGTTTTTTGGAAGCGCCATTTTTATTAATTTTTTTCAAGATTCCGATCGAATTTCTGTCCTTACTCTCAAGTACGCACGTTGGTCGAAGGACGGCAAACCTCGCATTAAAAGAAAGCGATCGAGAAGAGCGACAAGACGTACTATACATCTTTCAAGGTCGACCGATGGATGGATGGATCGATCGATCGATGACACGAAGCGCGGATCGTTACGCTCTCGATGTTGGAACGCGCGCGGAGAACGACGACGATAAAGGAGAGAAACAAAGAGACTTTTACACTCGGCATGGCGTCCCTGTCGGAGGAAGTCGAATAACTCGTGGCAAGTTTTTGTCGCATTCGTCGTCGGGGCGATATAACAAGTACAAAGCGTTTCTCGAAGTCTCCGTCGTCGTGTCATTGCCATTGTCATTGCGTTGTCGTTGTCGTTTTCGTCTTGGTGCGAGCATCGACATCATCCGAAGCCTAGCAGCTCGTCTTTCGTCTTTTATACGCGGTCGATTTCGTGCGCCGATAAATTTTCGTTTGTACCAAGAGGCAAGGAGGACAAGCCACGCTCGCGCCTTGACGTTTACGGAGATTCACGCGAGCACGTAATCGGGTCGCGTCTTCCTCGGAAGTCCATTAAGTCTTGTCACCGCGTATGCGGCGCTACGCACTACCCACGTGTACCCGCGTAACGAGTCGATACACCGCCTCGCGATATTTAAACGAAGCATCGAGTTTATCGAGACGCGAGCGCCATTGACGACGACGACGACGGCGGCGCTTGACCTCTTTTTATCTGGCAACGAGAGATCGAGAGCCTCTCCGGAAGTTACTGGATCGAAAGATGAGCCTCCCTCGTCCGCCTTGATTTTATTCGGTACTGATTTCAGTACGGATTCGTGCGAGGCTCGTTTACGTCATCGAGGTTACAAACTGCTCCGACGTACGATGAATAGACCTGGTTTTTATCGAGTCCGATAAATCGAATCGATTTTCACGACACAAGACTGTCAATTTTATAGGAGAGACAAACGAAATGCGACGTTTTTGAAAAATCGCGGCGACAGCTCCTAGCGATGACTCGATTTTATCCGCTGACAATTTCAATATAATATTGTATTTCGTGGTGCCATCTAAAATTTCGGATTATTCCAATATCCAAATACCATTATAAAAAATATCGGCAATTTAAAGAGCATTGTTGGAACTTTAAAGGGAAAAAAAGTATAACTTCTAAACACTACGTGCCTAACCACTTCGGCAATGAATTCACGAACGATGGAAAATCAGAAATTTCGTATTATTATTTCGTATGTATACCTAATGCCTAATAAATTAAACGAATAAATTGCAGTACCTTGTACCATATTATACCTAATAAATATTCGCGTGACGTTGGTTCGAGTCGGCAAGGTTGGAGGCAGCTCCGATTATAAATCGATGAGGTTTTATCGAGTTCGATACAAGGTTCATCGATATTTACACACTTAATAGGAAAGACGGTCGGACGCGCGTTGCATCGTGTCGTCGCTCAAGACGACCACATAAATTACCCTTGCGCATCTTAATTGCGTACTCCGAGATCCCCGCGAGATCCTCGCGAGACTCCATGCGAATGAATCACCCCGATAAGCCTTCGATTAGATTTTAGACGACGAACGTGACGAGGACGACGGTGACGATGAAATCCGTAGGGAAATACGCAGGGGAGGTGGTCGAACTTTTCCAAGTCGACTAGGAGTCCTCGATGCGAGGAAACGATATCGTTACTTCACTCCCGTATAATTTCCGATAGGATCCGATTTATTCGAACTTTAGCCTTTGAGTGCCACGCGGAATTGCCTAATTTCACGCGAAAATTGCCAGGCTATTTTACAGAGAAATGCTGATCTTACGAAGAATGTCTATAAAACCATTAATATTTCTAATAATTTGCTGAAAATTTTACTGGGTATAGAAAACATTCTCTTCTTTATTAAGCAGCCTTTATTTAAGAAATTAAGAAACAGACATTATTATTTATATTAGGTAAAATTATTTTACTATACAAAGATTTTAGACAAAAAACTCCCGTCACGAGATCAATGGACGTACTTCGTTGAAACACCGGAAAATAATTATTACGCTAAACCAGGCAGTTGTGAAAAAGGTTCGTTTGAAAAAACTTCATTATTATGAAAACTGCATACCGTTTCAACGATTATTGCAAAGGTAAATGAAATTAAAACGGCCATTTGAAACGAAGGCAAAAATTATCGCGGAATGAAAATGACAATATATAATGAAGCTTATAAATTAGAAAATAAATTCAATATGCGAAAACGTTAAGTAAAATGTAACCTGAGGTTTATAAAAATGGAATAAACTATAAAATTATGAATGGTTCGATTTTTTATTTACTTTTATAGCTTTGGAAAAAAGAGTCGCTCAGGGCGTTGCTGGGAGCAACGTTGGCACTTTGGCACTTAAAGGGTTAACAGCGCGAAGGACCGGTCCGTTCCTCGTCCCTTTAACGCGTGACTTAGCCCCTGCCAGAACTATTTAACGATCCAACGGAATAGGAAGGGAATCGAGGCGTCAGATTTTCTGG
>JAITYT010000667.1:38213-56607 GCA_025433975.1 Liostenogaster flavolineata | reverse complement strand
AAAGATCTGCTTCTTACGTTCGGTAGCCGTGGAAGATCGCTAATAGTTTAATTATCGTCGATTGAGCGAGACGCGCGTTTCGAAGGATCGACGCGGCCGATCGATAGGCATCGAACGTATCGATCTACCATTCGAGATCGCGAGCAGGTTGCGATGCTATACGATTCAACGGATTTTCATTCGAGCATGGATCTCGCGTGACGCGGTGCCAAGGATCTCAGGTATCTTATATACTCGTACCTTGTCCTCGCGGTAGTCGAGGTCTCGTTTGTCTGCACGAAGGATCGTTTCGACGCCAATTTTCTCAGCTGCCATAAAACTAGTTGCTCGATGAAGCCGATACTGCGTGCGCCGATTCTCATCAGCCTCGTCGATCTTTTCGCACTTTTCGTCTCTTCGTTGAGCACCGAGACACGCACGATAGAATGCCACGACGCGTATTTTATATCGTTCAAACGAAGCTTTGTCGTTCTATTCGAAGTTAAATTCGTTCAGTTATTTGTCGAGATTTCCTTTCATGACTTAGAAACGCAAGAAAAGCGATTGACATCTTCGTTCAATTTTACCATATAAATTCCTTCGTTGTTGCAATATAAAAAAAGAGAGAAAGTTTTTTCCTCAATTTCTATTCACAAAGGACGTTCTATTATTAACGTATTCCACCTCGAATAGCTTCTCGATAATTTTTCGTTCGTATCGCGTGGGTTGTTCGCGTCCCACATTTTCGAGACTGATTTCGAATTGTTTACGACATGTTTACCAGCCTTTAGAAATCTATTTTATTAAGAAGAACGTCTATGGCGTGCTTGATTAACGGAGAAAATATCAAACGGTCCGAACTATGCGCTTTCTTATGGGCTTCACGCGTATATTATCGAATGGAACAAACTGCGTCTCACCAACGTGATCAACGACGAATAAAATTCCCGACAGAATCGACCAATCGCGGTTGGTTAGTTTCAACGAGCTTTCGATCGTTTCAGAGGCGACGGACAAAAGCATTCGATGCGAAAGCATTTTTACACGCCTCGTAACTCATCGCGTGACTTACATTGTACGTACGCATTCGATACGAGTGACAGTAAATTTCTATGAGTTTCTGTTCATGCAAATGCGAAATGACCATGCACGCAATCGCAAGATCGTATACGCGTACACCTTGGCATTTAATAGCAATTGCATTATATTTCGTAAAGAACAAAAAAAGATATCCAAGTTATTTACCAATCGATCACGACTATCGATAATTGACCCTCGACTTTACGAGTTATTTATTTTTATAAGTTTGAAATTTCTATTAATAATTTATATATTTTATATATTTCTGTTTAAAATATATAAAATTAAAATAAGATAAAAAATTCGGGCACAATATGATTTCTCTCTCGAGATCGACCAGTTTAACGTTAATAAACATTAATGAAATTGAACTGACGTCGATATAGAAATCTGGGACCGTAACAGCGGTCCCGCGTAGTCTAGAAAGCAAAGGGCCCACTTGGGAATCCCCGCGTGCGTCGATAAGAATTTTCTCCGATGAGAAGCACTATCGAGTGTTACTGTTACTCGCTTACTTGCATAACGAGCAACGACGTCGTCGTCGACGACAGCGGCGGCGTTTATAGAACTGGCTTTCATTGAGAGAAGTTTTAGAGAATCGAGAACGCGAGCCTCGATGACGCGCTCGGTGTCCCCGGACTGAATCGCGTCCCAGTTTCGTATCAAGATTTCGAGTCGAGGAACGTCGACTTACCGTCTTCCCTCGAACGAGAGATTTTGCCTCTCTTTTCCTTTTCTTTCCTTCTTACGAGGCTTCGCGCACCCTCGTAGTTCCTCGTAACGCGAGGAAATCGTACTTGCGGTACGGTCGCACGAATGAGCCAGTCGAGAATTTTCTCACGTACGACGTGCGGAAATAGCGTGTGTCCATTCCTAGTTGGAATAAATCAAACGTACATTTCCAAAAATAATAACAATTTAATAATTACAGAAATAAGTAATCAAAATGGCGAGAAACATTTATTTATTAACGAAATCTTAAATACTAATGAACGAAATAGTTTCCATTATTTTCTAATACTTTTTGTCAGCGTAAAAGCAGTTGTTTGATTCCCTTTTTAAAAAATCTTTAAAATAAAATAAAATTTTACATCAAGGAAGTTTTGATTACTTTCTGGTAGACCTAATAATACGCGATAGAGCTTCGAAATACGCGCAGATGTGTACGCGTTACGAGTGTAAGTCTGAAAGTGTTGCGACCGACTGTCCGAGTGTGAGCATGAGCGAGTGTGTCGCAAGATTGTTTTATTCCTCTACGCCGAGGATATCCATGAAAACAAATTATTATTATGTCCGACCTAAACTTATCTCTTCCGTTGGTTTCTTCTAGAACCTTTCGAATTAATAAAACGTTCGTTCGATATTTCGGTAACTAGAAGAAACCAATCGCGTCTATTTGAACCGCGATTGCAACGGTCGCCACGAACGAATTTCTTCCACCTGGCGTTCGTTGTGTCACGTAGGAACGCGCGATTCGTTTTCACCGGAAAAAGCGATCGCCGATGACTGCGACTACGTTCTACGAAGGTGAATTTTCCAACGAGTCGCATTGGACGGTCGAAGAGCGAGGTGCACGTCAGAGAGAAAGATTTTTGGAATTCCTTCGATCGTCCAAGCGTCAACGCTGACAATAAGTGCGCCGAGTGGATACGTTCCACGGTTACCTCGTGAAATCGCTGAAAAATGTTTTAAACATGGACAAGGCAAAATGTTCGCATCGATGACGCACGATACGGCCTCGAGAGCGAATCGCGCCTCCTGCTACCAAACACGATTTGATATAATTGCGACGGATACGCGCGAATATGCCACTTCGCATCGTCGTTTCTCGAAAGTTCCAAGTACGTGGAAAATCGTATCTTCTCGTATCGCCGGTGTCGTTTGCTCGTGCATTTCGATTTCGTTCGTGTCGCTCTGGCGTTGCGAGTGAAGGCACGGACTTATCGGAAACTCTCCCGGTCGTTTCTCGTTGTTATTCCTCGTTATCGACTTCGTCGATCTTCGTACTTCGATGAAGAAACAATAAAAAAACGAAAGATTGAAGGCGAAATCAATTTCTTGTTTTTTCGTCACGCAGAAAATTATTCGCTTTATGCGCGATTTTTGCAAAATTATTCTTAACCCTAAATCCATAAATACGCATGATGATATTTGTTTTATAAAATACAAAAAGCAATAAAACGCACCTTTAAATCTGAAAAGTTGTTTATTAATCATTCATTTTCTGAAATAAAAATAACCACGATACTTATTCCGAGAAATCGACACGTAATAAACCGCTATGATCCATACATATGAATTTTTTATATTGGGCACAACAAAACCTTGTTATTCGACGTTTTTTAATAATCGCAGAAGGCTAAATTTTTTTTCCGAGATCCACGATGTTTACGTATCTCGCGCGGTCTGTGAGACGAATATTAATGAATCTAGGGTTAATCAAGAACGTTCAAATTTTTCTTTTTTAAATTAAAATCGCAACTCCGAACGCTTTCTTTCCTCCTTTCTCTTCTCTTCTCCATCTTCTCTATCTTCTCTCTCCTCGTTGGAACGACCGTGTTTCGCATCCTCCATTTGGATTAGTGATCGATACACATGAATTTTTTACATTGGATACAACATCGATGTTTTTTATAATCGCAGAAGTTACAATTTTTTTTCGAGATCCACAGTGTTTACGTATTATGCGCGGTCTGTAAGACGAATGTTAATGAATCTAGGGTTAATAAAGAAGGTTTAAATTTTTTTTTAAAATTAAAGTCGCAACACCGAACGTTTTCTTTCCTTCTTTATCTCCTTTTCTTCTCTATCTTCTCTCTCCTCGTTGGAACGATCGTATCTCGCATCCTCCATTTGGGTTAATGGCAGCGGCCACGGCACTACGAACAGATTAACAGCGCTTTTCGTCTAGCTCGGAGATTCGTTCGGCAAAATCACTCACCCTGAAGAACGAAGATCGATAGTTCTCGCGAATCGCTTCGAAAGCTCCTACGATTAGACGCTTCTTCCTTGGCGCGAATCGCGTCGTTTCTCGCGCTCTTTCGTCCTTTTTCCTCTCGGAAGTGGCGCGTAATTGACGAGGTCCGCGCGAGGCTGCTCCTGGCCGCTCGTTCGCCTAACGTCATCGCGTATTTATACGATGGAGCCGTGCTCGTAGAGACTCCAGCGTTTTAAATATCGCTTTTGCCTTCGCCGCGCCTCTTGGGAGCCGCGAATCGCGTTCCAGTTTTTTCTCAAACGAAAGCGCGTCTCGTCCGTGGCGATGCGCGTCGACTCGACGACAGGTACAGGACGAGGACGAGTCGAGAGAAATAACATCCACGATTGAAATTGATATTTTTCTCGGCCTGGATTTCAATTATCGCCTTTCGTCCGGAGGAATCGCTGAGTCGTTCGATGTCGCGATCCCTTTAAAGCGGACGAATCCGTTTCTTCCTGTACGCGAGGACGAACAACGCCGCGAGATTATTAATGGAAGAAAAATCGTGCCTTTGCGAGAACCTTCGCCGGTGGAATTTGCACTTTAATCTCGGCGATCGAGGCCAACGCGAACGGTAATAAATATCCTTTAAATTAATATCGAAGGACGGCAATGCGTGGTTTTCTTTTTCCATTTAAATCAGCGGCGACTGCGTTTCAGCTGTTTTTCATCGCGTGACTCAGGCCGCGATTAAACTTTGTCAAGTTTTATTATTCGCTATTTATTTGTTCATTTATTATTCGGACACGATAGAACAATAGCTTCGTCTTCGAGTTAAATTCGAACCTTCTCGACGCAAAATAAATTCGTGAATCAAAAACGTATCCATTCGATCTCAAAATTTCTTCCGTGATCGGTTGGTTTAACGTCGATTTTTGAAGTATGAACGAGTCGGCTTAAATCCGTTTGGACGAGAAACTTAATTCTAATAGAAACACGCTCAAGGTCTCTTCTTAATTCACGAGTAAAAGAGTTCGATAAACGTATCGATAATTGGAAAATTTTGACATTCTCAACAGTGCGAAATAAACATGAAATTTCCTCCATGATCGGCTGGTCAAACGTCGTTTTTTGAAATAAGGATTAGTCGACTTGAATCCGTTCGGACGAGAAACATAATATCGAAGGACAGCAATGCGAGCTTTTCTTGTTCAGTTTAAATCATCGGCGACTGAGTTTCAGCTCCTTTTATCGCGTGATTCACGCCGCGATTAAACATCGTGAACTTTTATTATTCCAATAAAAGCACGCTCAAGGTCTCCTCTTAATTTACGAGTAAAAGAGTTCGATAAACGTATCGATACTGCCAATCTCTCGAATTCTCCAAATTCTGATATCCTCAACGACGCAAAATAATTTCGCGAATCAAGAACGTATCTATTCGAACATGAAATTTTCTTCACGATCGGCTAGCCCAACGTCGTCCTTACTTCGAAGGACGAATCGGCTTGGATCCGCCCGGACGACGAACGCGCACGATAATTCCCCGATCGATTCGTCGTCGTCGTCGTGGCAATCGTCGCGTCACGATCGACCGTAGCGCAATCACGAGGCGACGCAAGCAAGAAGTAACGATCCTGACGGCGCGTGGGCAGCGCAAATTCGCTCGCGTAAATTCGCTTCGATCGAGGATCGAGAATAAAGGGTGGAGATGCGAGAGGAGAAGAAGAAAAAGAAGGAGTAGCGGTAGAAAAAGAAAGAAAAAGTAGCAGTAGGAGGAGAAGGAGGAGGACAGTCGCGAGGGAGAGACGCTGGTGCGAATAAAGGCGGGCACGCGCGCCCGCACAACTCGAGGAAAATGAAAGTCACTGTGATTCGTCATAAAGACGAATGCTACCGTGCTACTGTCGAAGGGAGGAAGGGAGATCGTCTGAAAGGGCAAGAAAAACGAGAGTGAGGGGGGAGGGGGGGAAGAAAAAAGAAACGGGTAGAAAAGGAGAGAAAATACGAAGAAAGACAGAGATGGATAAGAAGAACCTTGAGATCGGTCGAGTCGTCCGACAACGGCGGCGGCAGTCGTCTCGATTTTTCGTTTTATTTCACCGCGATAGAGGTAGGAGGAGGAGGAGGAGGAGAAGGAGGAGCAGCAGCAGCACCAAGGACCACGAGCTGTTGCTCCGACAGCGTCGGCGTTGGTGTTGCTGCCAGCCCCATCGTAACTGCTTCATTATGTGCCGCTTTATAAATACCATCCCGTCACCCCGCGACGCCGTAAGCACCGACACCGACGACGTCGATGTCTACGTCGACGTAGGCTCGCGATCGCGCCGGCCCACGGGGAAGCTTCTCGCTGACAAGACGAGGAAACGCGACTATCTTTGTTCTTGGACCTAAATTTTGGGTCTGGTTGACGATTCGATGTTTTCTTTGTAAAACCATCGATCTCGTCTCTGTTATCCTTGATCATGTTTTTGCATCTTTGATTTTGATTCGCTTACTTACAACGTGTGAGCCAATTGTACATAAGCCTTCCAGCTGATAAGACGAGGAAACGCGATTATTTTTGTCTTTGGATTTAATTTTTTGGTCTGATTGACGATTCGATGTTTCATTTCTAGGGTCTTCGATCTCGCGTCGATTATCCTTGATCATGTTTTTGCATTTTTCATTTTGGTTCGCATGGTTGATGTTGGTTATAAAGCGCGAGACAATTGCACATGTGTCTTCTATCTGATAAGCCCAGAAAACAAGACTATCTTTGTCCTTGGACCTAAATTTTGGGTCTGGTTGACGATTCGATGTTTTCTTTGTAAAACCTTCGATCTCGTCTTTGTTATCCTTGATCATGTTTTTGTATTTTTGATTTTGGTTCGCTTAGTTACAACGCGCGATCCAACTGTAATGTGGAACACATTTGCGCAAACTTAACGATCAAAAAGTTCTAGTACTCGTTTGCAACGTAGTCTAACAATTTCGGACTACAAATCGGACACAATATCAAATGTCGACTTCGCACGTCGAATCAGCAAGAAACTCCTAAGAGATAGTTCCGATCGATGATCTAACCTAAGTTTTCTTTCGTTGCAGGAGGAAATCGGCGAGATAATCGAGTCGGCGCCGTCTACTCCGTCGCGGCTGACCAGCCAGCCAAAGTATCCTACGGTACCTCGAACGACGGAGGATCTTCGAACGTCGACGACATCGACGATAACGACGACGACGACGAACGATGGAACGAGATCGTTACCGACGTGGAGCGACGGAGTTCTCCTAAGACGGCACAAGTCAGTGACGCGTAGACCGGTGGACACCGTCGTGGACGAGGACATCGGCGATTGGTCGAGGAGCATTCTCGCCGAGTTCAACAGTATAATAGCGAAGGAGATAAGCGACCTGACCAAAGAGAAGACCCGAACGGAGGGCGAGCGTAGGCCGAACAAGAGGGAGGCGAGGATCGTTCAATACAAGGAGCTGCTAAAGGAATTTGGAATTCGAGACAGCGAGAGTTCCGATGAGATCACGGCTGACTCGGAGGGGAGAAAGCTCGAAGAGAAGCTTAGCCGCAAAAACGGCGAGATTCTGGACTCGGAGACCGAGGAAGGACGACTCCATCGTCAGGATGAACGATATCAAGAACGACGTCATCAACAATATCACCAACAGCGTCATGTTGATCAGCAACCTCCCGCTCATCGTCGTCATCATCACTTTCATCACTTTCATCAGCCTCATCAGAATCGTCAATATCTCAGTCGTCATCGTCATCGACTCGACGACGATCCGTCGATGAACTCGGACTGCGAGGAACCTCCGGACAACGGCGTCGTCTCGAGTTCGTACGAGAACGCGCGACGAAAGAGCGAGAGCCTGCCAGAGAACCTGGAGAATTTCGAGGCGATCGTCGGGGTCAGGCGAGAGCCGGAGGTGGAGACGAGCGATTACGACGAGCCCAACGGCAGTTGCCTCTCTTTTGATCCTCGAAACGCTTCTAGTCCATCGTCGAGGTCGCCAGGAGGGCGCGAGCTGCCGCGACCATACGCTAGGTACCTCGACGCAGATCACGAAGAACCAAAGATTACCGTAGAGTTAAGTTTTGGGGACGTCGTCAGTGACGTAGTGGTGAAGAAGAGGGGAGTGGTGGAAGTGGAAGAAGAAGAAGAAGAAGAAGAAGAAGAGGAGGAGGAGGAGGAGGAGGAGGAAGAAGAGGAAGCAGAAGAAGAAGAAGAAGAAGAGGGCGAAGAGGAATACGACGACTCATCAGAAGTCAACATAGGCCGATGCGTGCCTCGTTGCGTCGCGCAACCTTCGACCGCGAGGAGCAAAGTCTGCGAGGAGTCCAAGGGTAAGAGGTTGCCACCTAGACAGCACCTGGACGCACGTAGGAAGCTCAGTCTGCCTTTGAATCTCGGTCAGAAGCGCAGGGGGGTCGCGTGGGTCCAGAGGATCAGACGGGACACGGACGGGCAAGAGGAGATCATGGATCCGGATTACGACGACGTGTTCGTTAGGAGTAAGAGCAACATGGAGGTCGACGACGACGATAACAACAACAACAATAACAACATCGATGGTGGGCTGGAGGATGCTATCGATGGTAGAAAATCGTCAAGGAGATCGAGATCCTTGGAGAATCAGACGTACAACTCGGCTCCCGTGACGCCGACCGAGGAGAAGAAGCATCCCTTCTCGAAGATCCTGAAGAAGCGACATCCTCCGATCTTTCGGGAGAGTTCCATGGACGTGGTGCTGGTGAGGGTGTCATCCTTGCCGGACCAAGACCTTCTGCACCTGGATAACGCGCGACTTAGGGAGGCGCGTCTGAAGAACGGGACTCTCGGCTCCAAGGAGAATTCGCTGAAGAAGAGAGCCATCTCTCCTCTCACCTTTAGGTCCGACATCTCGGCCAAGAGATTGTCGGAGTCGGATCGCGACGTCAGAGAGGTCAGTCCGATGGATCTGAAGAAGTTCACGGTGTTGAGGGGCAAGAACGGCAACGACGTTGGCGTCGGTTGCGATTTGCCCGTGGAGAACGGCAACGATTCCGGATGCGGCACGGAAAGCGGCAAGTCCAGCGGTGTCGTCGCCTTGGAGAACGTCGAAGCGAAGCGCGTCGTGGAGGAGCAGACAGCTCGATCGGGATCGGTGAGTTTTCTTCCAGCGAAGATCACTTCGAAACGTGTCACTATCGAGTTCGTTTTCTGTCGGTTCAAAGAGGTTCAACTAAAGTGACTATTAATTTCTATGAACGTCACTTTTGACGAGAACCTCGTAACTTCAACGATTTACGGGTTTTTTGTTAGGAATATCGCGCGTTTAACACGAGTTTTAACATTTGAATTGACACAGTTGCCGATATCGCTGCAGTCGCTTCTATCGAGAATCAGAAACGGCTCCGGATCGTGCTGTCCGAACAGTCCACCCATGGAGTCCCTTACTTGCGCCGACATAGCGACGCAGACTTCCCCGGCGATCTCGAGAAGCTCCAGTTTCACGTGGGTTAGCGACTGCGAATCGCCTAGAGGTAATCATTTCTTACCTTTGAACTCTCGACTCGAAAATTCTCTAGGTACAGAGTGGGCCAATTTGGTCAAACTGTTTTTAACAATTTGCAACTTTGGTCGGGTTTATTCGTAATAAATAATTTATGAAAATTTATAATGGCTACCTACCCAGTTCAAAAGCGAGTTAAACTTATTAAACTTTATTACGTTTCGGGACGATCTGTTATTACGATCGGTAGGTCCAAGTTGGCCCACCCTGTATGAGAGAACGAATTCGAGTATGAACTCGAATACCAAAATGGAAGTCGAAATACAAAATGGGGTCGATCGACGAATCTTCGAATGTCGAATAATCATCGATTGTTTGTATTGCGATTGTTTGCAGAAGAATCGCAATTGGACGCGCAGTCCTTGCAAGACGAAAGCACTTTGGACCCAGCGTCTCCTCAGGACACCGTGGACGACGACAATAGGTCGTCGTCGTCGTCTCAGGACCTCTTGCAGAGCATGGACGAGATTTCCTCCGGAAGTTTGTCGCCGGATGCGACGGACAGAGCCTCGCCGCTCGAGAGTGGCATCGGTACGGCGAGTCCTCCGAGGAGCACGGATCGGCGATCGGGCAAACGTAAGTTCGTTCGTAGCCCATCGGTTGATAAGTTCCCGGTCTAAAATGCAAAATAAAGCCTAAACGTTTCTTTGATATCTTTAGAGTATCAGCTATCTCTTGCATCTTCATTTAACGACTTGCCAAAACCATTTTGTGGATTTTTTTTTGATATATTCCGATGTAACCACCTCTTTTGGGCGACCAGAGCGTGCCGCATCATCGGTGTTCGTACGATTACATTTAAATTCAGCCAATTAGTCGATAATGGTCGATTTTCCTGGCGCAGAGTCCGGATAACACCTATCAAGCCAAGCTTTCGTTTCAACGGTGTCTTTTCCCATCAAGAAGCAACGTTTTATCAACACACGAAATTCTTTGGTCTCACTGAAACCACTGTAACTTTTGAACAAAACATCAGATCGTTATGAAATTTTTACAGCTATCTTTTACAAGGTTAGTACTTTCTAAAAAAGATATTAATTTTGTAATCGTGGCGCCATCTGTCCGTCAGACCGGAAACTTATCAGCCGATGTGTTACATCCATTCGATCGCGATCGAATGGAATTTCTCCCAGGTCGGAGCTTGCGCGATGCGCGCTCGACCGAATCGCCGCGTCTGCGCTTGGAATTCGCCTCGCGGTCGCGCGGCGCGAAATCGCTCGAGTTTTCTCGCTTGAGAAGGGAAAATGAATTCATAGATCCGATCTTGATGCGATATCGAGATATCGCGCTTGGACAAATTAACATGTAAATTCGTGATGTACGCGCGATACGATTCGCGATACGGTCGTTACTATTTTCGAATTTCGATGTTGAATAAATGTTTACGTAATGTGGAATAGATCGATGCACAGAGAAGGGAAATTTAATTACATTTCGAAAGCAATTTGCTCGAAAAACATTCGCGCGCGTTACTACCTTCCCGATGGAATTACTTTCTCGGGCGATTTATTTAACTAAACACGCTTTCCATGCCCGTAAAAAGGAGCGGATTTTATCAAAGGACGTGGCGTTTATTTTTTCGGAACGCGGCTTCGTTCTTTTCGTCGATTTTAAATTTACCTCGCCTTCGTAAAAATCGCGGAAGAGTAAATATTGCCTCGATATTGTCTCGATTATTCCCGAAAACGGCGTCGTTTCCGGGAAAGACGAGGATAATTTATCGTATCTATCGACTCGGCGTCGCGATTTCTATAAATTTCACAACGACACCGATTCGACGTAACAGCGTCGAGGGAAAAAAGTTGCAGCGAGTTTCCGTCCTTCCGTCCGCTCGTTAGCTGCGTTCGGCCTTGCGCGCGCGGTCACTCGTCGACTCCCGCTTCGATGGAACAATCTCGATTTCACGCATCGATTTAATCTCCGACGTTGATCGATTCCTCTGTTACAGCGCCCGCGTCGAACAAGTGTAACCGAAAGGAAACGTGGGAAAGAATTCGCCGGCGGCCGTCAAAACTCAATTCGCGGAACGACAAACATCCGCAAGACGTGTGGATCAAGCGAGAAAGCGTTCACACGCAGACGAAAGAAAACGACGATCGTTACTCCCAAGACGCGGTGGACAGCAGCAGCGGATTGGACGATTCTTTGCCGAGAGTGAAACCGCCCAGACCGACCAATCTGCCTCTCTGTGAGTTCATGCCATTGCTCGTCTCGATCTCAAACGTCTGTCCTATCGTTCTACGTTCACGAGTGAACTCGAATCCGTCGTACTTCACTTGTGTTTTACCTGCCTAAAATCATGGAAAAATCAGTAACTCGCTTTTTTATAAAATATTAATTTTGTATTTGTGGCGCCATCTGTCTGTCAGACCGGAAACTTGTCAGTCGATGTGTTACATCGATCGCGATCTAATGGAATTTCTCCCAGGTCGGAATTAATTTTTTCTTATATTTAAATAGCCATTGTTTCTACAATGCTCAACCTCTCGGTGAAATTCGTTCTTTCGGGTGATTCGTTATCCGTATCGTGTAATTTTACATGTCCTCGATAATTGTTAGGTTGTTTGGAAAGTCATTTTGTTTTTTTAAATGAAAGAACGTTGTTTTTTATCTCTTCTTGTTTTTTATATTGGTTTGATGAAAAGCTATTAGGAAAAAACTAAATGACTTTCCTAACAACCTAATAGTTCAACCAGTAGAAGCAATCGATCGATAAATCGTTAAAATATTTCCGCGGCTCTCGAAACGGTTCGCGGTTTTCTTCATTTGATATTCGAGTTTCGTTCTTGGCAGGCCTGTCCACGACAGCCAGTTCCCTGAGTTCAGGTGAACTGTTGGAGACTCCGCCGCGAGCGCCGTCCTCGCCCTCGGCGGCGAGCCTTCAATTGAAGCCGGAGCGTCTCACCGTGGAAATGGGCGGCAAGAGCAGCAGTGCACCCTTGCTGGAGAACAACGACAACGAAAAGACCGACGTGAAGGTGCCGGTAAGTTTCGTTCGAACTAAGATCCTCCACTTTCGAAACCGCGCGAGAGTCAAACTCGCTTCTTATTCGTTCGCTGTCTGTTAGGAATTCGATTTAGGTCGACGTGTATTTTATGATTTGTTTCGAGATGACCATTTCGAGTATTCCATTTCAAGTAGATTACAAGTGAACCTTTTGAGATCAGCGAATGTTACGGTTTGTGAAAATAAATGGAATACATTTTATTTTGTAAATTAACTGTTGTATATATCGCGTTAGTCGGCCATATTGAGATGACTGCTTTACTTTTATTTTTGATCTTGCATCGAGCTCCCCTCTACACACCTTCATCGCGTTCGCAAGTCTGGAACAGTGAACTTATGAACTTTTTCGTGCATTTTTCTTGCGATCACTTTCGAAACGCGCGTACAAGGAAATTCGAGTCAAGTCGACCCGGTTCCTTCGTCTATTCTGTCGTTACGAGCTTAAGGATCTTAAGCACTTATGGGTGACACGTAAGATTGAATTCTTACAGAGGTATTCGTAAAGAAGATAAGAACGACCATGCGACGTAGATTCGACTAATTTAAAACGTACGGGCGAACGTCATAATCGAGATCGAGTTTAGAAAGAAGTCGTTGGGAAGAAACATCGCCGCCACTAGCGTGGCCATCATCACAGTCGTCATATTCGACATTAATCACGCGACGATAAAAAGACGTCGGTATAACGCACGTGGTATCGAGATTCTATCTTGTAGATAGAACGACGGCGACACAGATTCGACTAATTTAAAACGAACGACCGAACGTCATAATCGAGATCGAATTTAGGCAGAAGTAGTCGGAAAGAGCACGTTTAAACCACTACTACGACAACCACCACTATGATGATCATCATCGTGATCATCATGATCACCATGTGTCGTCACTACTTTCAACACCACCACTATGGTTACCACCATTTTGATCACCACCATTTAGGTCATCACTACTTTGATCATCACCACTACGATCACCACCACTATGACCATCGCCACTACGATCACCACCACTTTGATCATTACCACTTTGATCACCACCACTATAAGCACCATCACTTTGACCACCACCACTATGAGCACCATCATTTTGACCACTACCACTATGATTATCACCACTATAATCACCACTATTTTGATCACCATCAATGTGATCACTACCACTATGATCACCACCACTATGCTCATCACCGCTATAATCACCACTATTTTGATCACCATCACTGTGACCACTACCACTTTGATCACCAACATCGTCATCGCCACACTACCACCACGCTAGCGCGGTCATCATCACCGTCAGCACCGTCGCCGGCATATCGGCCTTCTCCACAGTCGGCATTAATCACGCGGCGGTAAAACGGCGTCGGTACGACGCACGCGGTATCGAGATTCTACCTTGCAGATAGGCTCTTTCGGCTCGGTCGATTCGTACGGTGATCCGAGCTCACGGGGGACCATTAGTCTCTGCCCACGCGACTCGTGTACGGCATTGAGCATCGCTAGCACCGGGTATTTGTATTTTCGCTGGTACGACTCGTTCCGCCTGGGCGACGATCGTACGTACGTCCGTCTGTCCGTCCGTCGGTGGTTGCTCTCTCGAGGCCGACACTTTGTTGGTACCCGATGTAGCTTAATTTCCCTCCGTGAGGGCCGCGACCTCTCCACCTGCCAGATTCGAATACCTCGGAAACGAAACCATTACGTTCCGCTCGACGTGCGTCGCTTCCTTCGACCTTTCGTTTCGTCTTTCTTCTCCTTTTTTTTCTTCTTCTTTCATCCTTTCGATCTTCTTTGCATAGCCGTTTTCCGGATGAGGTGATTTGACGAGCTTATCTAGTCGAAAGAATATCGCAGGATCTTCCTGATCAACGATGGAGCTTACTGAAAAGCAATTTCCGTGGGGATCGAGGGAAATTCGCGATTTAAAATTCAGACTTACGATTGTAAGTAGAATTTACATATCCTCGTAACGATTTGGAATCGACATTCGTAGCCTTGAGCAGAACATCGTTCGATTTTCTAATTGTAGCGACTGATAGGTTCAAGGTGGAAGTTGCTTCCTTTCGTCCAATTTGTAAGAATTTCAGATTTTCTCGAACGCCACGCAGATTCCGAATTTAGCATCGAGATTTTCCAAGGAGATTATTCCATCGACGTGTCGTAACGACCGAATGGCTGGAAACGAAGAGGAGAAGCATAATGGAGAGGGGAACGAGCACTCCTTTATCGATTTTATTCTATGGACACGAACGTTGTTGAGTCGTGATAGCAATCGACTCAATAGCGTTTGATTTTGTTCCCCTTTCGCGCCTCACTTCGGTGTAAATCGAATTATTCTTCGAACGAAGCCGTCGTAATTCATTACGACACGAGACAACGCGAAGCTTTGTCGAAATGAAATTTCTCCATTTGTAGGAATTCGCACTCGAAAGCTTTACTACATCCAGATGCGATTAAGTGGATAGAATCGATCGATTTTTCGAATCTGATTGTTCGGAAAGTCATTTTGTTTTTTCCCAACAATTTTTTTTATAAAAACGACATAAAAAACAAAAACAACATTAAGAACAACGTTTTTCCATTGAAAAAAGCGAAATGAATTTTCGAACAACATCGTGCTTTTTTTCTAGTTGTTGTAGATTTTAACTCCATTTCGTCTCGCAACTAGCTTTCGCAGCTGCGAAATTCAGCTGACAATAAGAAAAGCCTCGAAAAAGCAAATCCGTCTGTTATCTAGCATGATTCACATTTTAGTCTCTTACAATCGGCCTACAGATTTTTCTATAAGTCTATCAACGGGAATTTCGTCAAAGTTTCGATCTCGTATCCATGGAGCGTCTTCGCGTGAAATCAGGAACGCCGGGAGATTTTATGTCGCATCCAGTAGAACGAGTCGATCGTCGTTAATATTCTCTGATATAAATTATACGATATATCCGCGCTCCTTTTGCTTATCACGATTTCATAATGCGTACAATGCCGTACTATGTTTTAATCTACAGCTCGTTGTTCCGTAATTAGTAATTTCGATTTTATCGCACGTTATTTCTTCGTACGTTGCATTTATAGCAATAAATGCGCGCATATTCATGAATTAAACCGCGGTTTGTTCAAAATTAGAAAAAAATCGACCGCACGAAACGAATACCTACGCTATTAAAATTACAGTAACGATCGTAATTAAGCGAACCCAGAAAAAGAAACGATGGTAAAAAACAATAAAGATGTATAAATTAATCGAAGCTCCGCAAATCGACAGATTCGTAACAATAATAATAATAATAATAATAATAATGATGACGATGATGATGATGATAAAATCGACGCAAGTGGCGATTAACCGCGTCGTCGATCGCCCGCTTTGGGCTGTGCTATTTTTAAAAAGCTTCGCGTTGCTGGAACAAGGGGCGAGTCGCCATCAACGTAATTCTTCGATGAATACGGCAGGTTACGCGAAGCTCGGACCTCTCCTTTCAAGGTCACGCGAGACAGGAGAAGACGAAAAGCTGGCCTTCCCTTCGAACCTGCCTTGAACCTGACCGTACGATCGGTATACGCGTTCGTATCGACGTCGTACGATCGAACGAGTCATCTAAGCCGAATTAACACGACGTACGGACGAATTTACATCGTTAAAAATTCATCGGAGCGCGTCGATCCTCCTTCGAACGACGCCCATACGCGCTGTGTCGCAAACACGTCGTCGCTCTCTGCGTGGGCTATCGCCGATAGGCGAGTTATCTCGCCTCGTGCATTCCACGTGCACGAAACATTTCGAATATCCCCATGACCTCGACGCGTGGAGTCGTCGAGTGAAATACCGAAATCGAGATAAACGCTTCCCGGCGCGAAATGCCGCTGAAAAAAGCACAGAGGTCAAAAATGTCGACGGAGGACGATCGTCGAATTTTTATCGAATAAAATGGTAAGCGCGAGGTAAACGTCAGGAACTCTTTCTATCGGACGCGGCGAAAAGGAGACAGAATTTTACATCTCGGAGTATCTAGTTGATATCTAGCTGAAATCTACTTGACATCTACTTGTAATCTAGTTGCTCTGCTTGTTCGGAAAGTCATTTTGTTTTTTCTCAAGTTTTTCATAAAAACAATATTAAAAAAAATCATAAAAAACGAAATGACTTTCCGAACAACTTTTCAGCAACAGTTGAAATCTAGTTGAAATTTAATTGAAATCTAATTGTTCTGCTTGTTCGGAATGTCATTTTATTTTTCCCCAACAGTTTTTTTTTTATAAAAGCAAAATAAAAATAAAAAAATCATAAAAAAACGACGTTTTTCGTTAAAAAACCGAAATGACTTTCCGAACAACCTTTCAGCAATAATTGAAATCTAGTTGAAATTTAGTTGAAATCTATATAAAATGTATATAGTTTAAGGCTACGCGTCAAATAAAATCGAGCTCTTTCGTAGGCGAATTTGAAATTCGTACGACGCATTTTATCTTTATCGAAGGTAGAATCGAAGTACGTCGAAGCACAACGAAGCTAAAAATTGTGAAAGAGCGGAAAGAAAGTAGGTGGTGGAAGGAGGGATCGCACTGATAGATAAATAGATAGATAGATGGAGAGAGAGAGAGAGAGACCAAAATTAACGAGCTCTTTGACCGTTGCAACGTTATGAAACGCGGGAACTAGGCTTCGTTCGCGACGCCAACGCGCCGCTTCTTGGGACGCTTCTGCGGTGGTTCGTTCGTTCGTTCGCTCGTTCGTTCGTCGAGTTTCGCCTGGTTTTTGAGCACGGGCGTTCGCGCTTGCAAATTATCAATGAAGTGTCAGTACACAAGGTGACGGTTCGCGCACGAACGAGCACCTCGCCGCCCTGATAAACGTCTACGTTTTGTACGATGCAATCGACGCACACGTGAAACGGCCGCGAGCGTGTGTCGGTGAATGATCAAAGCTAATGGAGCAACGAGGCGTGATAACGCGTTAGTCGGTTGGCGTCCCTCGGCCCTCGAATAGACGTTACGCGCGAGGAAGGTTGAAGCGAGCTCTCGGCCATCCTTCGCCGTCTACCTACGACTTTCCGTACAAAAATTACCTCGAGATTAAATCCTCCGCCTTTTACGTGTGGCTTTTAGGGGCGAATCGATTCGGTCGCGTAAATTCGATCGTCTCTGTCTAAAGGTCTTTTTTTTCACTAGTCAGAAGGTCGAATGCTCGTTTCTGTGGCTTGAAAAGTATCAGGATGATGGGAAATTATCCGATTAGGATGGTGGGAAATTATCCTATCGGGATGATGGGAAATTATCCGATTAGGGTGGTAGGAAATTATTCTATCGGGATGATGGGAGATTATCCGATCAGGATGGTGGAAAATTATCCGATCATTGATTCATTGATTCATCCCGAGAGATTTATTTGCGTGGAAAATAAATTGCAAAACTGTTCCCATCTACTTCGCAATCACGCAATAATCCTCGTTTCCTTCGTACCACGAAATCCGTTAATTCCAACGCGACTTCGCGTTTATTTCGCTCTTATCCTTCGTCTCCGGCGAGCATCGACGTCCTCGTAGGCGCTATTGTTTCCGCAGTGTGCTCGCAGACGATGGTTTTCGCAAAGATCGCGACACGGTAGGAACCATCGACGACGATGGCGCGTCGTAACTTTTACTTCGGAAAAGATCCATCCAAGAGTCTTGCTCTTTGCGACTCAGCTATTATTCATCCGCACGAGGGGAAAATTCGTTCGGATTCTGCGTCTCGTGCGGCATCAGCGCCGCACGACGAACAGTCCATAAATCTATCGCGATCTTTGCATTTAAACATCCAACCCAACCTTAGAGTCGGTGCGAACGAGTGCACGGGGGTCAGGAACCATTTATATCGCGTTTGTAT
>JAITYT010000667.1:3026-19367 GCA_025433975.1 Liostenogaster flavolineata | reverse complement strand
GAAGAATACTAAAAGAAGAAGGGTTAAAGGACTTTATAAAAGAGAAGAAATTCGAAGATGAAAAAAAAAATATGGAAGAAAGGTGAAAGAGAGGAGAAAGAGATCGGACAGACCGTAGATAAAACGACGTGCGAAAAGACAAACGACTAGTGGAAAAGGGGGAAAAGAAAAGCGCGCGCGGGACGCTTGCGCGGCCGTGGCGGCGGCACCAGCAGCAAGCGGTGCCTTTCAGTCTCGTCCAATGGTAGTCGTTGCCAGTCGTCGACGCTATCACGGGCACCGCGGCGCTGCCCGCAGTTTACGAAGCGGCGTACACGCGATTCGCTCGTTCGCACGCGTTTCATCGTACCGTCGTTTCATCGCGTTACGTTCTCTCGCCCGAGAGGAACCAAATACCCTCGCGAGTAAAGCGCCTTCCTTCCTGGACGCCACTGGCACGCGTGCGTTTTTCGTTTCGTCGCCACGCGGTGCGCGCGAACGGACGTCGATACGTGAAAAAACGCCGACGATTTCAGTGCTTCTCTTACGTACGTATGTCCTTTCGCTTCGCTCACTCGTTAAATCCATCCTCGAGCTTCGGCGAGATCGAATCGATCTGTCGTACTTCGTTCCTTCGCTTCATTTTTTTCTTCTTCTTTTCTCGATAGGTTCAAACCATGGATGTCTCTTTGCTTGACGATAATTGTCACGATTTATCGTTCTTGAAGTTACGAAATTAATCAATCGCTCTTCGATTCGCTGAAGATTTCGAGGAAACGACGTGTTTTTTCTCGAATGTTCGACGTTTCGATTTTTTTATTTATTTTTGGAGAATTTATTATTTATTAACGTTGCGATTGGCCGGCTCTTAAAGAACGCAGGAGCGTCGATTTCTCACCGCTGAAAGATTTTTCCCGCTCTACTCGAAACCAACGTGGAAAATGTCAGTGGCGAATGCGGAATCGTCCGTCCTTGTTCTCGTTAAGTTGTTTACGTAGAAAATCGTGGCGCATCGACAGTTACGTCGATGGAACGAGAGAGGATAAAATGGACCGAGGGAAAGGGGCAATGAAACTGAGACGCGTAAATTAATTCTACGGTAATTTAATTCGATCGAAGACGCGAATGGATCGTGCCACGACTTCGCGCACCTGTTTGTTTTACGAACGGAGCCACGGCGACCCGCCGCAAAGGCGGCGAAAGAAACGGAATCTCGCACGAAAGGTTGCGGCGAACAGCGTCCCGTCGTCGTCATCGTGAGACACCAGCTGATCGATGTCCAACAACGTTTCCAACGGGATTCTCACGTTTAAAAACTCTGCGAAGTCTTTGCCTCTCGAGAGTAACTCTCGATATTCTACTATCACTGAATTTTCACTGTCGCGATTTTATCACTTTCAAAATAATTTTCGGACAATCACGGAGTACTTCGCACGGAGTTACGACGAATCTGGCCTCGATAGAACTTGGAATGATTTTCGTAACGACTGGCAGCAGATAGTCGAGTAATTTAGAGGTTGATTTTTCTTTTATCGATTCACTGACCAGACAACTACTTTTTTACAACCAATTCTTAGCGTTATCTAACACCGACCTCTCTCCTAACCGATTCCCCTCGCAGCTACGTTTTCTTACACCAGTCCGATTATCCTGTAGACCCTGTCGAAATTCTTCATTCGACTGCTCGTGACTATAACCCATCGAAGAGCCGGTAGAGACTAAAACGATCGAGGAGTGAAATTACCCGTGGTTCAGTGCGCCGACGTTCTCGGGAGCGTATTCATCGTACGGCGAACGAAGGATCGTTCCGTGTATCCGTCTACGATCAGCCGTTGGGATACGCAACGACGAAGGATGGCGTTTCGTAAAATCGATTAAACCGAACGCGGAAAGATCGCGATCGGCGCGATTAACGTTAACGAGCTTCGTGGAGAGCGTCGAGGACTCGAAACGCTCTCGAAGGTCGGCGAAACTCACCCAGTCAACGGTGAAGCAACGAGGCAGGGTTGAGATTAGTTCCAGTCGTTCGATCGACGATTCGACCGTGTGGGTTCGTTCTATCGTATCGGCGACGACAGCGACGACGGCCACGCGCGACTTAAGAGGTGTCGCACAAAAATGTAGGAAGGAACGCGGTCTCGATAGCGTTTTATAATCGAATGCAGATTATTCATGGTAAGGCGTCGTTAGCGGTGCGTCGAGATCCGCGCTCCATCCAATCGAACGGTTCGCTTCTCCCGACGACAAGAAGAACGCGACGACGACAGCGAGTAAAGCGCGCACTTTTTCCCCTTTCTTTTTCCGTCTTATTTTTCTTCGTCGATAGATAATCCTTCGAAAAAAAATAGGTTCTTCGGAAAGTAGTTTGGTTTTCGCAAAAGATAAATACCCAAAAACAACATAAAAAAATAACGAACTACTAATATTTGACGAGTCGAACGTGGCTCTGCGAAATTTCTCCATATTTTTTTTTAGGTCCTTGTACCACTAACATCCCGTGCAATCGCGCGTGTACGAGCTTTTTTATCGTTGCGTTGTTATTCTTATCGTCGTTATAATTTTTTTGTTTAACTCATCCAAAGGAAAATCTTTATAATTCCGCGTGACGACGTAAATCGAGGATAACCGCGATGTCTCGCAGATCGAAGAAAAATCGTGTTTTCATCGACGTTTCTCGATAGAATCGCTCGAAGTGTAAGGGATATCTTCGACAGAACGTCTTCGGTCGTATTCAATTCCGTGGAGAGTCGGGCGACGACAGTCGTTCGTCGCGTTTCTATCGAAATTTTTACGGCTTACAACGACGATGACGATGACGATGTGACGAGGAACGTCGAACATTTCGCGTGGTTTTTAAAAGAAGCGCGCTCGGTCGTAACTCATCGCGCTATTTTCACCGAACCGAAGCCATTCTCCAGCCATTAGATATCTAAAAATACGGCGACTTCGCGACGATCCTCGCTTGCCTATAAAATATTTATCGGGGCGCGACGTTGCGAGGAGAGCGACGAAGGGCGAAAGGGAGTGAAAGAGAGAGAAAGAGAGAGACACAAAAAGACGTCTGGGATCGAAAACGAGAGCACGTTGTCGACGAACAAAAGCGTCTCGGTCCAAGTTACGTTTTACTTCGCCGACATCCGTACGAAAATTCCGTTTCTTTGGTCGTTCGTCTTCCATCTTTCGTCTGGTGATATCTCTTTCACCGTCTAATTAAACTTTTACGATTCCACGACAACCGATACGAAGTTCCTCCTCTACCTTCTTATTTGCCTTGTAATTTATTCCTCCGTCGTTTAAAATCTCGTTTTTTTTCTTCTTTTTTCTTTTTTTATTCGGGCACAGTGTCCCGCTACTTCGTCGCCTAAAAATTCGTCGATTCTTAAAAGTCGATGGAGCGCCTTCGAAGCGAATTTCACACGTTTGTCGGAACGAAGATCTCCCTTCGTCTAGCCAAGAGGAGCGGGGCGAAACTTCGTCCGTCGCCGCGAAAACACTTGTCGAACGTACGTAGCGCGACTCGTCTTCGAGGGAAGATCGACGGGACGAGGATGAGAAATAGGAAAGAAGAGGGTCATCGGCGGCGGTATCGGCGCGACACGCAGTCTTGAAACACGAAAACCGATCGTAAATCACGATGAGAAATGTTCGACCCCGTTTCGAAGGATTTATAACCGTTCTTTCCGTCGTCGACGTCGTCGTAGTCGTGTCAACGTCGTTCGTTCGTTCGTTCGTTCGATCGATCGGTCGATCGATCGATCGACGGAACTCCGTTTCCTCCTTCGTAAGAACGAACGTTCGACGATCTCTCGACGATCTCCTATCTCATCGTGCGAAAGACGTTCGGAAGGATTTTTTTTCTCGATAAGACGTGGCAACGAGGAAACTTTCACCCTTGCGTAACTTAACGATCAAATTAATTGCTCCTCGTGGGATCGAGCGTACGCGTCGCCTTCCACCGCGGCATTAGCCGGCTAATTCGATTCGACGAATTCCTTCGCGACGATCGGCCGTCGATCGATGCATCGATTACCGCATCGATCGACTCCGATCTCTTGCCGCTAGGGGAGAACTCGAGATTAACTCGGACGTCGGAGCGATGTGATAGGCGTTACACGCGTTTCGTAATAACGCGCGAGCGCCGAATCGAGATCGGATCTATCGATCCTCGCCTCGCGATAAAGGCGAGTCATTGTTCGATCGGGAAGCGTTTAATCTTGCCATTAGGGACGTAGGTTGCGCCTCGTGATTCGGATCGTTGCCAATGACAATGACGTGCTTCGATCGTGGTCGTGGGGTCGCCATGGTGGCGATGGTGACGATGGTGACAATGGTCGTGGCTCGCGTCCAGTGCCTACGTTCCAAGAAAGGCGTCGTATCTCAGCTCGCGGCTCTACCGGCGCGCGTCGATGCCCATTGTCGACTTCTCCATCGTTGACAAACCGCCGAGGGATCGAGACCGCGCCTCGGCCCGGCCGTTCGACGCCTCCTCGTTTCCGGAAGTTCTCGCGCAGCCCGGAAACTCCCGTTGGTTCGTTGCCGTCGAAACGATTTTGATTTTCTGGGTCTCCGTGAAATTATATCGACTTACGCGCGACGTCGAGGTCGATTTAACCCTAGATTTCTTTAACACGCATGGGAGATACGCTATTCGTAAACATTCGTCTCTTGGAAGAACGTATTTATTTAGAACAGTTTTTTTACGAGCTAAACGGTATGAAAACGAAGGCAGTTTGAAAAATTCCATGTCGGAGTTTATCGATTCTAAAGATCAGAATTTCTGTGCATTAAAATCTCGTTGGGAAAAGTGTGTCGAAATAAGTAGAGCACATTTCGATTAAATAAACAGCTTTTGAAAAAGATATGCGGTTTTATGTATTCGCTGAAAAATCCGACGTTTCATACGCACCAACCTAATACAATATATCGATAGATTTTGTTTTATATTATAGAATACAAGGAGCGATAAGGCACACTTTAAATCTGAAAAATTGTTTATTAATCATTAATTTTCTGAAATAAAAATGAACACGATGATTACTCAAAATAAGACAGTTATTATATATAAATAACTGTATGTGTAATGTAAAGGTATTATATTTATATATATTTATAAACTATCTTATTTTGAATAATCGACAGATTATAAACCGCGGTGACCACTTTAAAAGTAACAAGTTTTAACGTATTTTGCGCTGTCTGTGAGACAAATGTTCAGGAATCTAAGGTTAATAATCGCTAATGCGAGTAAATCGACGTTTTTTGGAACGTAGTACCGATCGTCGATTTTAGATACGGCATCGGTTGAATCACGTTTTCCTTTTTTCGAGAGACTCGTGGAATCGTTTGGAAGAAACCTGGTCCACTTCGTTCCTTATTCTCCATCCGTCTAGCTTCTCATCGTTCCGATAAAATCAGAGTAGCAGCACTTTTTTCATTTTCTTATCTCGGCAAGGGGGTGCTCGTTTCTCGTGTAATCAGGGACGCCTCGAACGCGTAGTCTACAGCCACCCTGGTAAATATCGTTAATAAAAAGGTTAAAGATCGCTCGGCAAAAAAACTAACGAAAGAAATTTCATTTTCTTTTATCGCGGTAGGGTAACTCTTTCGAAGGAAAAATCGTGCTTTCAATTACTGTCGTCGTACCAGGAAGCTTCGTCGCGAGCTTCCTCTCGATCGTAATAGATCGTGGTTTCGATCCGCAGACAGGAAACGCGCTTTTGCTCGAGTACAACGCGAAAAACCGATAAATCGAACTATCGAAATTTCGCGAACGACAATTTTTTAATCGACGAACGATTCTCAGGGAGTTATCGATATCGTGCTACGCGTTCGATGTATTTCGAATATTCCCCTATGTCCTCGTAGGAAGCGAAAAATTCTTTCGTCAATTTTACAGCGAATCGTCCTTCGAATTTTACGACGAAAAAAACGAACGTCGTCGCGTAAGACGATGGACGCGAATACCTGACACTCGCTAATTTTACAATCCCTCAACGATTACGTTCTCTCTTTCCCTCCTTCGCTCTTACCACGGGAAGAAAGAAACGGCCAAATTATATTTTTGGCTCGACGTTATTTTTACGGGTTTCATCGTTTCGCATTGAAATCTCTACCTCGTCTTATCTCTCTTTCTCTCTCTCTTTCCTCTAGCAGCCTCGACGTCCTTGTTCCGCTCGTGAGAAAGAGTTCAAGCTCATCGTCAATCGCGTGTTTTCGTACAGCTTGAAATTATTACGAAAGAAACTCGTTCGCGCAATAGTGACGCGTTCGAGTTGCAACGGCACGAATTATACAGCCCGTGATAAAGTAAAAAATTTGTTATTCGAAGGATCTTCGAAATTACCATGCACACAAATCCTTATCAGTGTTGGTTTATACTTTGCATGAAATTACCGTACGCGATCGTTTTATCTTGATCGCACAGATGGGCTAGAAATTATAGACGAGACCTCGTGCGGACGCGCAAAGTCGGTCGATTTAATCGATGTACGTACGCGCGCGTACGAAGGCGATAATGACAAAATTTCTCAGTGTCGCTTCGTCTCGTATCTGCTATCTGGCGAAGGGAAAAAATTAATAGACGGACACGAGAATTTTTAATCGATCCTCCGTACGAGCGAGCGAAAGTATCTGTGACCCACCTTTACGGCAATTTCTATCTTACGTCTCTTCATCTTCGCGATTTCCAACGGTGGAAGGAAACCAAACGACTCTTAGACGGACGATCGTCACGACGTTTATTTAAATTTTTTTTGTCATTCTAATCATCGTTACTCGCGAAGATCGCGAAGACGTTAAAGTTCGCGAAAATAACGCGAACGCGTTGCAAATGTCGCAAGATATTACACCGTTACCGTTAGAAAATTCGAACTTCGTACTTCTATGTTGTTTGGAAAGTCATTTCGTTTTTCTTTTTGAAATAACGTTTTTTTTTATGTTTCTTTTGTTTTTTATGTTGCTTTTATGAAAAGCTATTGGGAAAAAACGAAATGACTTTCCGAGCAATCTAACACATTGTACATGCGACTATTTTTATCTGTAATTTCTTTCGAAAAAGAGAGAAAAATATCTTATACCGTACAATACTTCAGCATCGATCGACTTTACAGGAAAAAAGAACAAAATTACCCTCGCTTTCGAAAATCGTCACGTTTCTATCAGGGACGATAATTCTTCGAAAATATCGAAGCTGCTTCGTATCAACGACGTCACCGTTTCTTCGTCTCCGTGGCGAGAAAATATCGAAAAAGACGCTTTCGACAGGCATTTGCATTATCTCGTAACGAGATCTCGCTTTAACAAGCGAACGCCTTTGTTTGAGTCGTGGCACGACACCCCGTGAAAGTACTGCGACGCCGCCGACGTATTTGCATGAACAAATGGCCCCGAGTTAATTCATTCGCGACGGCTGCTGTTAGACTGGTCCACGAGGCGCGCGCGATCCACGAATTCTTCCGGATTCGTATTCCTCTTTTGGAAGTTCCCTGCAAAACGCGAAAGTTAATCGACTGTTGAATGCGCGTATTTGCTTTCTCTCCTTCGTCGATCGTGTCGCGATTTCGAGAGACGCCATTGACTCGATCTTCGATTCGATCTTCGATTCGATTTTTCGCCATAAACGCGTGATGTGTCTAACCTTTCTCTTCGTGTTCTAATTTCCACCTTTTGCCGTGAGATCAAAATCGTTTCGAAAGAGGAACAATTTCCAACGCGCGATCGTCAAGATCGTCACAATCGTTGAAGGTAAATTTCAATTTACGTTTTATCGGTGACATTTGGAGCGATTAACGAATCGATTTTTCACCATAACCGTGCGACGTGTCCAACCTTTCTCTTCGTCTTCAAATTTTCACCTCTTGCCGTGAGGTCAAAATCGTTCCGAAAGAGGATCATTTTCCAGCGCGCGATCGTCAAAATCGACAAAATCGTCGAAGGTAAATTTCAATTTACGTTTTGTCGGTGACATTTGGCGAGATCGACGATTTTCTCGTGAAACTTGAACGATTGCACGTAATATACGTTCGCAAGAGGAAAACTCGTGGAAAGCGGATAACGACAACTTTAACTCGAAAGCGGTGATTACGTCGAACAAAGGAACAAACGCGATAGATTTTCCGCGACGCATTCATCAAAGTCTGAAAAAAAAGTTATTACTCGTATTCATGGGATCACTTTTATTCTTTGATCTGCTTAATCTCTTAGAGAAACGTCGCATCGCTACGACGCGTTTTCGTCTCACTTTTCTTGTTCCTGTTAAAGCTCTGGAAGCTGGAAACTGAAGCGGATTGGATTGGCATTATCTTCTTCTCTCGTATCACCCATCGAATAACTCGAAAGTCTATTACTTTGTAAGCTCGTTGTAAAAGCCGCGGATAGTAGCAAGGTTGAGCTTATAATTCACCCCTTACTGCGCTTCGCGAGAACTTTTCGAAATAAAGGTAAAAGCTGTTCGCCTCGTCGCTCCTCTCGTTGAAACGAGTCGATCTAGTTCTCGCGCGTTTTACGCGTGAAAAATCGCGATATCGATTTCCTTTCGAACGACATCGTGCGAACGCGGAAGAAACGTTGAATCTCACTCGTCTTTAACAACTCCGTTCGTTAATGACATCAAAGTCGTAACTTCTCCGAGCGTCGTTAAAATTGCTGACGTCATCGGACCGATAACGTTGTTAACAACGACGAGACGCGTTATTCGACACGTCGAAGTTTTCCTTCTCGAAAGATAGAAGAGAAACAGTAAAGAAAAATAAGGTTCGTCGTTTTCTCCAGCAGTTTCCTTTCGAACGAGTTTATACGTCGTCAAGCCGTTCCGTAACTTCGACCCTGATCCATAGCGTTGGTTCGAGTAGAGTCTGGCTCGAACAATGTTTTCTTCGAGAACGATACCGTGATCGCGGCTCTCCGAAGTCGAGTGTCGACACTCAAAGCGTTACAAATCGCTCGTTAGGCACCGTGATTACTGCTTTCCTTCGACGATATATACCGACGCATCTTGCGCAATAAATCTTTCTACCGTTCATCGTGGAGAGCTGCCGTGTAACCTTCAGGAACGGTCTTCCTTCTCCGTGGTCTCCGACCGTCCGTCCGTTCGCCACATGTAATACGTACACGCAGGCACGCAACGTCGTTCGAACCATTTTCACCAATGGCAAAGCGTCGCTTTCTCCGTGACAGTGAATTCGTATAGAACGATTTTTCCCGCGATCTTAAAGATGTGAGTCGATTTTTCCACCTCGTCGTTCGCGCGAAAGCCTCGTCGAGAACTTTTACAGCATCTCCATTTTCTTCGCATCTCTTTTCTTTCTTCCTTTCTATTAGGTTTTTTTTTTTTAAATGAAAAAACCTTGTTTTCTGTTTTTTATGTTGTTTTTATGAAAAACTGTTGGAAAATACTAAATTTTTTTCCGAACACTGGCTGACATTTTGGCAAATCGATCTTGCAGCTCGCGCATTATTAATTAAACGAGCGATTAAATTAATTCGAAGTCGATCGAAGCGCGTTAAGCTCGATTTGTTCTCGTTTCAACGGAATTTTTCGTCCGCATGCTATTTTCCAGCGTTTTCTCATTTCTCGGACGTACGTCGCTCGGCTTATTCCTCATCTTGCTCGTGTTGAACGATTTTGGTAGGGAAACGTGAAAGATATCCTGGAATATGAAACGGTCTATCCTTTGCGAACCGAATTCCATGGAGGAAGGATCTTCGTCCGCGACGCTCTTTCATCGAACATTATTTTTTTCCTTTCGAGCGTATTCACGAGGCGCGTCAATATTTCCACGGACGAAAAGCGGAGCGGAAGTAGCGATACGCGCGTCGCTCCGACCTCCGTTCCAACGTACTCTCTATTCGTTTCACAACTATCTCGTATCCCATATTTTCCATGTTCGAATATCTTTTCGGACGATGCGAGTCAACCGACCATCGAACGTCTCGACGATCGTCGGGTTCTCTTTCAACTCGACGGCGTGTTATTACCTTTGCTCGTTTTATTTTTGCTTCTTTCGCGTTTTTCGTGAGTACGTGAGGGATATCGAGGAAAAGATGGAGAGTCGCATCGATCTACCTCGATTCCATCATTGAGAAAGCTTTTCTTGCACGCGCTTAACTCGCAAAAATTAAATTGAATTTATACGAAGTCGATGGAAGCGCGTTAAGCTCGACCTTTGCTCGTTTCAACGCAATTTTTCGTCTACTTGAGAAAGTATTTTTTGAATACGCTTAACTCGCAAAGTTAAATTAAATTTATTCGAAGTCGATCGAAGCGCGTTAAGCTCGATCTTTGCTCGTTTTAACGCAATTTTTTCGTCTGCTTGACGAAGCTTTTCTTGGACGCGCTTAAGATGCAAAGATTAAATTAAATTAAATTGATGGAAGCGCGTTAAGATCGATTTTTCCCGTCTTTCTTATCGTTTTTCTCTCGTTTTACACGTCGTGTCTGCTCTTCCCTCTGCTCTGTTTCTCTTTCCTCTTTCGAAAGAACGAAGGAACGATGGCCACGTCGTTGCAGTGAAAATCTCCGTAGAGATCGACCGGACGAACGACTCGAAATACGAAGCGGCGCGCTATCGCGAAGTCGCCGTTGCCTCGGTCGGTGCGAAACGATCCAAGGTCACCAGGCGACGTCGTACTCGTCGTCGTAAGTTTCGCATTTTCGCGAATGTAAATACGTAGCCTGGAGCAACCGGTATATTTATCGGAGCCCATCATAAACGACACGAGGCACAACACGGGTGCTTCGACTATGGCGACCTTGGAGGTGGCGCGTCGCAACTACCTGAAAGTAAAATTCTGTATCGGACGCCACGAGCTCAGTCGATTATAAACAGTGGTACGACGAGGTACGGCGATTCCATGCCTCGATTTCTGTCATCGAGCTGTACAATTATTTCATCGACTTCTTGTTGGACGTCGTGTTGAATCTCGCGTTCGAATTTGTCTTCGTCGTCGTCGTGGTCTCGTTGATCGCAACGCGACCCGACGATGGAGATCTTCGCTTGATACAGGACAGAACGGTGCTTAGTCTCTGAAAAGGACTAGCTTGATCGAAAGTCGACATGTTGATCGGTACGACGAGAAGCTCGTCGATTTGGAGGACGATGACGACGTTGAAAACGACTGCAGTTACGACGAAGACGACGACCTTGAGGCGAAAAGAAAGAAGAGGAAGGAACCGATGAGAGACTCGGATCGATCGAGAAGGGATTCCTACGCGAGGTAGAACTTCGAAGAGGAAGACGCCGCCTTCCTTGTTCGTTCGTTTACGATTTGCTCGATCGAAAGTTTGGAAGAAGATTTATCAGTGAAAAAATGTCGTCGATGTGGCGAGAAGGAAGAAGAGAGAGAAACCGATGAGAAAATCAAACCTATCGAAAATGGATTCTTACCCGAGGTAAATCACTTGTTGGAACGTTTGCGACTTGCTCGTATCAAAATCGTGGAAGATAAGACAAAAAGAGAAAAGCGGAGGGAGCCAATGAGAGACTCGAATCGATCGAGAAGGATTTCCTACCCTAGATACAATCTCGAAAACGAAAACACTTTCCTTGTTGGAACGTTTACGATTTTTTGAATGGAAAGTTTGAAAAAGGACTCCTGATCGATGAAAATGTCAACAAGGCGAGAAGAGAGAAGCGAAAGGAGCCAATGAGAAACTCGAATCGATCGAGAAGGGATTTCTATCCTAGATATAACCTCAAAAACGAAGACACCATCCTTGCTGGAACGTCTGCGACGAGAAAAATAAAAGAAAGAAGCCAATGAAAGACTCGGATCGATGAAAAAGGAATTCTTATTCTAGATACAATCTCAAACTACTACGATTTTTTCGATCGAAAGCGGCGAAGAAGACTTCTAATCGGTGAAAATGTCGACCGACGATGGACGCGACAACACGTCGACCAGCTCCGGCCAGCCGGAAGAGAGCACCGGCCACACCGGTGGCAGGAGGATGTCCAAGGAGTACAAGTTCTTCAGGAGCTTCAGCGCCAAAGTCGAGAACTGGCCGATGCGGAAGGCGGAAGCTCTCTGGCGTCGCATGCGTGAGAGGAAAATCGCAGGTATGTACCTTCTGTTATCAATGGCTTGTGCAACTTGTCGTTGTCCTTGTTTTCTTCTTCTTCTTCTTCTTCTTCTTCTTCTTCTTCGTAGCTGTAGTCGCAATCGTGTGGTCGTAGTCGTCGCGTCTCGCGCGCGTTTCCGTCGTTTTTAAGCTGGACAGAAGCGTGACGAGCCGTCACACGGAAGCAGGCCGCCTGTCTCCCTCGAAATATTGCTTCTTCTTCTCGTTAAGTCACTGTCAGCGGCCCTCTGCAGCCAGAGATCGAGGAAGAACGAACGTCTTTATGTAATTACGGTACCGTACTGTGATTGAAGGACGTATTACATCGTCCTGAACGCCGTAGCGCTGCCCGACCGCACTGAAAGCAGGAAAGCATTCGTACGAACGAGATTCGATCGACGAAAATCACTCGAATGGAATTTCGATAAGACGACGAGTCGATTTGGACGAATCGTTTCTTCGGGACCTTGAAAATTTCTCGAAAGTTTTTTCGACGGGTCACGAGATCGCTTCGCTGCGTGCTTCTTCTTAGAGTCTTTCTGGTAAACCAGAACTGATTTTTTAACCCCCTAGTCGGGGACCTATTTTTCCTTATCTTTCACCTGGTGGAGAGCCAATCCACAGATTTTAATGATTTAAAAAGTTATCTTTGTTTTCTTGTGCTTCTAAAGACACGACGGCGAACTTATTATGTTAAAATTAAAAAAAAATTTGTTGTGCTTTTTTTTAACTTTTTTAACCCACCACCAAGGGGTTAACTCGATACCTCGATGCTTTCCTATAATACGTTAATCGACTCAACGTGACTCTGTATTTTCGACTTATTCGCCGATTGGAATAACATTTTCGTTAGATTCGATCGAGCTTCGTCTCCGTTCGAATTCAATTTCGGTATGATTTAAGCGTGGGAAAGAGGAATGAAGCTTGGAACATTTACGTAGATACGGTGTAAACGTTTTACATCAGTGTCACGCGTGACGTGGCTTCGTGGAGTGTTAAAAACGATCGCCAGTATTTCATTATCGATTCCCGGTTGTAGCTATTTTCTCTTCATTTATTTTCCAATATTTATCGTCGAAATTGAATTTGTTTTGACTTCCGTCGCTCGACGAACGAATGGATTTTATTCGAAAGAGAACAAGGGGATAAAGTATAATACTTCACGGATTTCGCATCATTAACGAACGAATCAATTTACACGCACAAAATACACGTCACGCACGCGTGGATTACGTTGTTTACGTAATAATGAAGTAAAGAAAGAACTTTCGAAGAGAGATACTTCCGGTACAGTGGCATGCGAGACGGAATTGCCTCCTATCGAAAAAATTAATAAACGAAAGAACAACGAATCTCTCGTTAGGACGTGGTAATCCAGTTTTTCGTCTCTTGGATACTTTTTTATCGATTACGATGTTAACACATTACGCTCCGCGATTCAAATATACAAAAAAATATTAAATTAACACTAAACGTACCAAGAGTGGTCAAATGATCCTTTACAAAGTTTACTTTAATTGTTCATATTGCTTATAAAAATGGAAACATATGTTTGACTATTTTATTAGTATATGTCTTGCATTATTTCCTTCGATAAATTAACAATTTCCTTCTAAAAATCAACGTTTGTTTCGTAAGATCATTTGTTTAGGTATACGAAAATTCCGGTACGTTTAGTGTCAACTGTATAATGATATTCATACTGACCAATTTTGAATTTGAAATTTGAAAATATATCTTAAAAGTGGGACATTGGCGAATAATGGGTTAAAATGGTTTGAATCGATTTAAAAAATACGACGCTTACTCGTACGCAAGTATTTTTATGTTAAATCGACGGACCGTTAAAAATGACGTTACTACCGATAAGAGATACTTCCGGTATAGTGATACGTCGTCATCGACGAAAGAACAATGAATCTCTCCTTAGGTCGAGACAATATAATTTTTCGTCTCCTGGAACCGCTTTTATCGATTACGACGTTAAAATGATTCGAATCGATTAAAAAAATACGACGCTCACGCGTACGCACATTTTAACGTTAAATCGACGGGCCGTTCGAAAATAACGTTATTACCGTTATATCCACGATAAACATTACGCGCGCGAGCGTGATGCGAGGCGGTATCGCGTATATCGTTCGAGAGCCTGTTAATATTTTGATAATGGCGACAGAATGCGCACGTTCAACGTACACAAGCGTATGCACTCCAGACAATTATATCGAGTAACCGTGAAAATATTACGATATAATCGCACTGCGTTTACAGTATTATCCAACTATGCTCTTACGAAAAATATAATAAGACGAGCGGTACGCTGGCTTCTCATTCGTCTCGCCGAATTTCCGAGCCGTGGGTTCGCGCGTTTCAAGAATAAAGCGTACTTCGCCTTGTACGCGCACGAAATTGCAGGATAATTCAATCGCGAAGGACCGCTCGATTTATCGCCATTGAGCGAGCGACGGGGAGGAATAAAATCGCGTAGATAAGCCTAAGGGATTTTATTATACAAATTCCACTTTTGAAGTTGTAGGAGCAGAACGAGGTTGTAGTCAATCATCAATAATCAATAGTCCGAAGTCTGTGGGCGATTCGATAATAATCCTAGTTCTTTATTTTGTAGTCGATATCTACGAGAATACCGCTTTTAAATTTTATAGGATTTTCTTCAGCTCGTAATGATTCATGCACCTACTTCGGTATAATTTTAGTTCCTTATTTTGTAGTCAATATCTACAAGAATACCGCTTTTGAATTTTGTAGGACTTTATTCGACTCGCAACGGCTCATTTACCTACTTCTGTATAATCCTAAATCCGTATTTTTTAATCGATATCTAGAAGAATACCGCTTTTGAATTTTATAGGACTTTCTTCAGCTCGCAATGGCTCGTGTACAACCGAGCCAACGAACCTCGATTCGTCGACTAGAAGCAATCGATCGAAGCAAATCAAAATGGCGTAGATCCGCGTCGATCGAGGCTGTTCCTTCGTATTTCCTTGCGCGCAAGTGCGTCTCCTTTCTCCCTCGTGAAAGGAAGGCTCCTCACGCTGTGACCGGTGGTGGTCGTCCTCGTCTACGTTTCTGCCGGTGCATCGCGCGCCGAGGTGCACGCGCACCCGGAGAAATACGCGCGCGATTCGCAAAGTACCACGCGAGACAGGGCGCATTCTCCTCTTAACCGCGAAGCAAATCTCGACACGGTGATCGCAGCCGTATCGCGCCCTGAAAAATAACAGTAAATTGTTGCGGTCGTCGCGGAACGACCGACTACCGTCGTTTCTCTATCTCGCTACTTCTCTTTCTCATGCGCTCCTACGAGCTTTTCCATTTTCGACCAGACGCCGTTTACTCGACGGATCCTTATTCAATTCGCCGCGTCTTCGTTACGTTCCTTTCCTCCCTTCCGCGCATCAATTTTATTTCCACGTTACTTCGACTTTTTTCACGTTAAGAACCATGACAATTTTCTTTCCCTTTGCGTTTAAATTTGCCAGAAGTACCGGACTTTGTTCTCAGGTATGATCGAAGGGAGGTTTAGAATCGCGCGTGTTTCGTTTCGTTTTAGACTTATAATGGAATATTTTTTATATTTTTAATAATAACTTTTTTATGAAAAAATATTGTTCCTTTATGTTTTTTAATTTTATGTTTTGTAATTATTGTTAATTAGATTCATATCGATATAAATATAATTCTTCCAGATTTATAATTCTTAAACCGTGATAGAACGTAATCAAAATTATCTGGTCTCGTTCGACTCTATTCTTCGGCGAGATATTAACCCTTATTGCCTCTATGCCTGTCTCTCTCCCAAGCACCTCCGATTTGAAACATGTTTTTATATACGATATATAATATCTATATTACAATTAAATTATATTACTTCTGAAACGAATTAAGATCGTTTTGAATGACTTCGATGTTATTATTTACACACCAGTTTGGCATTTAAAGTCTGACACTTGAAACTTGCAAGTCAATATTTGACGAGAATATTGACCATTCATTAAAAGTTATTAAGTTTTAAGGATTAATTGGATTTTCTCCCGTTTGTATATCAGTAACGGAATCTTGATGAATCCTTATTCGCGATTCCTTCTTGGTGAACTCGTCAGGGGTGAGAAAGACGCGAAAACGATAAGGGACGACGATTTCGCCTCGAAAATTGACGATATTGGCTAATTTCTGCTACAAGCTTCACCTTCGAGGCGTCCTTTTATCGCCCTCGCGGCAAGAATTCTTACAACGAAGTCCGTTGATATCGACGACGTCGTAAATCGCGCTCGGCGAAGTCGTAC
>JAITYT010000664.1:356405-368498 GCA_025433975.1 Liostenogaster flavolineata | reverse complement strand
GAGAGAGAGAGAGAGAGAGAGAGAGAGAGAGAGAGAGAGAGATCGTTCAAAGTGAATTGTTTCCTAAGCAACGCAAGCTTCTGCTCCTCTACGTCGAAATCCCAATTGATGTGGGCAGGTACTAGATGAGCGTTTGTACGTACGAGAGAGAGAGAGAGAGAGAGAGAGAGAGAGAGAGAGCGAGAACGCATGCCTGTGGTCACTTGTGCATGGTATCGAATCTTGGATGCGCACCTACACATCTTGATGACCTAACGCGATGATACATGCGCGAACACATCGACGTTGGTCTTTCAACGATAAGACTGCTTGGTATGTAACCGTTTATAATTGCGCCTTTGTCAAGCATCGAGTCTCCTTGATCCTTGTTTACACGTACTTTTACGAGCGGTTTATACAGTCTTCTTTTCGATGACGTATCGTCGTAAGACTTGACGAATAGATCGAAGAAAAAAAAAGATAAGACGAGAACGACCTTGCTCTAGACGTTTCCGTTGACTATTGTCTTTCAATACAGACACATAGTCGAAGGAACTTAAGGAATAGACACACATGTATAAAAAACACTGAGAGGAAAGAATAGCGGATCAGCGCGAAGTTCGACTGATGACCATATTAACGAAACGTGCAACGAACAAAGGCAAGAACGATAAAAGATCGATTAGATTGATATATAAAGCGCAGGAAGACAAGAGAATTAAAAGAAAAGAATCAACGGACGAAACCATCCAACACTTAGTAACAAGAAACAACAACAAAAATAACAATGATCGAAAAATAAGAAGGAAAGATCGAAAGCAAGGTTTCAAAGTCATCAATGGGACAATTGATACGAGATACGACGAGAAAGAGGGAGACGAAAATGAACAGGCGCTAGATTCGAGCTTAACAAGTTGGGTCGCCCAGTAATTATAACTCGTTCTCTTCGTCTTAGCTGGTAACGCGCCAACCACGACGACCTCGACGCGGGATTCAGATCGTTGGATTCGCCACGGATCATCGCAGGGCGTATTCCTTTCACTGGTTGCTGCTAACAGCGTATCTCGCAACCTCTTCGTCGTCGTTATTGTTGTTATTATTGTCGTTGTTGTTGTCGTCGTTGTCTACGCCGACGTCGCACCATGCTGTGTATCCTCGACATCCTTGCAACGTTAGAGACCCCGCGTCGTGGAACTCACCATTCAGAGTGAACACCTCGATTTTTAAAATCTAAAAATGCGAGAGACGAAGATGGCAGATCCTGGTTCCTACTTGTTAGATCAGCGAACCGATCGTCCCGGTTTTATTATTAGATCAAGGTAGAAGCGATTAAAAATTAGCTCTAGAAAGGAAAGCTGACGGACGAAGAAGCGCGATCGTCTCTCCGTTCTTATAGGAACTACTTAAGAAATTTTTAATTCTCCCGTCTTCTTCCTTTCTTCGTTACTTTGCGTTTTAACTTGCTCTGAATTTACAAAGACGCCGAGGACTCAAAAAAATGTTAATAACGAAAAAAGAACGCAGATAGAATTCTTGAAACATGTCGATACGGTTGTTCCGCAAGTTTATCGCGATCATCTCTCCGTTCTTATAAAAACTACTTAAGAAATTTCAAGTTCTTCCGTCTTCTTCCTTTCTTCGTAATTTTGCGTTTTAACTTAGTCTGAATTTGCTAAGATACCAAAGATTAAAAAAAATGTTAATGACGAAAAAAGAACACCGGCAGGATTCTTGAAATATATCGACACGATCGTTCCGCGGGTTTATCGCGATCTAGTGTCCTTATTGCGTTACACTTTTAATGTTCTCGTATTGTCATCGCGTCGAGACCACGCGCGTCCACGCGGTAATCCATCGCTATCGAGGCGATCTCGTTCTTTCCGAGAGCGTCCGCAGACCCTGGTCGAACTCCTTCCGTTGAGTTTTTTGCTGCCACTCGAAAACAACGACAGAAAGCTTTTATTATGTCCTACAAATCGTTCCGAGTATCTTCCTTTCGAAGGAACGAAGACGTTTGCGATTTCTCTCCTTGCACGAATGCGACGTTAGGCAATCAGCGACGAGGGAATTAAACTATTGTATTGAGACAAGGCCAAAGAGTAGGAAGGGACAACAGGCGGGCCAACTTTGTAAAATTTAAGATCCGTCGATTTTCGCTTATTGGTCGTACATCGTCGATAATCCTGCGTCGTTCGAGGTGTCTCTGAAGAAGAAGAAAAGAATTTCGGTGTATAGCAGTAGTTTACAAGTTGTCTGAAATAATAGAAATAGAAGCCAGTATTTTCGACTTCATTTTCAATATTGTCTCCGGGTGGTACACGATCTTTTTTTGCGATAGAAACGAAAGGAGAGCTTGAAAGGACTTTGTCGATTTTTTCTTCCTCGATCGCCACTATTGCCTTTGACCTCTTAAATTTTTAGAATGTCTCGAGCAACTTCGTAAAATTCAGCCGTTAATTTTCTCTTGTTGATCGTACATCGTTGATTATCCTGAGTCGTTCGAGGTGCAGACACGATCTAGGCAAGAAGATCCGTTTCGTCGTTCGGTTCCTTGCTTGCGTCGTGGCGGCCGGCAGGACCCTCAGCCATCGATCACGATGCTCGAAACTTTCGCGTAACCTTTTCCGCCTTCTGCGCGTACGTATACACCGCGAGCTTCTCTTCACGGAGGTGGATGGCAAGCAGCAATTACCTTTATAATTTATTTACAAGTTAGAGTTAACTCGACCAATTTCCAAAGGTGCAAGGGTCCTTGCAATATTCGTCTAGGAACGAAGGGCGACGTTCTCGAGCGCATCCTTACCACGAAAGCGTTCTTCTTCGCCTCCTCGAGTAGGATCGTCCTCTTTCTTTTCGTCGATGTCGGTACGAACATCGATCGACTATCTCACGTCGATTTTCAGCACAGGCATAGGTTCGACCAGCCTGAATGGCAGTGTGAGCTACTTAGATAGTTTCGATCTTGGTCGAAGGACTTTAATAATTATAAAATGAGTCGTTCACTGTATAAATCGATTAACTGCACTTTTTGAAATATCTTAAATTTAAGTGTTAAAGCACTTGGTTTAGTCATAGCTTTTAATATTAGGTCGTCGAGAATGAAATTTGTAGTTAATTTATAAAAATTTGTATTTTTCTAATTTATAATAAATTTAAAGAGAAATAAAATTTCTGTGCAACATGGATCTATTTTATTTTCTGAAATTCCATGCTCCAAAGAGTTAAAAGAAGTATTATAATATTTCAATTTAAACATAGAAAGGTGGCAAAAATTAGCGTTTGCATTCTTGGCGTATGTTAAAAGCATCGGGAACATCTCGAATTCGCAAAACTGACAGGGGTGGGTAGTCTATTGGACGACTGGCTTAGTAGTTATCTAGGGTTAAAACGACCAAAGCGGTTCCAGCAACGACGAAAGAACGACGGAAGAATGGACGTCCGTAACCTGCAGGAACGCAAGAAAGTCGCGTATGTTAATTCTACGTTATAAAATTAGAGAAAAAAAGTAATATAAATCGTAGGATCAAAACGGACTCTCGTCAATCACGACTAACTGGCTCGACGAATGTCGTTTTAAATCGAAGAATCTCCAAGAATATTCCAACTATGAATTCCATCGATGATCGTCGTCTCCGTTAAGAAGAAGAATAGTAAGACGCCACAGAATGGTGGCGTCCATTTTTTGCCAGTCACACGGAATACCAAAAGCATATTTTTCCAGCCGCACCCACAAAACGCTTATAAAGGACGTTGCTGTTCCACTCATGCTCGTCATACGAGACCTACCCATAATTATTAACGCCCACCACCACCACCACCGGCGCAACACTGTCACATAATCGGTAAACCGTAAAAGCAAAATTCCGCGACTACGCCGCTATCGGCGATCTTCTCCCTTGGTACGCGTAAACCGCAAGACCAACGAGCAGGGGTTCCCAAAGATAGCCGTTCGACTGCCAGCCATCTTCGAAATCTGCAACAGCGAAACGAAACGATAATAAATTCGCAATCTTTCGTTCTCTGAAGTATGCCTACCTTTTTTTATGCGATCATGCATTTGTCCGCGTATTTAATGTATCATATGCGCGTATTTCTTTGTTTCTTGACGTTCGTCTTGAGTATTAAATTTGTATCGTCCTTTCGATTGCATCGTACAGTGCTCGCGGTGTACAACGACTCGACTTTTACGCCAAGTGACACTTCGCCACTAAAAAAAAAATAATATCGTGTTTTGAAAGTCACGTAAAAAATGAACGACAGAGAGGGATTAAATACCTCGACTGCGAGCCTCTACCGATAGTCGTTTACAATCTTAGATGAATTTTATTATTCTTATTACCATCGATGGCTTTCCGAGGTCACGAAGTATTTCCGTGGACGTAAGGAGTGGGCTGAACTCTTCCTTTCGTTTCTTTGAATTTCTCGCCTTTCTTATCCATCCACGATACGGAATCGAGGCCATCGATCGTTGCATAGATCGAAAAACTGGGAAGATCCATCGATCGCCGGCCTACGTTCTTTGATCGTTCCATGTAATTAGCGGCGTTACGCCAACGTTTATTAATTCCATACGAGGAAGATAGAACGAAACGCAATGCGTGCAATTACACCGAAACGCACGCCATGGTATGACAAAATTCAGCTTCCGAATCATCGAAGGAATTCTACCGAATTTTCTATCGAGTTCTCGTAAAGCTCGATTATCCTCTGGATCACGGATGATTTAAATTCCGCCAAATTCGACGATCGATTGTGCACCATTCAAATCGGAATACGGCCGTATTACCGTCGTCTTGTTCGATTCCGAGAGGCGTTACAGGAGTGCTTCGAGAAAAGATGTCTTGACATTAGAGGCGTCTCTTGTCGATCGTTCTACGAAATGGAGAAAGAGCCAGTGAGAGGGATGGAGAAGGATGAGCATAAGAGAGTGTGAACGAGATCGAGGTAGAAAGAAAAGTGAGCACGAGAAAGAGAGAGATAGCTGAATTATCTTACAAGCCCGACATATTGTGTTATAGGCGTCGATCTCTTCGCTTCGTAGCATAACGGATCGACGGAAGACGATTTTTCGCACGCGACTATAACCTCTCAGTTATGCCGTCTAGTGAGGAAGAAAAAGAACGAGCGTACGTCTGCGATACGCCCTCGGATAAAACGTCCTGTTACCTCGAGAGCCACGTGTAATCAAACGCACAGACTAAATCTAGAGAGAAATAATTAAGTACATGTTTTTTATCAAATCAGTTAAGAACTAGTCTCTTTAATTCCAGAAAGAGAACAAAAAAGAGAGAGGTATAACTAAATTATTTTACAAGCCCAACACATTGTGTTCTAGACGTCTATCTCTTTGCTTCGCAGCATAACGGATCGACGGAAGACGATTTTTCGCACGCGTCTATAACCTCCCAATTATGCCGTTTGGCAAGGAAGAAAAGAACAGGCGAATCGCTCTCGGATAAAACGTCCTGTTACCTCGAAATCCACGTGTAATCAAACGCACGGTTGGTCATCCAAATTAAAATTAGAGAGAAGTAAATAAGTAAATTTTGTTATTAAATAAATTAAAGTCTAGTTTCTTTAATTCCAATGTGAAAGTTAAATCCAGTATGTAGCTCCTTGAAACGAAATCTTCGTTCTATTACAGATCTTCGGTAAATCGGAACATACGTTTGCAATCGTATCTTCTATCGCGTATCGGTCACGTGGAAACGTCGTCCTTCCGTTGCAACGCCTGATATCACACTGTTGTTCTCTGGCCTCGTTTTGTCACTAGCCCCTTTCTTCCTCGGACGACTGTTCTTTTATACTTTCAAGATCGATGATATTGTCTCGACGATGTTGTGCCACAATTCCTATAAAAAAAGAAGAAAAACATAGAGAGAATGAAAAAGACTGATTATTTTGAAATCTTGTCTAATCGCTTTAATCGATATTTTAGAAATGATCTTATTGTTAGCTTTCTACCTCGACGATATTTTATCTATTGGCAGATAACGAAACAAATTCCAATGAAGATTCTGATGAAAGAACGAGGAGATGGTGGTGGAGGCAAGGAATGTTGGCAAGAGGCGACTTCGAAATCTTGTCTGATCGCCCTTTCGGAATATTAAAATCAACGCTATTGTTAAGCTTCTTATCTTGGCGATATTTTCTTCGGGCGTTCAAACGGAGCGAATTTGAAGCGATGGAGATTTAAAAGCTAGAGAAAAAGAGAAAGGAAGAAAAGATCGCCTTTGAGGTGATTTTGATGGTTTGATTTTATATAATAGCTGTCACGAAATATGTTGTAATTTCTTCGGTACTGCGCTCGTCAATGTCGGCCATATTTGCGTATATAGCAACTGTCAACTAAAGACAACAAAAGAAATTAGCATTATATTTAAATTTTCCATAATATTTATCTCATTGTAAAAAATGTCTTCGAATCAAAATCCCAAATCCATCTACTAAAATCTTTCAATGTTTTATTTCATCCATCGATCTATTAGTCATATATGCCATATTTGCTGAATCACCCGTAGCTTACCTGGAGAGACATCAAATTTCTAAAAGAAATAATTTCAGAGGCAAAAAAATCATTTCTTTAAAAATCTCGTTAACGTAGTCTAAGTAGACATATTTCTTTATCACCGAAAAATCTCGAAAGATTATTGTCCAAACTACTGTCCATTGTCTAAAAAAGAAGTAGGAAGGCATACACCTGTCGTGAAACGTCATAAAGACAGCACCTCGGCACGTATCACGGTCACGCTCGTGTTGTCGCAATCGGAAGAAGTTTATCGGACCTAGGGGAAGTGTCAAACCCACAATTTCTTCCCTGATAACGGACTGGCGGACGTACGTACGCTCTAGACAGTAACGAATGTCTTCCGATTTTGAGCCTTTCCCTTCTTACGTGCTGGCCCCTATCACCCTCACTTTTCTGCAAACACCTGTATCCCATACCAACGTAGATATCCACCCACCTATCTACCTACCTACTTACCTATCTAGTCCATCTAACTAACTAACTACCAATCTATCGACTCTCCTCTACGTGGAGAGAAAATGTCCACGAAGATGACAACAACAACGCATCCTAGAGGAGGATTTATGCCCACGTATCGCCACGATCTTCGTGGCAGACAGACATGCCTTCTAATTTTGCGTCTTTCCCTTCTTACAAGCTGGCTCCCATCTCCTTCACTTTTCTGCAAACACCTGTATTCCATACCAACATAGATATCTACTCACCTACCTACCTATCTATCTACCTCATCTATCTAACTAATTAACAATCTATCGACTCTCTTATACTCGGAGAGAAAACGTCCACGAAGACGATCTTCGTGACATACAGACGCGCATTGTGCTGCATACCCAACCCAGACACATTCAACATCCTACCGAGAGTACAAAACTGCTCGTCCCGCCCACCGCGAATCGCATTGCTCGGAAAGAAGAGAATAGTTAGCAAATAGCTGCGATCGGTCTTATGCGAGGCATGGGTGTCACCAGAGGGAAGTTCCGCGCGATTCCACGCGATCGATGGATCGCGTCTCTGTCCTATTGCACGTGCGCCTTTTCGATCGATTGATCCTACGTTTGTTCGTTCGTTCGCTCGCACGTTCTAAGGACGGATGTCTATCTGTCCCGCCCACCGAGTAAACACGCAGCTAATCCGGGAAACGACAGAATCTGCCTGTCGATTGGAGACGTTTGTTCTCGAACGACTGATGCGAGGGGAGTTCTTCCAATTTCCTCTTTTTCTTTCGTCTCCTTTTCGTAGAACTTATGGTGAAATTGTCTTGACAATTTGGTAATTTTTCTCTTGTCTCTTGATTAACAAATCGATGTAGGAATGAGACCCTTTCGTAAAGCTGATTCCTCTGAATTCTTGAGATACCTGAAAACATCATAAACTAGTCAAAGAAAGATTGTTTAGTTTGATAGAACATTGAAAGGACAAGAACCATTGGATGTCGTTCTTTTGATTCTATTTTACGGTTTATCCTAGAAGCGACGAATTTTTTACTGTTTTTTGACGTGTTAAGAGATAAAGAAAGGAGAAAAAACGAGAAATATTTATGATAGGGATTCACCCTTAAATCAAAGGAAACGAGACTGTAAGCACGGATTTCTAGCTGTCCTGATCACCGAGTAAGCATGCAGCTAATCCAAGAAACGACAAAACCTGTTTGTTAATTATGGTAAAGTTGTCTTGACAATTTGATATTTCTTCTCTTGTCTCTTGGTTAACAAATCGGCTATCAAACGAGACTCTTTCGTGAAGCTGATTCCTCTGGATTCTTGAGATATCTGAAAACATGGACTAGCCAGAGGAAGATAGTTTAATTTGGCAGAACATCGAAAAGACAAGAACTATTGGATGGTCTCTTTTATCGTCGTCATCTTTTTCTTATCTTATCGATCCATCGATTCATACCCGCATAATTCGACGCTCTATGCGTCGATCGACAAGACTTTTTCATCTTTTTCCCAGAACATCGATGGTACGATGTTACAGCTCGTTACAAGCCTCTCTCTTCACCTCTCTTTCTCCTTACGAATATCCGGCTACGGAAGGACGATCTTTTTTTCCAGGCGATAACATCGAATCGTAGCTCCATTAAAAACGAGAACAAGAAGGAGCTGCCACTGCGATCGCAATTATGCGTGTATTCGTCTTTAATCGACATCCTGCCTGATTCTTCTTCTTTTTTCGTTTTTGTCGTAACTCACCCTTAGAATCTCGTTAGGATACACGGTTCGTTGCTTTCACTATCTCACGATATCGTTAAGTCATTGCCGAATCATCGAAATTGGATCACAGCGATTCGTCGAATCGATTTTCATTTGCGATTCATGGAATTGGACGAAAGAAAGAGACAATTGCAACTGCATGCTTCAATTTGGTTACGACAGTCTATTGAAATTTCTTTGCGATAAAATTGTTTCTTAACTCCAAAATTGCGAATAGCCTAGACTCGATCTTTCTTATATGTTAAAAGCCAATAAAAATTAATTGAATATCAGATATCTTTCATTCCTTCGATTTTTTCCTCCACCTTGATACGGACAATTCTGACATCGAAGGATCCTCTAGAGCATCCCCTATTGCACTATCTGCTACCGGACACTTGAGAAAAGGAACACGCGAATCGGCGAGTAAAAAAAGACGCGTCGCATGCTCACGAAGTACATCGAAATATCAGAGTTCTAAAACATGTGGAAAACGTAGGGTGTTACTACGCAAACTCGTCTATTGAAAAGGTTAAAAGTAAGACATGTATATTGTAAGCATGTGTTGTTCCCTCGGTATTCATGTGGGTTCGTAGATCGCACGCATTGCAGGGATCAACAGGTGCGTACGTGCAAAACACGTACGTCGAATCACGAGTATCGCGACTTTAAATATCAACGCCCCGCTGTGCCCACATATCGCATCGTAATCTGTACTATAGCTCTTTATGATGTCCCGGCATGAGGAATTCAGGTTGAATTTGAAAAGGTGTCGAGAATAGGAATTAGACGGACGAGGAAAGAAAGAGAGAGAGAGGGGGGAGAGAGAGAGAAATGAAGAAAGATGCGTCGGTCAAAGTTAACCCCTTGCCTTACGATTTAATTTCACAGAAACATGCGTGTGAAGACTATTTAATTTTAATGCTTATTTATAATATATAAATATAATAATATTTATAGTATTTATAGTATATATATATATACTATAATTATAGTAAATATAGAAATAATAATAAAATAATTAAATATGTGGCGGGCATAGCTCGTCAATGTCGAATTTGGCACAGAAAATGTTTGCGGGCGACACTCGTCGTTTCCACTTAAGGGGTTAAAACGCTTCGCTTTCGGGATGAACTCGTAGACGTCTATGCGTCGACTTCTGAAAAATTCTGATCCGGTGTTTCCCACCTAACCAGTTACGTCAGTTCGGTGAGCGATGGCCGTTCAATCGTCGTATCTTCGACAATTTATTCACTCGGAGTCGAATAAAATATCGTAGAAAACGTTCGATTTGTCATTTCCCATATTTCAAAGAATCTATCTCCCTTTCAGGAAGAGCTAGCGAAAGAAGGTAGATCGACAGTTCCTCTGACAAAGCGCGTCGAAAAAACGCCTAATCACTAATTAATTAATTCATTAGATTAATTTATTCTATAACAAAATTAATTATGACCATCGAGTCACAATCAAAATACCAATAACGAACATGACAAAATGAAATATATAAATAAAATATGATTCATCCAAACATGGCGCCTTCCGGTTGGTATCTACTCTGACCAACAGAATAGTTGACGACGATTAGAGTGCCGTCGGACCCCAATTTTTGAACAATTCTGTTCCGACTTAATCAGTTACATCAGAAGATTTGGTGAGCGATGACCGTTTGACCGTCGTGTCTTCGACGATTTATTCGCTCGGAGGCGAATAAAACATCTTAGAAAACTTGTCACTTTCCATACTTCAAAGAGTCTATCTGCCTTCTTGAAAGAATTAACGAAAGAAGATCGATCGACAGTTTCGCTAACAAAGCGCGTAGAAAGGGCGCTTAATCGCTAATTAATTAATTTACTAATTTAATTAATTGATTTTAATCAATTCACCGACAATGAATATGACAAAATATTCATCCAAACATAGCGCTTTCCTGGTGGTATCCATTCTAATTAGCAGCATAGTTGACGACGACCGGAGTGTCGTCAGACACCGACTTTTGAAGAATTCTGTTCTGACCTAACCAGTTACGTCAGAAGATTCAGTGAGTGATGGCCGTTCGACCATTGTGTCTTCGACGATTTATTCGCTCGAAGTCGAATAGAACATCGTAGTAAACTTGTCTCTTCCCATATTTCAAAGAGTCTATCTTCCTTCCCAAAAGAATTAACGGAAGAAGATCGATTGACAGTTTTAATTGCTAATTAATTATTTAATAAAATTAATTAATTATAACCAATTCGCCCGTTCCTAAGACCATCGAGTCACCGTCAAAATATCGATAACGGATATGACGAAGGATTCGTCCAGACACTGCTGTGAGAGCGATTAGAAACAAAAAGACAACCGAGAACTTGACTACGTTTGAGTTCATTTATTCAGCCGATGCATACGCGGATATATGTACACACATTTACAAAAAGTATCCACTCGTCCTTCAGTTCGACCCTACGATAGCTTCGTGGACCTTCGTAGAGACGATCGAGTAAAATAAGAGAAAATCAGAAGTAACGGAAAGGCGCGAAACGCTTATGGATTGGATTTGTTGGCTTCTGTGGTGGAATGAGCGGCGATGTAGGCGAGACTCTTCTCAATGATCGCTGGTATGGGCGGCGCTACTGGCAGCTGATCGCCTTCCGCCTTATATCCATTCTGATCAGCAACGTAGTTGATGACAACTGGAGTGCCATCGGGCGCCGTGTACCGGTAGTGGCCCTGTACCACCACGCTGGAGCCCTCCTGGCTCCCCAGGTCGACCGGCAATCCCTTCTGCGACGCCGTGATCCCATTGTCCGTCTCGTACGCGTACGAGTACGAGCCGTCCGGCTGCAATTCCTGATCCTGCTTCACTATCCTGGCGTCTCGCTCTTTCTCGGCGACGACCAGCGTCGACCAGACTAGAGCGATCGAAACGGCAATCTGGAAAGGAAACGAGATTCAGTGGAACATTTTCGAACGACTCATAAGCATGACTTAACAGGTGGACGCAAGCAAACTTAGGGCTGTCCTCAATCCGCCGAAAAGGATTTATCGATTCGGTTAGCGAGAATCTTACGATTTTTTGAAAAAAATCTTCTTGGTCGTTCGATAGAGTGAGCTTAGATGCGGTTAGGCAGCGACGACAGTTCTATTGTTACGGATTACAAAGCACGATTTAACAGGTGGACGTAAGCAAGCTCGAGACTGTCCTTGATACACCGAGAAGGATTTATCGAATCAGTTAGGTAAGATCTCACGATTTTTTGGAAAAAATCTTCGTGGTCGTTCGATGGAGTGAGCTTAGATGCGGTTGGGTAACGACGGCAGTTCTGCTGTTACGCGTCGATGAGTTAAAGTTAGGTGTTAACGAACAGAGCAACGGGAGACGAAATGGAATGTTAAATTAGAATATAGCAAGAA
>JAITYT010000664.1:322970-341002 GCA_025433975.1 Liostenogaster flavolineata | reverse complement strand
TCTCTCTCTCTCTCTCTCTCTCTCTCTCTCTCTCTCTCTCTCTCTCTCTCTCTCTCTCTCTCTCGCACAGATACGAATCATTTTTTTAAAATCTTCGAATATCTGAAAACAACGAATTTTGTTATCGAAAACAGACATTAGAATTTAATACTTTCTGTAAATTCTATCCATCTGCTAGTTCTTCCAAATTCTAAACTTTCTCGATATTATTGCAAGAGAATGATATTTCATGATCTAGACAAAGGTTCCTAGACAAAGGAACCTCGTCGAATTCCTGAGGCTAGATCGACCAGTCAAACATATGGCATTGCATAGATACGTAATTGGAACCGATGCACGAACAACGCGGATACGATGGATCACTCTACTGAATTAGGAATCTGGTCGAGGCCAAGTAGCGCAAAAACATCGTTTTGTCGATCGGATCAACGATATCTTTGTCCTTGTGATGACTGGATGAATGATAAGAAAACTAAAAAAGTTAAAGAAACTAACCAAGAAGTCATTTAATCGTCCTAGAGGAATCGAGATCCAAAACAAGCGTAATGCTAGGCTCAGCTGTATTTCAATTATCTAGTATCCGGAAAGTCGTGAACATTTATGTGACGTCATGGGAATGGCGACTTCGAAGGTTCCCCACTGTCCATCTTGCAATGTAGTCCGCACATTGAGCGCGTTCTCATCGACAATTTACACACGTACGGAGCTGCTGGTAGGAATCTTCGGATCCCCATAACTTTCAGTAGGTTCAGTGGCTACGACTGAACTTTCACGTGGACTGGACACTCACCAAACTGGTCGTGTCGTGGTCACTTCGAATTTCGCTGTGGATGATACGGAACGTAGGAAGTTTAAGGAATAAAGCGAGCTCTAGGTCATTGCCAATGACGAAGATGAATAAAAGAACATGGCCTGTAAGGATGATCTAATTTTCGCATCGATGCATCAGTATCATAGGACAGGCATTTTGTAGAGGATCCGTAGATCAAGAGGAATCTTTTCTGTTTGTCGTTCTAAATCTGACGACTTTTTAACACGACAAAGATTTTAAAAATCCAAAGGACACGTCGTACGAAATATTTTCACTCGAAGGATTGTTAACGAGTACTCCTTCGCGCTGGAACGCCGTTTCTCGTTAATGGGAAACTCGTTTTCCCTTTCGCTGGAGACGGTAACCATCATTGTTACACGCGTGAAACTAACCTCTACTTTTGAACAACGGTTACACGATAAACGGACTGCACTTAGCCATACTTATGTTGCCATTGCCTTCTTGAACGTAACGTTATGCTAAGCAAAGCTACGTGCTTTGTACCAGAAACGGCTAGCCTCGGAGAGCGGATCTTGTAAAATTATTACGATGCGACGTCATGATAAATCTACCGTAGTTGCCGTATCCTTATTGTTTTCACGATAGTCTCGATATTACTGTACGGATTTGAAATGTTCTCTGATAACTGTAAAAATCGTAAAGATCTGTGACGCAACGAGAGGCATAAAACATCAATCTTGCTACTTGTGAGTTTACAAATCGGCGAAAAATTGACGAGGAGACAATGAGAACCTCTTTTCGATCGACGAACAATCGTTCCTTCTCCGTGTTGTACCGCGCGTTTTCGATTTTCTTCAATTTCACAGCTCGTTTCTCTTTCAACGAACCAAGTGGAAGACCTTTTCTTGTTGGTTTGGTTCCATCCGATTCAGGTACGAAGGAATTGTTACAAATTATAGCCTAATGTAAGAAGTCTAAGCGTTGTCTTTACCGAGAATTCATGAAATCGCCAGTCGTTCGATGCATCGGTTACCTGGAATCGATCGACTTTCTACGTTTCTCCGCGTTTTTAAAATTGGCGGGAAATTTGAAAACACGTGCGCTCGACCTAACCTCTCCGCCATCTTGTTCGTTCGCTCGCTCACTCGCGCGGTTTCGACCGAGTGGGTCTCAATTCGATGTTGAGCCTCTCTTGGTGGGTCAAATAACGGTGGCGGTGCGCATCTATTCCACTTAGCTCCTTTTACGTGCGATCGAATCAACGTGCTACGATTCGTCGTCGTTCGCTTCGAGAAATTCGTCGATTGCTCGTTGGGCGGCTGTGGTGGGGGTTATGGAGAAGAAAGGGCCACGGAAAGAAGGTAGGCGCGTCGCTTGAGTCCTCCGTACAATTTGAAAAATGCGCTCAATTAGCTCGCGTTTACGATTCGATCGAACTTCGACGTCGATTACTTCATTCCAATCGATAGACTTTAATAACGAGGTTGGACTTATACGATCGGTTTTTATAGTATCCAAAGATAGGCACGATGGGTCTCGTTTGAAATCTTTCTTAAAATTTGATTCTTTGGAATTTTATCCCTCGTTGACGCAGCAACAATTTATATTGTTATAATTATTAAAAAATGGCATTCGAGCCATTTTTTATTCCTTGGTTTAGCATTTAATGATCGTTGCCACGTCGGTTTAGTAGAGGATTTCAGCCGAAATTAATCACGATCGTCTCGACCGTTATGACTGTAATTACACGAACCATGAGCAAAATTGGGACAGTTGGAATGTGCAAATACGCGTGGATATGTCACAAAGCAATTCACTACTTACTCATTTGCCGAAACATTTAAAAATACTTGAATCGATATCTGTCGAAAGATTATTATTCTCATTATTATTATTATTATTATTATTATTATTATTATTATTATATACGCGTCTGGACTATCGATCGGTTCGAATGCAACGCCATGACGATTCGTCGTTAAATGGAAAGCGATTTCTTACAAGACTCTTTTTCGCAGTTTTTATCGAAGCGCGTTACTTGCCACGCGTGAGGATCGATCCTTATTTTTCTTCTCATTTCTAACAATAATAAGAAATTATAATAATTGGACGCCCTCTCGCTACTTCGAACGAAGCACTCGGAGTCGAATCTAAATCTGTCAGAAATTTCACTTACGAGAATGAAGCAAACTGATGATCTACTTTCTTATAATTATCTTTATAAATCGATAAGAGCAACACCGAGAAGACGCGATCGGATAGATTTCATCGTTATTCTCGTCAGACGAGAAACGATTTATTTTCCCTTGGATTCTTCTATCTTTCAGGACTTTTCAAACGAACCTTTTAAGAAATTATCCACCGCGTGAAAGAAAAATTACACTTAATCAAACACATGATACGCGCACATAAAAACCGCTGACATATGTAGGCCGTGCGACTCGCAATTCGAACACGGTAAAATTGCGAAAATTCGCGTTTCACGAAATTTCACCTGGTTCGGCGTACTTTCGACGCCTCGTCGATGCTTGCGTCTGTGCCAACAAGAGAGAGAGAGAGAGAGAGAGAGGGGGGAGGGAGGGAGGGAGAGAACAAGAAAATCACGTATTCATTCGAAGCGAGAGAAGAAAACATAACCTCGCGATATTCTGCGCATAAGCAAATATTTCGACAGTAGGTAAAGGCGTTTGCAACGTCCAACGAAATTACGGAAACGTGTCGTGCGATGTTCTCCTCTGCGACTTCGATGAAAATTTGCCTGTTGATGAGTTTCCGCGGTGTCCGATTTCTCCTCATTCTTGGCGCGAATAGAACGCGCCTTTCAAGCGATTTTCAGGAAACGTAAGTCAGGACTCTTCTCGCAAATAAAACGCAACGAAACGCGAGCCTTCGCGGAAGTATTTAATATCCTTCCATTGGAAGAAAGGAAAGCCAATCTGCGAACTTCCAAGTATCGCCTGATTTCGTACGGGTTTAGAAGTGTTGCTTGCATCATAGTTCGTTGCTCGATTTTATTTTTACCCGGCGATAACGCGAATCGTCACGCGAATATTCGATTTCTTTGCATAATTCTCAATACGAAGTTTTTTCGAAAGAACGACGATTGTCCTGGAATAGAGAAATTGGCGCTCGTTCGGCATAGAATCGGTGCGTCTAAATGCGACCTTCGGCGCGTGAAAGATCGCGTTTTGTACTTTCGCCGAAACGGTTTCCACCCACTGACCCACTGCGATCGATCGAGTGCGATAAAACGGAAGGAAAGAGTACGAAAATAAGCGAATGTAAAACGTAAAGAAAATAAGGGACAAAGATAGCTGTTTTATCTTTGAATTATAAACGAATAATTAAACGCAACGCAGCCAATGCTCGAATTTTATCTAGCCAAAAAATGGCACGGGAGGTGCGTAACAATGGAATAAAAAAAAAGAAATGGGGCAAAGTATGCGATAGATGCAAAACTCGTATGTAACCATAAACGTTAGTTAGGATGGACAAAGATGAAATATTGTTTTTAAGCGAGTGCGGAGGACGGAAGGAAAAAGCGTGTAATAAGCGAGTGTAAATTGTATAGAAAATAAGAGACAATGATGGCTGATTTGTCCTCGAATTATAAACGTATAATTAAACGCAACGTAGCCAAGATCGAATTGAGCCATTTACTACACAAACTAATTAACTCCATAAAACAAAAAGTGAAGAAAGGTGACGAAATAATTTTTTTCAATAATTTTACTTTATTTCTAATGAAACATTGCTAAACAATTTATCGTTGCCATTGATCACTCGTTGCTGTATTTGAATTACATCATTAAAACGATTTACATTACAGTACGGAGTTAATCAAAATAACTTCTGAAATAAATTATTTATTATTCAGCGGTAAAAGAAATTTTGTCGTTTAATGGTGTTAATCTTTATTATTTGGGAAATTTATTATAAATATAAAAAGCTATGACTAAACCAAGTGCTTTGACACTTAAATTTAAGATATTTCAAAGTTCAAAAAGTGAAGCTAATCGATTTGTAGAGTGAACGGCTCAATTCTATCTAGCCACAAAATGGCACGGAAGGTGCGCAATAATAGAACAAATAAAAAGAAGTAATGCAAAATACGCGATCGATACAAAATTCAAACGTAACGATGAACGTTAAAGTGGAAAATGATAAAACATTATTTTTACGCGAGTGCGGATGATGGAGAAACGTGGAAGAAATAAAAAGAAGCAGAACGAAGTACGTGATCGATACAAGACTTGTACGTAACGATAAACGTTAGAGTGGACAAAAACGAAATATTTGTTTACGCAAGGTGCGTAGGATAGAAAAACATGGAAGAAATAAAATAAAGTAAAGCAAAGTATGTGATCGGTATAAAATTCGAACTTAACGATAAGCATTAGAGTGGACAAAGATGAAATATTGTTTTTACGCGAATGCGGAAAACGGAGAAACGTGGAAGGAGGAAAAGAGACAAACAGACGCGCATACACATAACCTCCTCTACGGTAAAGTGTCTTTCAGAGCACTGATGGTTTAACAATCATATTTTACGATCACGTGGATTTTTCCTCTCTTCGTACATTGTCGTTCTTCGCGAGCTCCATTTTCGGCCGATTCTAGAAACATCGTTATTTCTTACGCGATTATTAGCGATTTTTTTCATTTTGATCGACGAGTCGATTGCTAAGGTTTTTTAATTCTTCGTTAATTTTCTCTAAAAAATTATTTCATTTCGTGCCTATTTTAATTTCCTTCAAAATGCTGCAATCCCGTTACTAGACGGTATCTGCTGCTCGTGTTAAAAAGTCGGTTGCTTAAGTTACGTTGAACCGTTCTCAGTCTCGTTATACGACCGACATTCAAAATATTCCTTCGAGATATTACAAAATGCACCGTTATAAATTTGACGTTAACATTCTTCCTTTCGTATCTAAATTACTTCAGACGTGACTTTATCAATAGTTTAAGAATCAAGATTAACGATTATGTATATTTTATAATAGACGATTATTACTTTGCTGCTCTAAAAATAGAAGGAATAAACGAAGTAAATATATACTTTCTGAAGTTTCCGCGAAACTGTTCTTGACGATTTTCAAGGTGCGATTAATCAAGCACTCCTCACGTCTGATTCGATCTTCCTTGGTATACATCATCGTACGTCATCTTTGACCAAATGAATGCACCTTGAAAGAAAAGCTATCAATGCGATGAAAGAAATTCATCGAATTTTTTCAGAGTAAGTCAATCGGAAAACAATTCTCTTTTTATACCACCAAGATCATCGGTTCGAATTCTAAAGAAGCAGGAAACATACACGACAAAATTGACACGGTGTAAAAAGAAATTATTTGGGGAACTCGATGCCGTTGTAAAAAATTCATTGATCCAATTTACAATGCAATCGACGACCACGTACGTAATGTGCGCACGTGTATGCAACACGTAACTGCAATATACGCGTCGCAAACGTATTACGCGGTGTACCACAGTCGTTCGATCGACCTTCGCAATGGCTTCGCATTTATACAAGTCACATAGTCCCGGCTTCCAATCAAGTGAGGAAACACAAGACACAAAACAACGAACCATAGAATCGAATACCATAGAATTTCGATTTGCTTCAGAATCTTTACGACTTTCTCGTTTTCTTTTACAGATCCTAAAGTAATGCGGCGTTTGTTCGACCGAAGCGTTATCGTGTAAAGCAATGAATAATTCGCGATAACAGAGATAGACTCATAGAAATCATTATCTTAAAGTAACGCATTAATATTGATAAAGAACCGTAGGAAAAGCAGATTGTTCCTATCGAAGAAATGAACTTAGCACGGATCCATTAGCCAACGGACATTTCTTGCACTTTGAAACGCGATATTTCACGTTTCTCCAAATTTTCCTGGAAAAGGCGCAAAGGCAAAGAACAATGTAATATTAATTTTAATAAATTCAATGATTTGAATCCAGCGAAAATCAAAGTTTATCGAAGAGTTCCGTCCTTAGATATTTTTCTTAGAAATTCAAAAAACCACTCTCGGTCTAGGACGACTTTTTATTGAGGCGTCTACCGCATTGGCCTACATACGCGTAACAGTAACGTCGAGCCCATATTCGAAATTTTTTAAGGTGCTTCGTCGTTGGCACGTGCTGCCACTATGAGTTTTCTGATCACGAAATTTTCTTTTATCGTTCGATCCATCGGTACTTGACACGTAAACGCATTGCGTCGAGTCACGATAACTGTCGTAACATATTCCTTGATAAACTTCGCTTTAAGTCAATAGCTTATCGACCAACTATATATACTTCTTTCATTGATGAAAAATTCAGTAATCAATTTCAGCTCCTTCATCGCCTTAAAGGCGAACAATACAATTCCGTTTTATCAAAAAAAGTGTCTTGGTTTTAATGTTATACGTCTCATCAAGACAAGATACTCTTTTGGGCAAAAATCGGCAAAAACTTAAAACCGTAAAACACGATATCCTTATGAATTCCATTTTTAACGCATTTACAGAGATTGTTCGTCTTATCTCGACGTCGCTTTCTCTTTGTTACAGATAGCAATACAGAGTGCAGTATAGTATGCCAAATCAAAAATGGATGTCACGGAACGGCCTCTTCTTACTTTTTCTCATGGGTGCAACATGGATTGCGTTTGGTGCGTACTCGATTTCATATTTATAACAAAATCTACTCGTATTGCTGAAATTGAATACCATGCATCTTTGCATTAAATCTAAATTTAATATAAATATATAAATTGTGTATATTTAATATACACCATTTTTACTATATTAGAACGAAAGAAATTATTTCGAACCCATCGCGATATCGTTGCTTACTCTCGTCGCACGAAAATGAAATATTTTACAACGCTATTACGGATAACACAAGCGATTTAGTTATTTCGAAAAGCATTTAAGTTACGGAAGGAAATACCGATGTGTCTCTTCCTATGACGCGATTGTATGTTTCACGAGGCATTTTCACATGCGTTCGATATTATTGTTATTGTTTAATTACCGTGATAGTTATCGTGACTTCCTTATCTTGGATTTTTATGAATTTTCCCTTCCCTTTGAAACGAACGTTACACAATGATCGGTCTTTAATGTTCACGGAACAAAAGACATTGCCGTTTACGGTTCCGCGCATGACGGTCGATTTTTCAATTACTTATAACGGGTGAAGCTGACTCATTCTGAAGCTCGCGCAGGGTTGTCTCTTCCTCGGCCATTCTCATCTTGTCGGGAGTCACTTGATTACGAATCGGAAGTGGATCAAACGAATAAAAAGGGGGAAAAACGCATCTCAGAATCACAGGTACAGAGCATGTTTGACGAAGGTCGTCAGAATCGAGCTTGTAAGCGCGTTAAGGAATTCCATTTATGATCGCATAATTTTTCAACGCCTTTTTGCACATCGACGTTCGTTGTTTCATTGATCGTCCGCATGTATACACCCACATGCACGCACATAAGTATTGCTATTAGCTATAAAATGCTCTTTTAACCGCTTAGTTCTTTAATGCCTTTTCGAAGCAACTTTCGCGTCTGTTACAATGAATCTTACATTAGAGTAGTAACATATAAGCAAGTTACAATCGATCGGAGAAACTCTGGTGCCCGGAATGTATCAGAAGTTAGATCTCGATATGCCACGATGAAACTTTCCGAGGTATCACGGTAATTTTCATTCCTTGACGATACAAAGTTTGAAATCTATCGTCCAGCTGTCTGGAATATTAATGATATAGTATGCGACCGTAAACTGTGACGCCAATGGGAGTGGTAACCAACAATGTTGCAGCTTCGATGCAGTCTTGACCTCCGTAGCGCTTGCAGCAGCCTCGCGTTCTTTCTCTAGGACACGACGTCCTACATCTTCTCGCTTCGTCTCTTTATTCCTGAACATTACGAAGATCTTGCGAGATGACGGACTATTGCGTTCCTAGAAAATCGATCCGTTACCTTGAAAGTTAGTCACCCTCGCGCCAAACCCTATTTTATCATCTCTCATCATTGAAACAAAAAATATCGTGGGTATATCCTACGTCCCACACCCATTGAACCCAACCTACCATTACCAACCGTAAATAGTCTAAAATATTATTGAAACTTGTAATATCGGTTATTTGACTCCACGTGTCTAACATGATATTATCTTATAATAATATAATCTTACGACACATGATTATATGATATAATCTTATTTAACAGCGATGTTATTAGATTCAAGGGACAAAACAAGATGTCCTTCGTTATGGAAATTTTGAGATTTGATAATGATTCGAGAGTTGATGAACTCTGATTTGCTGATTCGCCTTTTTCCCGCATAGGGAGCCCTGTTCGAGAAAAAACGGCACAGGAGTCAGAAATCGCTGCAACGAATTGGACGCAGCTGGCGGATGAATGGTTCGCGCTACGAGCCAGACCAGCGGAGAGGATGGACGTTACGCTGTTGCCGCTCAATGAGAAATTTCACGATCTACCAGCGACGCCAGAGACTGTCATGATCAATGGTACGAGCCCGGATCAGCTGACGCGGGTGAGCGAAAACCGTAATCTAGCGATCATTCGTACAGTTGCTTCCCCGGTTTTCGGTGGTCACTTGGTTAGATTATACCGCCGACACTTGCCAATGTGAGTTATGAGGAAGAAGAGCTGGAAGAAACGAAGTGATCTTTACGAAACGTTTCAATGTAATTTACTCAACGAGACGAATAACTAACGGATATAGAAGAAAAACCTCATGATAACGATAACGATGATGTTGATGATAATAATGATTGTTATATTACAAGATGTCATTTTTCTGTTTTTTATTTGCTTCGATCTTGATGAGCAGAACTTTTTAAAATAATGCGAGTCTTGTTAACGAAGTTCGCGATCTTAATTCAGCCAACAGTTTAAAATTAACTTATTCGATCGATGCTGGAATAGTTTAATGCGACTCACGAATGCTGTTTGACTCCCGATTGTGGTGCCAGAAATGAAACTGAACCGTGTACCACTCTGAATGTAGAGTGAATGATTCACGTTATTTCTGCTAGTTGCCTCTTGATTGTTGTTGCGAATAAAAAGAATATTTAATTCCCGATTTTTTCGCCGATTTCGATTATTATAATTTTATGAAAACGAAAACACTTGCAATCCAAGTTTTTGGTGTTAATACACGCACACGAGACGACAAATTTATATATTATATGATACTTTAAATATACTCATGGTTGGAAGAAAAAATTATAACTACGGTTGGAATTTCCGTTCCAATTTCATCCAACTGATAATTCTAGTAAACTTATCGAGCATATCACAAAAAAAATTAACAGCATCCGGGTATAAATTAGTAATTCCTGAAATAACATAGGCCTTGATATTTTAGACTAATGATATGGAATGATTATTTACGAATATTTAAACCTTGCCATTCGAATAAGCAACGGAAATAGAACGTTATACCAGTCTACCAAAAATACTGAAAGCAACTATTCAATCTCTCGAACAATCGATTCCTTGATCGCGAATAATCCTCGTCGATTTTTATTTATGTTAATAATTCCAGTACGAATCGCGATTAACGATAAGTACTTGAGTAAAACGAAAAAAATAGAACGATATACCGAAGAATTCTTCTTATCTTCTTTGGGAAGCACGAAGTTACTAAACATTAGCTCTTCGGTCTCTCAAAAAACTCGATGGCATTGATCGTGGAAGATCTGTATCGATGTTTAATTCTATCGATTCCAATAGGATTTAGATCGCAACACGAATCGAATCTCTATCCTCCTACGAATCATTGAATTACGAAACAACCTTATACTCGACTTAAAAGGAGTAAGAACACGTGTATCTCGTATTTATTAATTTTACGATCGTTCCTCGATCGCACGAACGATATTTTATGATCTAAAAATGTAGATCTTGAGAATTTCATTGCTTCGTTTCTTTATTTTCTTTCGATGTCGTCAAACTTACACTTTTAGTGCCAAAATACTTTCACCGTGCCAACTGATAGCATTGCGAATACATAACTGTTCTATCTATTGCTTTCGTGCGCGCACGCGCACATCCACTGAAAGACAAACGTGGATCCGATGGCAATGACTTCCTTCGTGAAAGTTTTGCGATCAACGAAAAATACGTCGTTTCGTCAACTCTTGAATAAAAGAAATCTCGTCTAATGAAACGTATAACGGCGTACGAGATCGAAGTGTCAAACACGTAACGTTTCGCGATTTTTGCCCTATTGTCCATCGAGCAAGAATGTAATCGAGATTGTCACGTAGTCTCGAAGCCTCAAATACGCTTGAAATATATAATAATAAAATATTCGTTATATAATCGAAGAAACGCCAATTTACTAAATTGTCATGCAATACGTTTGCTATCCGCTGTTCGGTCTATACATTTCTCCGAGCATTAAAAAAAAATTATATATATCTACGTTATTTCACCCTACTTTTATTTATAACTTATTCTCATTTGGATCCTGTGTATCTTTGCGAATTAGGTGTATTTAATCCCTCGATGGCAATTGACGTTATAACGATCAGAGTTTCGTTTTAACTTCACAGCTGAACTACTCCCGCATGCTGTGGGATATGGAAACTGCCCAGCCAAGCGGTCATCTCTCCGTGTTCGTTGATAAAGCGTTAAAATTACTGGATCTGAAGCAAGTGATGATGGAGGTTGAGACTTCGGTGATGTCCAAAGTATCCTGCAGCGCGTGCAAAGTCGGAGCCGGATTGCTTCAGCATTACATCAAGACTGGCAAAAGCGACGAGGACATCATGTCCAACATCTATCATTTTTGCGTGTCCCTCAATATTCAGAGTCCTCGAGTTTGTCAAGGAGTCACCCTACTTTTTGGGGTAATCGTTGTTCGCTTTAATTCAAACTAAACATTGCACCTTCGACTGTTAAAATTAACATTTGCTTATTTTATCAACGAATGTCCGTGAACATCGCCCCAATATCTTTCCTCTTACGAATTTTCATACGAAGCAGCAGGCACTTAGCGATAGACTATATTTAGAAACGTATATCAATATCAAGTCCAGATTCCTAGTTAATGATTTGTGAAGAAACGAGTCTCACTAACTTCTCTCCTGAGTTTCTCTAATATTTATACTTTCGTTCGGATAAACTGATTTATTATCGTGTACCTGCTTCTCCGTGATGTTGCCGTTTTTACGATTAAGATTGTTTTCCTCTCTAGTATCGTTACCTTTTTTATATATGTTTCAATACGAGTTTTTACGCAACCACGGGATTGCAATAACGTATATTTTTATGGTCATCGTTGGAGTTGTTCTCATCCTCGCGATTGTACGAAAGGAATTAAGGTCAACTTCATTACGCCACAAGAAATACGGAACGAAGATATTCACACGTCGGAATAAACTCGACCCATCGAAAAAACCAAACGTTTTTGTAGACTTTCGTAGTTCCCATCTTGGTTCTTAAAATACGAACAAAAAATAAGATTTCATATTTCTAATTATTCGTAGCTAAAAAAAATATCCGTTGTATTTTCTAAGGGGAGAGAGGTAATCTATGTGACGAAGCAGATCAAATTTCGACTTGAAAATTTCCCAAAACCAAAGATATGCTTTTCTTCTACGATTTATTTCTTAAGCGTAAAAATAATTGCATCTACACTGCTCACAATGAGAATAACTTTTAGGAACCTTTTAACTTCGAGCGTGCTTAGAAGCTATCAGAAGTTCTTCGCCTTATCCTTGAGACAATTCCAGGTGTTTCTCAGCTTCCATCAAGGATAACGCCATCTTATTCTATCTTCCAGGGCGAGGTGATCTACGTGCTGAAGCAGATTAGCATGGGCCCAGCGCAGATCTGTAGTTTTGTGATAGGCGACGCCTGCGACGACACTTACAACCCTCAACACGAATGGGAGGTCGCCTTCCCGCCGGTGAAGAAACCACCGATAAGGCCACCCGTACCTCCGCAAGAGAACGCGCCTACCTTCAAAGTTTTACATGTATCGGACACCCATTTCGATCCGTACTATCAGGAAGGCGCCAATGCCGAATGTAACGAGCCTCTGTGCTGCAGGCTGACGAACGGCGCGCCTCAGACCTCATCAGCCGCGGCAGGCAGATGGGGTGATTACAGGAAATGTGACACGCCTAAAAGAACCGTCGATCACATGTTGAAGCACATCGCGGACACGCATCCCGTAAATAAACGAGCTTTAATCGAGACATACGCTTCGTTTTAGGGATAAGAAAAAATGATATTGTCTTTCCACAGGATATCGACTACATATTGTGGACCGGAGATTTGCCTCCTCACGACGTCTGGAATCAAACTCGAGAAGAAAATTTGAAAATTCTTCACGACACTGTGACGCAAATGATCGATATGTTCCCGGGGATTCCGATATTTCCAGCTCTTGGGAACCACGAAAGTGCTCCGGTTAACAGGTAGATGTAAAATAGTCGTACGAATTATTTCGGCATTTAGATATCGCCATCAGCCTTCTCGAAAATATTTAGCCAACGTGAAAATACCGTTGGTGTATTACTCTTATAACCGATACAGATTATATAGAAAGATTATTCTTGGTCAGTTTCCCACCGCCTTTCATACCCGAAGAAGAGGGTATATCGTGGTTGTACGATGCTCTCGACAAACACTGGAGACGGTGGTTGCCAGCCGGAGTTTCCCACACCGTACGAAGAGGCGCCTTCTATTCGGTTCTAGTGCGACCCGGCTTCAGGATACTCTCCGTAAATATGAACTATTGCAACAACAAGAACTGGTGGCTGCTGATCAACAGTACGGATCCAGTAAGTGAATTGCAGTGGCTCGTTTACGAGCTACAGGGAGCCGAGATGAACGGTGAAAAGGTACACATAATTGGACACATACCACCTGGACACTCGGACTGCCTCAAGGTTTGGTCCAGAAATTATTATCACATCATTAATCGGTTAGTATGTTGTAATCAGTCTTTCATTCTTTCTGTGAAGCGAAATTCTAACGAAACTCTTCATTTCAGCTACGAATCGACCATCACGGCACAATTCTTTGGACACACGCATTACGACGAGTTTCAACTGTTCTACGACACGCATGATCTTAGCAGAGCTTTAAGCATAGCTTACGTAGGACCTTCGGTTACGCCGTATTATGACCTGAATCCTGGGTATCGAATATATTACGTCGATGGTGATCATCCTAAGACTACTAGAGTAAGATAAACGACAGACGTTTCGATCTTCAAATAATCCTGACAGTTACCAATGTTGTGTAATTCCTGTCGTTACAGATGGTTGTGGATCACGAAAGCTGGGTGATGAATCTAAAAGAGGCAAACCTTTACGATTATCCAATTTGGCACAAAATGTATAGTGCTCGCCAAGCATATCAAATGGCATCGCTTTTACCAAAGGATTGGGATTCTCTGATAGACAAGATGTCCAACGAACCGTCTCTTTTCGACCTCTATTACAAGTAATTTCGAAAATTATTATCCGATTTAATAACGAGACGCAATCGGACGCGTATAGAGTTTGTCGTAGATCTTTAAAATATCTCCTTGATATGGAACGTGCCGTGAAATAATATTTAATGATCAACAATTTTTCGAGACAAATTTTGCTTACTTGTATTTCTACGATGATTCTACACAGGCACTATTACAAAAATTCACCAGTTCGACCGACGTGTAACGACGAATGCCGCAAGCGACTGCTTTGCGATTTACGAAGCGGCAGAAGTCACGATCGCAAAGCATTGTGCCAGAATCTGGAATCAAGAATCGATGGAGAAACCAGAACTGGTTGGCGGGCATGGATCTACAGCGGTCTCGCACTATCGTACGTAAAAGATTGGTGGTTTTACACTTACACCGAAGATATCGAAATTAACCGTATCAATATATAATCACTTATTACGCAAGCACAAGTCCAGTATATCGATAGACATATCCAGTAACCAATATAATAATTCCGGTGAATGCCCGTACACGTTAATCTTTTCTCATTCGTTTAAATTTAAAGCAGTATGTAAATCGCACGAATAATGTATGATAGCTTAGCAAATTAACTCGACAATAACTGGTAAAAGTAGCACATTAATATCCAATTACATTTAACCGCAATAACGACTAGACTCCAATAGTTAACACGTATCGCATATAGCGGCAGCAATATAACTCGTGTAACATATTTTTTACTTAACATATAAATAATGGTTAGTTTCAAGCTTACCAAAGGGAAAAGAAGGTCACTAATTAATCTATACGCGAATTAAAGTAAGATTAGCGTGATATGGACATGATTTTTTAAGTTGCCATAAAATACATATAAAATACATACGATTCTTATATTTCCATAGATTATTATAAATAATAATTCATATTTTTCTTTAAAACGAATGTACATATCACGTCGATAAGACTTAACACTTAAATCAATGGTTGTAATAAAGTGCCTTGATTATTTTTTGTAATTTAATGCATGTAGAAGATGATACTACCTTGATTCTTTACGATGAATTATGATACAATTTATAATCGTTCGTATGTTTCAGAGGCTTCTTTGTAAAACATATAGCCACGTAGATTTTATGATGTATACACACGACACTATTTTAATCACCTTTGCGTTATCAATTTTTAAAGACAATACAAATTTAATAATAATAATGAGAAACTCATTGTAGCGGTAAAACAAATGTTATAATAAAATAATATTACTTTCAAAGGAGGAACTTTCTTTATTATACATACACGTAATATTATTTAATAATAACGTAAGCATATCTTATATTTAATCCATTGCTTTAGAATTCTAAAAAATATCTATATAAGTAGATCCAATGCCGCAGTAATCTTCATTGGTGGTGGTGGATCGCTAATTTTATAGTGGTTGGTAATTCTATATTCGCACATCCGTAGATGTAAGTAATACTAGCACGATTTATTATTAATATTTTAATTACTTAATTAATTACTTGCACAAAGTTTAATAATTTCGCGTTATGTTAATAATATAATATAACTCTTTGACGGCGACATATTCTCACGGTCAAAAGAATAACGTATACTTGATTTTATATAATTGACGATGAATAAAAGATAAAGCAAGAAATTAATTTGTTTACGATCTTCATATTTTTGACAACATTATTATGAAATAATGAACAATTCGAATTAATAACGATTTATGTATTTTGCAGGATGTCCGTCGTAATGGCAATACCAAGATTTGCTTACAATCTACCCAAGTATGTTCTAGGTTTGGGTTAAAAAGAAATAAGTGATAGGTGCAAACAGAACTTCATACGTAATGTCACGTAAATTACTTTACGTACACGGAATTCTTTTACACCCGTAGAAGAAAAGAAAGGAATACGATATATCAACGTGTTCTATCGTTATCCTTTATTAAAAAGAATATCGGTCTGTTCGCGTGTCTTCCTTTATTAAAAAAAGTAATTAATTATATAAGATTAAGTAGCGCTCTTAATTGTCTTACATAACAGACTAACCGATATTCCAAAAATATACCAGAAAAATTATTATTTTATTGACAACTAGTGACAAATAATAAACGTATGTTATCGTTATAAATTGATAAAGCAGGATATCATTTTTACTAAGATTCGAGGATAAACTTTGATAAAATTTGAAGCATTCATTAATTATCGTAACACGATGGTATATTGGCTGACATTATTTTCAATATTACGTATTATTCGTATCTACTAAACGTGTAAATACATATCCGAAGAGTAAAGAGTAGTACGTATAAAATATGTGATATTAATATCTTTAATCGATATGTGAATTTATAATTGGTACGCACATTATTTATCGTATAGCACAATAGATTGATTTTACGAATATCCACGTAATGTCAAACTCTCCGCATACGCATATTAACGATATTTAAATTCAAAAAGGTATTAATTTTATTTATCAATCATTTATATTCTTTTTTGTTCCGAGTAATTATTTCTAAACGTGGACGTAAATTTATATCGTTTTACATTGCTAATCATTAAACGAGTAACGAATATAAATGGCACTTTTCTATTTCTTTTCCAAAATAATTGTAATCGTTCGAGTCCCATGCTTCATTACCATCGTGAATCACACGAATTGACCATAACTACATATACATATAACATACAATAGGATACGCTATCGACAAGATTCGATTTATTTATTGATTATGAGCATCGCTTTGAATCATTCACCACCCGGGTAGTAAAAAGTCAGAGCTGCGTTGCAAGAGGAAATGCAAGCGAATAAACACATGCTGCTACCGTTGCCACGAAATCTGCACTTTGCTACCCGTAAAGTGAGAGAGAAGCGAGGAGATTTTAAATGGAGGAACCTCTTGTGAGTTTTTAAAGTAATAGTAAGTTTGGCTCTGTGTCAATGTTTTTCCAAAAAATGCTTCACGGAATATCGCTTAAGATTTTATTGTACAAAAATTAAAACTTCGGATTTTATCGAAAGATAAAACTGTTAATAGATTTGTAAGGATTCTAGTTTTGTAAGCATCCCCATGTAAGAAATGAATTGGAAAATATCGTTTTACGCCATGATATTAATCTTACCATGACGTTGCATCACGATAAATGTTATTTTTTTCTCATTCCTTTTTAAAAAATTCATGTAGAAAGTCGTGTAAAAATTTCATAACACGACGTACCCTTGTTATAAAAATGTACTTCGATGATTCCGATTTAATAAGAATTATATATAATGAAATCATTCTCGATGAAATACTATAATGTGTTCATTTATATTTTATAAGATTTGCCATGCATTTTTATCGATATAATCGACATAGTTTATCGGTCCAATAACTTAACGAGTAATAAAGGAGTAATAATCAAAGAGGTATTAAAATAGGTAAGATTAAAATTATTATTCGTATACTACTGGCAAACTACACTATATTATATGAAAATACAAAGAAGCGAACACTCGTATGGAAAACCTTCTATGTGGAAAGACCATTGAGAAATTATCTTTTGAATAAATCGACTTTAAAATTGCGATCTTTTAACATTTGATTAATTGTATATATAAAAATGGAATAAATATTGTTTATTTATGCGCGCATTATTGTATTTTACATAAATGTAATTATTCTAAGTACGAAATATATTTTTACATTTCACAGAAATATGCTTTGCGATTGTTTCTTACTAGTAAAAGAATATTAGCGTAAGTAAAAAATGTAATAGATATTTGGCAAATTTTAAAAAAA